>LFZN01000120.1:0-86793 GCA_001578235.1 Pseudocercospora eumusae | reverse complement strand
AAATACCGAGGAGAAATAGGATACTAAAAGCGTTAACGACCTTCGGGAGTAATAATAACCGGATCTATAAAGACCTAAAGAGGGCGGAAGTAAGTATAGCGATATAACTACGCTCCGAGTACATCGGTCTTAGAGCCTACCTATACTAGAGAAGAGTCCTAGGAATAGAAAGCAAAGCTTGCCTATATAGCTACCCGTCTTAAAACCCTAAGTACATGCTGCTAGTATATAAACGATAGAGGAAAGGGAGGAGCGAGTAGAGATACTAGACAAAAGAGAGAGAATACGATAAGATTATTATAAATAAAGAAGACATAAGAAGAATTACGAAATAGATTGTTAGAGAGGGATACCTCGAATAATACGCACTAGCCTAGGAGATAGAGGAGTAGATAGAGAGAAGGGGGGAGGAGAAGGAGGGGAGTAAAGAGGAGGGAGCATTAGGGTAGTAGGCAAGGTAGTTAGAGGGTAAACGCTATAACACTAGTGCACCCTAGAGGAAGTTAAACCGAAGGATAAGGGAAGGAAAGATGCAACGAAGGTAAGGAGGAGAGGTTTTCACTAGCGAGCCTAGTTTCCTTTTTATAGAACACATAGCGTTAGACCTACATAGGCCGATAGGCACTAAAACAGGCAAATGAAAGATCGATCTATCTATCTATCTATTTAGCTTACTACGAGACGTAACCGGACGACAAGTAGAGTAGCGACATCTAAACCAACATAGAAATGGATTTAAAGCTATGGTTACCGATATGGGAGGAGGTCAAATCGTAGGTAAGTATAGCCTTTACTTCGAGGTATTAATTTACGCTAAGCGGTAATTAATTAAGGTATTAATTAATCTATTAATACCTTAATTAATTACCGCTTAGCGTAAATTAATACCTCGATCTATATGAATCTCGGTCTTTATCTATAACATAACTAACTACTAACTAATACTAGGGTTTAGGCTTTATCTCGCTTCGATTAACCCGGTAGTTCCTCCCCGACCGTGGCAGTGGCACGTCCGAAATAGTCTTATCTACTGCCGGAGCCACCTTCGCCGCTCTATTAAGCAAATCGAAGGCGTTGGATTTGCGCGAGGTTCTCGCGGCGATACGATGCTTAGTATACTTACGGCTCGTACTAGATAGTAGAGAAGACTATCTAGCGAAGCTAGATGAGATTAGCGGTAAGCACTCCTATTACCCTAAGGACTTTAATTAATATATATATTAATATATATATTAATATATATGAGGATATCTATATTAATTACTAAATCTTAATAGCATGGGGTCCTAAGTACGCCGACTAGGCAGCCCATAAATGGATTCCACACATCCGTTCCGGGTTAAATGTCGCCTACTCTTCGATCCCGTAATATCTTTTCGAACGAATCCGGAACGATACTAATGCTATCGAGGTTATACATGATATGACCTATTAGATAGGCCTTTAACAAGACTTACTTCCGGCTATCGAAACGTAAGTAATTCTTCTATTATTTAGCATTATATTAGAAGTATAGATCTAATTGTTTAATAAATAGATCGAAGCACGCCGACGCGTAAGCCGTACGGGTAGAGTATATTCATCGGATCTAGCATATTCGCGTAGAGGATCGAAGTTAAGACCCTATAGCTCGGGAGGTTCGTAATATAGGCCGTGACCGTAAGTCTATCTTCCCCTATTAATTCCCTAATTAATATTTATATTAATTCCCTAATTAATACTTACATTAATTACCTAGTCGGGAAACAACGGCGGAGACTTTAAGATACTATCGTCCCTCACGAAGGTAGTAGCGATTCTAATAACGACGATGACGATAACAATCCGGGTACTTACCCGGATAACGGTCCGGATATGTTAGATTCCGAGTTCGAGAGAATTTATCCGTCCGGTAAGAAGATTATACCTCGGACTCCTCGAAAGAGGAAGGATAGTCCATCGACAGCTTCGGCTTCGAGCCGGTCTTCTACCTCTAGAAGAGGTTACTCGTCGTAAGTCTAAGTATACCTATAGTTAATACTTTACTAATAGTTACTATAGAAGTCTAATACGAAGGAGTACAACGTTAACGCCTAGACGAAAAAGTAAGGATTCGTAAGTATCTATTAATTAGTTTATTAATTACTTAATCTTATAGGGTATAATATCTACTAACTAGTAGTAATAGGGTTCGGTCTTAAGCTATACTACGAGCTTAAGAAGAACGAGATAGGAAACGTGAAGAATTCGAAGATGCCTCGCGTTAAATGGAGCTCAGAGAGCGAGCTATAAAGGCGAGTAAAGAGGAAGAGGAAGAGCGAAAGATAAGGGAGCTTAATAAGGAGCAAGAGCGAAAGATAAGGGAGCTTAATAGTATTAATATTAAGCGGGCAAGGTAGCTATTTAAGTAAGAGAAGCTACGGGCCTCTAGGGAGGGTAGATAGTATAGAATAATACTAATCGCTCGTAGCATACCGTCCATCCTTAGTATAAAGTACCGAGTATTAATTAGGATATTAATACTCCTAGGTTCAGCTTGTATCTCCTAGGAAAAGAGTATTAATTAGGGTATTAATTAGAACAATAATGAGGATATTGAATAGAATTTTAATTGGAATGTTAATACTCTTAGGTGTAGCTTCTATTTTCTAGGAAAGGGAGTTTAAATTAGAAAATAATTAAAAAATTGATATACATATATATATATATATTAATTATTTAACTAATAGTATGTCTATAAGGCTATCCCTTACCTTACGCACGCTTAGGGTTACTAAGCAACTATAGGGTTATAGAGTAGAGGTGTTCGTACCAAAGTTGTCTAATTAGCGTAAAACTCGAGAATTCGATAGAAGGCATAAAGATAGTATTATCTACGTTTTTAGAACTAATTTAGCCTATTAGATCATCTATTTTCCGCATTTCTAGCAATTCCCCGAATCCTGAAATTCCGACTTTATGAGATAGCACCTCTAGCACATATAGATAACCTTAACTTCTATAACGCATAGGAGGATAGTATACTTATTAGAATTAGAATTAGATATGTTACTTATTACTAAATTAGCCCTTAATGAAGAGGCTTAGTAGGTATATAGAGGTATCGAAAAATCTATTAGGTAAGAGAGAGCGTATAAATTCTTGAATTAATTGTATCTGTAATCCTAATATTAATTAAGACATTAAATTATTAATTATTATGGTATTTAATACTTTCTCTATATATTTAATACTATTTCAAAAATTAAATTGAAAATTAATTAAACAATTAAAACATACTGAAGAAAGATAAGGCGACGTAGGGTTCGAACCTACGACCTCCTCTAATATTAATTATTATACTATTTAATACTTTCTCTATATATTCAATACTATTTCAAAAATCAAATTCAAAATTAATTCAACAATTAAAACATACTAAAGAAAGATAAGGCGACGTAGGGTTCGAACCTACGACCTCCTCTAACCGGGACCTAATTATTATTATTTAATTCTTACTTAAGCTATCCTACCTTACTATCTAAGTCTTTACGCCTAATTAATTTAATTAGACGATGAGATCTTACATTTAATATATATGTAATCCGTACTTTTATGTCAATTAATAATCTTCTTAATATACTAATTAATACCCTTTTCAATCTATTAATTAATACTTTATTTAATTTACGCTAAAAGCCTACATTATATTTTTAACAAGTATAGGTTCTCGCTCTAATTAGTCTATTAAATAATTTTCTTATTTAATTTAATACACGCTAAGAGCTCGGTGCACTACACTAGAGCTCGGTGCACCACACTTTTTCTTAGCAAAAGCTTGGCAGGGTGCCCCGTGCGCGAGTAACACCGAGCTTTTAGTGTGGTGCACCGAGCCGTAATCACTCCCGAACCGATCCTGGCCGCGGCCAAGCATGGGTACTCCGGGGAGATTCGACCGAGACTGCTCGACCGATGCACGATAAGCATGGAACAAGCTGACGACGTCGGATTACTTGTTAGTGATTGGTATCGGCCGGTGTAGTGCGTCAATCAAATGTCGAGAAGAGTGTTGACAAGCATTGCCTCAAGGCCAAAAGCACATCGAAGTGGATTGGATTTCATTGCGACAGAGAGATCAAGCTCATCATGGTGATTGAATCAACGACAACGACTTCAGTCGAAACAAAGATCGCCAAAGCAGTGTTAACGCTGAAATCGGATCGAGCGCCGTTACCGCATAGCGACAGCAGCAATGGTCGTCTTGTTCCCATCAAGCATCCTTCGATTGGACCCTCCAGCAAAGCAGGCTTTGGTGCAGAGGTGTATGGGATCGATCTGAACAATTTCAGCGATGCGGACTTCGAGCTCATATCAGATGCTCTGCATAAGCACAAGTTGCTCATCTTCAAAGAACAACCGGCCATGCTGAGTCCCCAGCAGCAATTCCGACTTACGTCAAAGTTGGTCATTCTTCGTATTGCTTCCTAGTGAATGCTAATAGTCGTCCAGTTTCGATCCAGAAGATACTACGGGAGGTTTTGCTCATGGTGCCGACCCGTACTTGACCTCCCACGACGGAGTAGACATATACGGCATCCCGCAGCGTCCCGCGATTCCAGTCCAACCACAAGTTCACATACTCGGTCGTGGCGAGCTTCCAGATGGCCACTACCAATTCCCACCCGGCTTTAAGGTTAAAGGCATCAACCACGTTGACTTCCATTTGCCACCTCATATCCCCACAGAAGATCGCGAGAGGGGTGCAAGCCGATTCTATCAATGGCATTGGGATGGAGCGCTGTACAATATTCCACCGCCAAGAGTGGGATGCTTGCTAGCAGTCAGAACACCTAAAGGCCCAGACGTGACTGTTAGATGGGAAGACGGCACCGGAGATGAGATGAAAGTAGCACCCGGTGCAACGGCAATGGTAGCTGGAAGTCGAGCTCTCGAGCTGCTCGACAACGAGACTCGCACTATCGTCATGAATTCCAGAGTAGAATACGCTCCTCACGCCTTTAAATGGATGTCAACAGCTCGTAGCACCAGACTCGGACATACCATCGAAACCGAAGGTAAAGAGATGCCCTTGGACAAACTCCCAGCGTGGGACAAAGATAAGATTTGCATCTACCCCATGGTCTGGACGAACCCCAAGACAGGCGAAAAGTCCCTGCAAGTCCACGGCCAAGGCGCATTCAAGCTATACCTTAAGGATAGCCCGGATGGCGAGGAGAGAGTCGTAGAGGATCTCAAAGAAGTCCGAGCCTTTATGCACAAAATCATGAGACCAGCCCTCTCGCCCGAAAACATCTATGCCCATCGCCACGAAGAACAGGATGTGATTCTTTGGTATAATCGAGCTTTGTGGCATTCCATCACCGAGTTTCCGGAATCTTATGGGCCGCGCGTTATGCATCAGTGTAATGTCGCGGCTTCGGATCATCCAAGTGGGTGATGAGGTTTCAAAAGATTTTCAAGAGAATGGCAGAATGCTTGGTGATCGACAGGGGATCAACGTCAAATTCATATAGAGAATTCATGCTTCGCCACCGTTTAAGGGTTTGTCTATGATGTAATGTAGTTTATTTTCGAATATTTAACAACGGTTGACACGATGAATGACATTGATGATTGAGATGAGATTTTTGTTCGTGTTCGAATGTCCGCTCTCCGCTGTCCATTGTGAACATTTCCCAGTTTCAGTTCCTTCGACGTCAGCTTCCGCCTCACTCCGAGGACTTCGTCATCATCACCATTCTATAAGACAAATCCTCCTCCCTCTCTCTAATCTTTAGAAACCTACGTACTCCCAAAATGACAACCCTCCTCAAAAAACTCAGCATAAAAGCAAAAGCAAAAGACGGCAAAGCCACAGAAATCCAGCGCAGGCTTCCTGACTACGATGAGCAATATGAGCAGCGCTTTCGAAAATCTCAGGAGCAGAGACCGAGTCTTCTAGGCACTCCGGGGAATGCGGGTAGACATCCGAGTCAGGATGGATTACAAGGTGATGAGAGTACGCCGGTTCCTGGGGAGGTTTATGGATATGGCGGACATTATCAGGGGGCGAAGGCGAGGGTTTGAGCTGGAGATATGGTTTTGTGGGTTTGAGCGGTTTGGCGGTTGGAAGAAAGGGCAGGGCATTGACTGGCTGGATAGAAGTGGGATTTGCCGTGATGGCTTGCGTGCTCTGGTATAGTTATGGAGTTGCACTTCGGAGCGATGGCATTGTGGTATACTGATCGCGGTAGCATTCGACGCCGGGATCAACGATTTTTTCTGCACATCTTTTGTTTCAGCGCGGTATAGTACAGTTTCATCGATTCTGTCTTCGTGGTTTGCTGAGCTGATCTTTGGGATGCTATGATCCGCGTATTTGGTTGACAATGCCATAACAGTGGAAGGCCTGTGAGTGTGAATTTTGAAATCGCAAAGTAACGTCAGCACGTGTCCTACGATACCCAGTCCCATGGATGAGAAGGATCCGATCCTCGTGGACTGATGCTTGGCACGATAGGCCAAGACTTCATCTGAAAGTGGGATTCGGCCGAGATAAGATGCAGGTCTCTTGGAGAAGATGATACGCCGTGTAGATTCTTGCCGACTGCTCGAGACCGAGATCTGGAGCAAGTAATGGTAAGAGGTCGTCTTGTATCTGTGAGCTGATGAAAGCAGCGAAATCCAAGATATCTAGGCTAAGACGCATCTTATTAGCAACTTGACATCATTTCGCTCGGTATAGACACATTCCTGTCCTGACTAGAGTCGAGGAAAGTCGTAGAGCACGTAGTGTTACTTGCACAATGGCACCTGCAACGCTTCTGCCAGAGCCAACGTTTGACATTGCAGAAATCGAGAAGAGTCCGAAGGAGCAATACAATGTAAGTGAAGGGTCGTATTGTCGACGAAGCACACGCTGAGGAATATTCAGTTCGGAGCCATTATTACCGGCCTAGACTTGAACAATATCTCTGATGCAGATGTCAAACACCTCCGGGATGCCATCTGGACACACAAGGTCGTGGTGGTGAAAGGTCAGCATAATCTTGATCCCAAGAAGCAATGGGAGCTGGTCACTCGATTCGATCCGGATGCTGAACAGGTGCACTCGCATGGTGACATCAAGACATTCCAGAACAAAGGTGGCATGCTCGACAAAAGACGAGAGGTTTATGGGATTCCAGGAGCAGAGAACGTCCGTTTGATCGGCAAGGGTTACCAGGGGAAGGATCATTATGGTCTGCGTGACCTCGACGTGAGAGGTCTGTCCCACGACTTCCATCTAAAAGAACTCCCAGAAGAAGACTTCAAAGCTGGAAATACTCGGTTCCAGCGCTGGCATATCGACGCCCCATTGTACGATCGGGACCCAGCCTGGTTCACAACTCTCCGTTGCATTAAGCAGCCAAAGGGTCCTGATGTCACCATAAACTGGGATGACGGCAGTGGATATAGTTTAAAGAGCAAGCCCGGTCGCACGGCTTTCTTCTCGAGCAGTGAGTGGTATTCCGATGTGACGTTGATGCCATAATATGCTGACCTGAACCAGGCCAGCTATACGAGATGCTCACGCCAGAAGAACAGCAGATGGCAGATCACTCATGGGTCGAGTACTTCCCATATCCTTACATGGCGATTGAGAATTGCAAAGGCAACGCCAATGGTCTCGGGCTCGAGATTGAGGGCAAAGAGCACAGGATTGAGGAGATGGGCGAGTATGAGGAGTCGAAGGTGAAGCGCTATCCATTCGTATGGGTCAATCCGGTGACTGGAGAGAAAGCGTTCCAGGTGCATGGCATTTGTGCACGTAAGCTGTACATCCGGAATGGACCGAATCAGGAGGCCAAAGTCATCGATAGCATTCCGGAAATCCGCCAGTTCTTGTCGGATATCCAACTGCGGATTCTGAAGCCGCAGTACGTGTGTATGGCGCCAGTGGAAGAAGGCGACGTGGCCATGTGGGATAATTATGGTCTTTTCCACAGTGCTGTTGATTATCCGCTGGAGGAGTATGGGCCGAGGACGATGCATCAGGCCAATATTGGGTCGAGTCGAGGTCCTATTGCTCCCGTTCCTATTCCAGCGGTATCATATTGAGATATTGTCATGTGATAGTGTCATGTGATCTTGGCTGTCGGGCCGGCGAAACTTTTAACCTTCTCTCCATATATTCATAATTTTATATCTTCATCTTGACACTACCTGTCTACCAACTTCCCAAAATGCCATCTCCCCCCTTCTCACACACCTGTCGGCAGTGTCGTACATCTCTGAGCCTGCATGTTTGGCACGTAAAAGTATGGCAACGAAATTTCACCAGCAGCGCGCCTACAACATACTCCCGTGGCCTCGCCTTCCAACGCCATTCACCTGTCTGGATCTCGCCGCGGGAACGTGCTCGTGAACACCTCGCAGCCTCTCTCCGCACCTTCGGTCCTCTGTCTGCCAATGCTAAAAAAAACCCATGCCGAAATTGTTGCTGGCAAGCGTGATGTTCTGGACGTGCTCAAAACGCTCAGCGGCCAGCATGCGAATGCTACGGAAACTATAAGAGTTTGTCTCTTAGCGGAGTATCAGCGGCTGCAACATTACACGCGAGCACGACGTGTGCACATGCGCACGACTGAGAAGAAACCAGTTGCGCGCACAACTTTCCCCCTAATCTGGAGTGACATTCATCTCTGGCTTCCTGTCATGACGTACGATAGAAATGCCGCCTTTGCACTATTTCTTTGCCGTTGCTGAAGGCTTGGAGTCGATTGTTAAACAGTGGATCCTGATCGACGACCCACAAGTTAGGGACTTCGAAGGACGGACCCCGGGACTCTGGCGCAGCATGGCTTTGGGCCACCTCGTCGCATCGCACTTAGCACTTTCCGCCGATAATAAGGCTGACCTAGCGATCCACTGTGTCTTCGAGATTATTAAGCTGGCGCAGCCTTATTACGATGATGTCGTATTAAGGGCAGAAGACCATCCGATATCGAGAATATCGCCTGTGAACGCAACCTGGACACTTCTGCGAGCCTTTGGATCAGGGCAATTCCGTTCGACCAGCGAGCATATTTATGACGAGTTCGAGAAGTTTTGAAACCGATATTCGAAGGTGCGAATGTTTCCAAAACAGTGTGCATTTGACTTGGCGACATTGCGACTTCAACATCCCAAACGACCTTCCTATGAACAGATTTTCGACTTCTTCCGGGAACATGCGGATGAAGCGAGACCTGAGCAATTTTGGGACAGTCTACAATGCCGAAAGCTTCACGTATCAGCGCGCCTCGACCGTACGGAAGAACTCTTGCGAGCTCATCGAAAACCGGCCGATGCAGACTGGATAGCCCGTATCAGGCCAAGTTTGCTGGCGGCAAGAAACGACGATAAGAATTTTCATTTAGACAGCTGGCTGCCAGTGGCATAATCAAATCATGTACCATGGCAGAATCTACGATCGGCGGTTGCACAGCTGCAAATACAGCGTCGAAGGCGTTATCAGGACAAGTCATTCCCTGGCCAGAGGACTCCTCTTCATTGTACCAACGACTAGACTATAGTGCTCGCGGAATCATCCCGAACGTGCATTTGCAGATTTAAGCATTTGCTATCGGAAGTCATCATCTAGCTTTTCAGGATGATCGTTCATGCAAGGATTGCGCTTGGCTTTGTACCATCAGTCTCGATCAAGCACGGCTTTCAGCTCCGCCAAATTGCCACAATGTCAGCAATAAGCCTGCATACCTCAGGTTCAAACTACACACAAGAAGCGAACATAGCCTCCGCGCGAAAGCAGACCTGCCACGGCCGCGTCCGCAACGCCGACCGCGAGGTGTGGGTATTTCTTCAGATCCAGTGGTCCGGTCACTTCATCCAAAACAGGCCATCTGCCGTCCTCCAGTCGTACACCACTCGAGCCGCCAAGTGCCATACAGTTACGACTGCGAGGTGCATGCGGCCTCCATCGCATCAGTTGGATCTGCGCAGCCAAGATCGGTCCAGAACAGTCTCAACACATCGTCAAAGCTTATGAAACATCAGGATTTGGGTATGGGACACTCAACAATGCGTCGCTTCCGCGAAGGCGTCGAGGTACGGTTCGCAACAGGACCAAGCGGAGCAGAATGCACTTAGTAAGGTCGGCGTGAGAAGTTCCGCACTGGCAGGTGATGCTTTTGAAAACAACGGCTTGAGTCCTGATCATGACATTGAACATGCACCGTCACCACTGTGCGGTGCTTTCGCAGCAACCTTCTCATCATATGCTCGCTGAGTCATCGTCACAAACAGAGCAATACAGCTTTCAACATCATCCTTGAAAGTCATAGCGCCAGGACTTTGTGCAATTGCTTGGCCATAACTTGCATACCTTCCTTGCAAAGCAAACTCACTTTTCTTCGACAGAAGCTCAGATAAAGTGCTACCTGTCACCCATATTCCTCGAAGCTGGTCAATGAAATCCTGAAATGCCCTTGTAACCAGCCGCCACTCCATGATGCACCGATCAGCGTCGCTCACACCGTTGACAGGCCTTGGTCTGGACAAGGCGCAAGCAGCAACAAGACGGCCCCCGATATCCTGATCGAGTCCGATAAAAGATCTTTCGGATCCAGTAGATGCGCTCTGCTGAAGGGTTCTGAAGTGGTTCATGTATTTCAACACATTGTCCACGTGCGCCCAGTTGCGAAAGCCTTGTAGTTCTAGGTGAAGGTCGTGGCTAGTTAGTGGCTCTTGAGTGTCACGAAAGTCGAAAGATTCGCGGTAGCTGAGTCCGGCATAGAGGGCATGTGTTTGATCTCTTTAGCCAGGATGCGAGACAGTGCAAGTGGAAGGTATGCTTGCAGGATGTTGATTTCGATTCACTCATTTCCTCCCAGCAGATTGGGCATTCCGGTTTCGGGTCAGGTACCAGCTGAGCCAGAAGTTCTGCCTTGGTGGGCAAGGACATCGTGGAGGAATGCCGATGACAAGATGCAAAGAAGAGGAGGTAAGGCAGTGCTGACTTTGTGACTTCGTTGTAAATTAATGCCGTTCAGACACTGTTTCCGTGTGTTTTCTGAAGTCCAAGATCAGCTCTTCCTGCAGAAGGCATTCTACTTATACTTCCGAAGGCATCATAGAGGCCAACCGAGATGTCTCAGATGCATATTTCCTGCACACCATACCCTCAGTCCAAGTCTATGCAAGACATGGACTTTTGATGTCTCGCTTCTTCTGCACTGAAGCCATCCTCCTCAATGTACAAAGGTACAGCTTCTGGGTCGCTCGATGGTCCTGAAACAACTTATTGTGGCAACAATGAACAAAGCGACAAAGTCCAGACGCTTTGTTCAGTCTCCTACATAGCAGCTTCGGAGTGAGGTGTTGTTTGACCAGCTTGTGCGCATGTTCCGGTGTTAGTGGCACAGTTTCATCTGTTTCAGACAGCGCTCTGGTCGGAATTTGACCTGATGTAGGATTTCAACCCATTGCATGGGACATCGGTCCTGGCTGGACTGTGTGGAAAGTGTGGACAAGCCAAAAGCTTTGATACAGATCTACTCGGCATTAACGCTTTAGCTTGTCCGAGGACCCCTTCGCATAGGTGACTGACTCTTTAATTTGCCTATACTCCTGCCTCGAGACCGAGATTCATCTCTGAATCAAAGGTGCGTAGGAACCAAGCCCCGCCGTCGCCCTTCCACATGAAGGCGGCTGATCTAGAGTGAACGCTCGGTCTCGTAAGAGGATCATAGGCCCGGAAAGCTGACAAGTCTTGACATCCCAAAAAATGAAGTCCTTAACATTAAGGTTGTACTGAACTGATGATCCAGAAGCGCATGACGCTCAATGCCGTAGCTCGCGCACATAGATGTTTCTGCGGCACACCTCGTATTGACCTAGGCTGAAGGCCTGACCTACATTACAAAGTTTTCGGTCTTCACCGTGTCTAGGAATGACGTGTATGCCTTGGAATTGATCCCGCTCCGCAAGGTTATCCCCAACATCGACATTGGCGCACACCATTATCGGGACTTGATCGTCGGTTTAAACTCCTCGGGGCATCCCATACGTTGCCGGCATTTCGAAAGAGTCCATGTACGGCCGCTGAAGCTCGTTTTACACTCGAAATACCCCTGTCATGGTCGAAGCCGATGACTTTGATAGAAAGCAAGTCAGTCGGGTCGATGTACCTGCTTGAGGACCTACGGGAAGTCGAAGTTGATTTCCAAAGCCTTGTGAATATCACATCTTCCGTGCATTTCCGGTACAAGGCTGCTAATTGATACTGCCAATTCGTAGGACAACTTGAGAGTGTGCTCCTTCGTCTGCAAGATAGGAGGTCTATCCAAGGCGCTTGAGACGAGGTAAGACTGAAGTGAAGTTGTGATCCTTGGCATGTCTAGGGGTCCGGGTCCGGGTCCACACCCAGTAGGCATGATGACGTACTCAGCTATGGCCAGGTTCGCTTCGCGCATGTGAAGACGTATAGCTTTCTTCCTTGCAACACGCGACACAACCTTCCTAAAACATCCATTCACGACGTCCTCTGCCTAGCACTGTCGCTTCATAGCACACTAAAGATCTTCGGCTACTCATAGTTCAAGAAGTCCAGCATCATGTCTGGTACGCTCCGGCGCAAACATAAAAGTTTCGAACGCCGAATGCTGACATGGATACAGCGCCGCCAGTCGATTACTGTATGTCCGCGAATACACAGCAACCGATTCCAACATGTATCTAATGAGCCATAGACGCGGCTCTAGAAGTCGACTCCAAAGCCACCCAACAACAAATCCGAGATGCCTACAAGAAGTACTTCCACCAACAAACACCCTCTTGCATGCCACCTCTAACCACATCTCCAATACAGACAAGCCCTCCGCCACCACCCCGACCGCGTACCCGCCAACTCCCCCGACCGACAATCACGCACCAAGAAATTCCAACAAATCAACGACGCCTACTACACCCTCTCCGACCCCAACCGCCGAAAAGACTACGACCTAACCCGCAACCAATTCCACGGTTTCCCCTCCTCCAGCGCCCCAGACCCAGCCGAAGAAGAGATCCCACGCCCCCAACCCGGCTCCTTCCCATGGTCCGCCTTCGGGTTCGGCGGCAGCGCAAAGACCGAAGACGACGCAAACCGCTACTCAAACGAACAATTCGGGTCCGTGTTCGAAGAGATGATGCGCGACGAAGGAATGGCGGATTCGAACAATTCTCCTACGAAAGTGTTCTGGAGTATTGTGGGAGGTGTTAGTGGTGGGGCTATGGGATTTATTGTAGCGAATGTGCCTGGTGCGCTTGCTGGTGCTGTGGCGGGGAATAGATTGGGTGCGATTAGGGATAAGAGGGGGAAGAGTGTTTATTCTGTTTTTCAGGAGTTGGATCAGCCTGAGAAGATGAGGTTGCTCAGTGAATTGGCTCAGAAGGTTTTTGCGCATGCTATTAGCTAGTAGTCATGCATGATGAAGGACCTGGGCAGCGAGGATGAATGATTGTGAATGATTTTTGTTTTGTGAGAGCTAGATACCACGACAGTACCCTGATATGGAGTTGGGCTAGAAGCCTGGATGCGAACATATCGACTTTCGCTTCATCTACGCTGTAGTGGAGAATGACTCCAAAGTCTCGCCAAAGTCAATCTCGGACCGTGTATCTCGACAAGCCTGGCATCTTCTGTCTCTTGGCTTGCTCGCAGATTTCCGGTCTTGTTGCTCTTCGTGAATCATCTCCAGGTCGCCCCGAGAAAAGACCCTCTTCGCGGGTTGTATGCATTGTGTCGCCGTGCAAGGCTCGCTGAGTCCAAAATCTAGTGGCCTTGTCCTGGCCTTCTTTCATCCATCTCACGCAACCAATCTTCTTCATCTCTCAATCTTCTGCGTTTTCTTCGCAAGCAGCTCCTTCGCGGCAGCGATTTCAGCCTCATTATACCCATCCCAACCCTTCTCCCCAGCTCCCACTCGTCTCACAATCTCCGCCAACTTCGCAGTAGCAACCTGATCCAACTTCCTCACACTCTCCACCTTCGGCAATGACAACTCCCCATCCATCATCTGCTGCCCCTTCTTCCCTCCATTCGTCGATGGCAAAACCTCTAACAACCTCGTCGTACTGATCTTCAACCCAAAATATCCCCTCAAATAATCATCGCAAAGCTCAATACTCCTACAAAATCTCCTCATACTCTCACTCAGCAACCTTGCCGTCTCCTCTGCCTGCTTTTGATTAGCAGAAACATACAACACCTCGCCAATCTTCGCCTGCATATTCCAAGCATTCGGCATCAACAACAACACCTCTTCCAAACAGAATACCGCCTGCTCATACATTCCCAACTCCTCATATAAACTCCCCAATTCCGACCAGCCTTCTGCATCTGTTGGCGATGTATCCACGAAATTCGTCAACGCATTGAGCGCCTGCTCAGTCTGTCCCATGGATCTAAGTAACGCACACCGTCGTTTGCGGATCGCGAAATTCGAGGGATCTTCTTTCAGTATCTCTTCGTAGTTTTTAAGGACGTCGACGAGTTCCTGCGGGGTTTTCGCGGTGGCTTCTGCCCAGAGTCCTCGTAGGGCTGCTATGCGTTCGTTCTCGAGGCCGAAGCGGTCGGTTAGGGATTCGAGCAATGCGTAGGCGGAGTCGTTGTCGCCGGAGCGCAGGGTGGCGAGGAAGAGGTTTTCGGTTGCGGACCATTTTTCCAGACTTTCGGAATTGGAGAAGAGGGAGAGGGGGTAGGGGAGTTGGAAGGAGCTGGTTTGGGATTTTATGAAGGTTGGGGCGCATTGCGAGAGTTTGAGGGTTGTCGAGGGGGAGTCGCGTGTCGGCGGGTCGAGGAGGGCGGTGGCCATGTTGGATGGGGTGGTGTGATTTGGCGATAGAGGATGGGTGGTGTGGTGAAGGTGTAGAGCTAGAACTAGAACCAGAATAGCTCAAGCATGTGAAGCCTCGGCTGGACTTGCCAAGTTCAGCCTCCAGTCAACTTCACAGCAAGCAGCAAGCAAGCAGAGTCATATCAACATGCGACTTGCCATTTCCACGCACACGCTGCGGTACAAGTAATGTCTGCATCGCAAGCTGCCGTAGACGCCTTGCAGTCTCGAGTATGGAACGGATCACTCCCGCTGGAAATACGCCTGGCCGCATCAGATTGTCGGACTCAGCATAAAAGCGAGCCATACTTCGTGCAATATCCTCGACTCTCCTATTTGGCCCTTTTGCTGCAGAGATTACACGCCAATTTTCTGCCGGACCTGGTCAATCCCAACGTCGCATTTCATGAGGCTTGGCTCTCTTTTGAGCATGTTCCGCTGAAATGGCACCTACCTTCAGGTCTCTTATACGACCTCTTTGCTGGCGCCGAGCCATTTGCCTCAGACGTGTCGAGCAAGGCCGACGTCAGCAGCGGGAACGCTCTGCCATGGCAGCTGACCCTGCATTACTCCGATGCCCCCGAGGGACAACTTATTCAGCTCGATCCACATCTCAGGGCCATGCAGGATACATTTATCAATGCTGTCAAGGAAGCAGATTATGTCAGGAATGGCACAGCCAGGACTGTAATGTCTCTGAGCAAGAACGACTCCGACAACTTGTGGCGTGCAGTGCAGACGCGTATGTATGCCTCGAAATGGCGTGAAACTCAAGGCTGACATGATTTAGATGATCGCGGAATGTTCAATGTCGTCAACAACAAGCTGCTGAATCCGCCTGGAATGGAGCTCCGACACATCCCGATCAAGATCTATCTGCCCACATCGGCAAATCAAGATGCCACTGATACGATCGAAGAAGAACCGAGACCTGGTCAGCTGCGAGTTGTTCAGTCTCTCGTGCCTCTCAAGCATGAGGATAAGAAGCCCCAGACGCTCGGTACGGCTCTGAACCACATGCTCCCCACGATCTTTCCCTCGAAAAGAGTTGCTATCTACGCGAGCGCGGTATTACATGGAGCTGTGGTACCATTGTCTGCTCGCATAGATGATCTAGGCAAGGCAGCAGCTTATCCAGATGGCTTTCTGCATGTGGCTTTGGTAATGCATGGCTGAACAGCATCGGAAATGTCAAGATCGGAACCTCAGATAGGTTGTGATCGATCTCGCTTCAGACCTCATTTTTCGCGTCTGTGTGTCGTTGAGATATATAACGGCTCGGTCTCTCTCCTCACTTGCTGGGCTGCTTCAATCCCAACCACAATGACGCTTTTATCTCGAAACGAATTCCTCGCGCAATTTCGACCCGACTTCATCCCGGAATGTCCAATCTGCCGAGACATTGTGATCATTGCGTACACCACGAGGTGCGGGCACCTCTTTTGTTTCAGATGTCTCAGGCGCTGGCTGAGACTGGGCCATCACACATGTCCAACGTGCCGCAGGGCATTGTTCCAGGACCCTGATGCACAGTCATCCAGTTCGGAGAGTGAGCCACTGTATCCGGAGAGAAGAGAAGATGACGATGGACCTGTATTGTCAAGTCCGAGGTCTGAGCCGATGATGTTTTCGATGGATCTATGATTCAGAACTGAAAAGATGAGACAAACAGTCAAGACACGTCTTTGAGAGACTGCTACTTGATTCTGGGCGACTTCTGTCACAATATAGCTCGTCCATGGAAAGCTGACCTTGAACTGCAGAAAGAAGATCTTTGCACACAAGACCGCGGTGCGTTCATTGCAATTCTTCACGATTTCCTGCCCCAAAGCAACCATCGCCGCCAGATCACCATCAGGTTCAGTCAAGTCACCACTGCGCTGGCGCAATGAGACTACCCACCAAATACCAATTGCTCTCCGGACTTGAAGCAGATACAGCGCCCGCCTCCCCTATCCCTGTCTGCATAATTTGCATGGAGCCCGCTAATGCACCGACCACGACCCGATGCAAACACACATTCTGCCTCCACGAATTATTAGGTTGGTTGGAAGAACAGTGCACATGCCCGGTGTGCCGTACAAGACTCTATCGAGAGCCTGTATCACACTCCCTTCCACGCAATGCTGCGGCGGACTTCAGAATCACTCGCCAGCCAGTGACTGGCGCACAAGTCGGTCTGATGGCATTCGGAGGCCACGACGCCTCCAACGAGATCTTGCAAGTCCTGAATACCTACATCACCCACGGCTGCATAGAACCAAACTACCACGCTCAGACCCAGGTCGTCTTCGATCAAGGTTTTATGAACCACAAGACTGCAGCCCTGATATGGGCGAGACCATCACAAACTGCGTACGGGAATCTTTGTCCGCATGAATGGCATCGTGTCAGTGAATCGGTCAACCAAACGATACTTCGCCTGACAGGACAGACTCCCACTGCACTCGAACTATTCCTGGCGTTGGAGAGAGACGCCCGGATCGCTCTCGGAAATCAATTTCCGGACTATGGCGTTCAGGTTGGCACACCGGAAACCAGGAGGACCTTTCAATACGACATGCATGAATTTATTCGCGCCATCGTCAGATACGCTCAAATCATGCACGACAACAAAACCCAGCAAGGCGACTTTGGAGACTAGGAAGGCAATGATCATGATTAGAGCTAAGTAAAACACCCATCACGTAGGCAGTCTGCGTAGCTACATGTAATCGCGATCTACTCCTACTTCTTCTTCTTCTTCTTCTGCTGCATCATTCCGCCGTCTCACCATCTCTTCATTAGTACCCTTCACCCCCTCCAGACTCATTTCCGCCTTCATATCCACAATCTTCGGGACCAAGGTATCCAGCAAGTACCTTTGCAAATCCCCATCATCCAACGCGTCCATGCCAGCAACATCCTTGAAATTTCCGTCTCTCCAATCCAACCCCCTGCGTTCCTCGACTTTCTTGTGCAACTTCTTTAACTTTTCCTCGGATTCTTCGAATTCGTTGAGGAGATGGAGCGCGAGTTCCTAGTTAGTGAGTATTAGAAAGCGGTGAAAGAGATGGGGTCGCTTGCTTACTCTGATCAAGGAATTTGGAAAGTCGGATTGTGTTACGACGATGTTGTCGCGTCGGGAGTCAGAGATTTTTTGGTCGAGGGTTTGACATGTTTCTTTGAGGTTTGGGATTTTTGATGGGGACATGATTATCGATGGATGCTGAATTTCTTTTTTTTTTCCCTTAATTCTTGAGTGTGAGGAGAGATCGATACATTTTGTATCACTACTCTCGCTGGTTTGCTGCTGCTGCGGCAAACAAATACGGATGTATTTTATAAAGAATCCTTTCACAGCAGGATTTTCACGGCCTATGCTATCGAAACATCTGGTCCTGACTGGGCGAATGTATAGGAGGGTATCCATACATAAAACATTCTATTGACTGTACTCCTGGTCCTGCTGCGTTTCCACCCAATTCTGCGTGGCAAGGTCTTTCTCGACCATTCTCAAAACACCCTCTTTCGCCTCAATCTCAGCATTCAATTCGACGATTACCTTGACGGGAATGAACGAAAGATACGCTCGGCGCGTTTCTCGTGGCAGATCATCGACTTCTTTGAAAGTCATGAGAATGCTCTGGTTAGTAATTGTCTTCTCGTGTTTCTGGTTGCTGTCGAGCTTGCTGCGAATGGCGTTGATGCTGGAGATTAGATCTTCGAGTTTTTCATCGCGGGCTTCGATCATGGTGGAGAGATGCTGGTGGAGGCTCTGTGAGGAGTGGTTAGTGAGATACTAGGGGCAATGTTTTGGGGGCGTTTGGCTTTACGGAGAGGACTGCATCGTCTTCTGGGATGTCTGACTTTGTCACCGTAATGTTGTTCGGAGTGGACTGCTTGATCTTCTCGTCGATAGAGGCGAAGATTGCTTCGACTTCTTCCGCGTCCATAGGTGGTGGTTGTGGACGGTACATGCTGTTGGCTTGGAGTTTGCAGTCAATCGATGCATGGTGGTTGTTCTTTTCAAGCTACTTCTTGCTCTCGAAGGTTGCGAATCGCAGCAAACATGATGTACCTCACAGAAGATGCTGGTCAACGAGGCCAGCAGAACCATCGGACTACACAGTCGAAAATTCCATGGCCGTCCGCCAGAGTCCAAACATCAGGAGGCATGCGGCTTCGTACCACTACATCCACCAATCATGAGAGTGGTCCCATGGGGTGGGGTGCTGACATCAAGCGCCAGACTCGTCTACCTCGGAAGATAATGCGACTCCATGTCTCAAGGTGCTTTATCTGAGAACCGTCACTTTCGTTCGTACGAAAGCTGTAAATAGTCATCGAAACGACATTGATCCACTCCAGGCAGTATTGCTGGCCATAAGCATACAGCCGACAGAAGTTCCGAAAATCGCACTCGCACTTTGCATTCAGCTCGGGTGATCCAGGAACTAAGATATAACACAGATTCGTGTATAAGAATCTCCGGGGAACTGAGAACGACATATACTCAAGTCGCCAGCATCATCCCGGAGAACGTCAGGATGTCTTCCAAGCTCTTCCTCTACGACCACCCCATGTCGTCCTATGCACAGAAAGTGCGGATGGCACTGCGGCACAAGGGCTTGCCATTCGACAAGGAAACGCCCGGGAACCTTGGAGCTGGTCATCCGAATGTCGCCTTCAGTGAGGCCAATATTCGAATGGAGGTTCCAGCATTGATCGATGGCGATTTCAAGATCTTTGATTCCACAGCGATCATGATGTATCTTGAAGACGCATATCCCGATACGCCATCCTTGTTCCCGAGCAACGACGCCAAGTCAAAGGCGGAAGCTCGAATGATTGAGGAAATTCTCGACACACATTACGAAGCCATAAACTGGGCCTTGGGAGAGATCGACTGGTTCAAACGTGCCGAGGGCGCCGAAGCAGAGCGATTGAAAGCTGCAGCTGCTGAACAGGTCCAGCAGATTCAAGACTGGTTGTCGACAAAACTCGGCTCGAAGCCATTCTTCTCCGGCGACAAAATCGGCTATGCGGACTTCGCTGTGGCCCCAATCTTGAATCGCTCCGTCATTTACGGGCATGGACCAGCTCCTGGATCTCCTTTGGAAGCTTGGTGGAAGCGATGTGGTGAGATTCCGGCGATCAAGCAGACTTGGGATGAGGTTGCTGAAGCTGCTCCAAAGATGGCAGGATTGGGACCTGAGGCATGGAAGAAGGGAAGTGGTAGGAAGAGGGAGTATCGGGATCATAGATTGGAGTTTTTGATTAAGAATGGTGGGATTGGCATTGTGCAGAAGGGGTTGGAGGATGATAATATCAGGTTTAGTTGGCCGCAACCAAGGGTCGGTAAGCTTTGAATGCTGAGCGTGGGATGATCGTGAACCGACGGAACTCCGCTCCACATATGAAAGGCGTAGACATCTCTGCCCTTATGCATTGAACTATGCCCAGCTTTTCGATCAAACGTTTCCTTTTTTATTTTGGCCTGTGATGTTTATAAGTATGTCGGCTACGCCAGCCCCCACCGGTTCGAAGTGATACAACTCCCGTCAGCGCCTGGCAAGTACCGCTGTTCTGGCTTTTGAGTGCCGGGCGTGATGCCTAAATATCATGAAGATGAAAGGAGCCAAGGAGGAAGCAAGGTGTGAAGGTCTTGGCGTGCACGGATGTTGATGTTACTAAACAGTGCTCTGTTTACTTCTTTCCTACCATGCCCCCAATGACTCTTCAAGTTGGTCTCGGCAGCATAAAGGCTCGAGTCTGACCACAGACATCATGAAATATGCTGACTGATCATTCCATAACGCCCGACAGGCCACCCAGGGGCGATGGAAAGAGACGCGAGATTCAGATCAAGATACGCGATGCGGAACACATATGTCAACCACGACAAGTGCACTCGAACACGGCCGATATTCGCTGACCGGAGAGGGTCGAGGACTTCCCTGACGACGTGCTGTTTCCGAAGCCGGTCCATCGTAACTCCTAAGTCGTCCCACAAAGCGATGCCTCGATGTGCTTTCTTCAGGCTGCAGACAGGATACATGCTCTATTGGTGAAGTACGTAGCATTACATTACGGGCATCCAAATGACTCGAATCCATGAATCACGTGCTGGTAATGGCTCACCCAATCCCACATACGAGAAGGCTGAACCGGGCGCTGTTTTCATGGAGTCACTGCGTCAGGTTGGATACCTTTGATCTGCGGCCGCACCGGAGATCACAGAGGAATTCTGTCAGGACTTATTCAAAGCGGGGCAACGAAGCCAGAAATCGATGCCCATGGAGACCAGTCCGTTTGTGGCACCAATTCTGACAAAGGTAAATCTTGAGTGATATTCTGCCACACGTTCCAGCAGCACGTAGGCGGATGGATACGAGAGCACATCACATTCGACCTCTACGAGCCCCTTCATGATCGCATATACGGCAGTCAGCTGGACTTGGAACAGTTGCGAGACTCTACAACTTCGAATTCATCTCCGCTAGACCACGTATTATAGCCAAGGCTTCAGCTCGAACTTCCTCGACAATGGCTGCCGCCTGTTTAACTTCCTTGATAAGGCCAACACCCATACCAGCATAAGTCGCAGTCCTACCCTCAACACCCCAAGCCGCATCACCCTTCGCCTTCGCCTCATCATGCAACCTCTGCAATTCCTCAAACGACACCCCAGCCTGTTGATCCGTAAAACTCCTATTAATAATCCCTCGCGGCATCAACCACTTGGGCCACCCATAAACACCATTCAAATGATTCCACAACAATGTCTTCGTCGTCGACTTCGCTCCATCCTCAACATTCAACACATGCTCCTGATATCCTCTACTAATTCTAATCTCCTCACTAGCCAAAAATCTCGTACCCATAACAACTCCCGCAGCACCCATCGCCAACGCCGCAGCTACACCTCTCCCATCCACAATACCTCCCGCAACAAACAACGGAATCTTGCCTTGAACGACTTCCGAAACTTCAGGTAACAGCGTCGTCCAGCTCGATCCATCAGTCGCTCGTCCATGGCCTCCGGCTTCGAAACCTTGTACAACGATCACATCCGGAGGATTCGGGCTCACAACAAGTTCTCTAGCTTCTTGTAACGTCCCAATCATAACCCAAATTTTCACTCCAGGGCTCGCCTCCCTCAACTTCTCGCTCCACTCATCAAGTTCCTTCTGACCTCCATGGCCACCATATAACCAGACCGCGGCAGGCCGATACTGCGCTACGGATTCGATAGCGTCGGAGAGTTTGACAGCCCATAGTAAGAAGCCGAGTCCAATGGGCAGCGAAGCGACCGAAGGAAGCTCAGACTCAGTCTTTAGTATCCTTGAGTATTTAGTCTTGACCAGGTCTCTCGCTTCGCCCAAGTCTTTGAATAAGGCTTCTTTCGTTGTTTGAGGATTCATGAACCCTAATCCCCCTGCTGAAGTCACTGATAACGCTGCTTTGGGTCCCGAGTAGTGGCGCATTGGAGCTAGAGTTATGATTGGGGATTGGAGCCATGGGTAGTGGGATTTGAGGGTTTTGAGGTGGGAGGACATTTTTGGATGATGAATGGATTGTGGAATGAAGGAGTAGGTCTTGGTCAATGAAGTTGATGTATATGTAGTGTTTGATTCTCGAAATTTGAAGGTCCGATCGTTACTTGTAGTCTTGGGCCGAAGACGCGAAGAATAGCGATGTAAGGTAGTTCGTGGATGCGTCATGCCGACATCGCATCGCTATATAGTGCTGTTTGGTAAAGCTTATTTCGTAGGCTTCATTAGTGTCTCTAGATCAAATCACGAGCTTCAAGGAAATGCATTTAAAGCATAATCCTATCTATCCATACCGTCTATCTCCAAAGATAAGTGAAGTTTTGTAACCAAACACAGACCCAAACCCAAACGAAGAAAATCTTCCCCAAGGCCCTCGATACCAGCTGAGCGTCTAGCAGACACCGTAGTATGCAAGCTATTGAAAATCAATATCCAAAGCTTTCTACAATCACAAGTAGGTAGGTATCAAACTTACATTCTCATAACCACCATCACCCTCATGATTGTGAACAACCGCACCCAGGTACAGCTCAAAGCAGTCATAGCAATCGAACCCCATTTAGTCCCTACATCGACATGTGATTTCTTCAGAGTAGTACATATCCTACTGAAAGCCGTTATTCGCAGGTCCCAAGTATTACCCCGTATTGAAACAAGCAACGCCTCGCCCTTCACGTTATCTATAGATATCCTTAGCCATCTCCGGAGTGAGATCGCGATGAGCTTGATCAAAGTCCTTGAAGTCTTCGGCTTCTAGGTCGAGTTTGGCTTTATATAGCGGCGTCGACACCGGCCTTTGCAGCTCCGGCGATGATTTGGCCTCCGATGACTTTTGATGAGGGCGATTGTAATTGAAGTCTCGAGGGCTTGAAAATTGTCGTTGTTGGAGGTGTCTTTGCCGGAATTGGAGCTGGAGGGTGTTGTGTCCTCTGGGGGCAAGCTGAGGAGTGGATGGGCACTCGACTTACTTGACTTTAGAAGAAGAAGAAAACAAAAAGATTCGTTGCTATCCTTAAGGTTCAAGTTGCTGCTATCTTTGGCACTTTCGTGTTACTTATTCTTGTGGTGGTGCTTGTTCTTCATCTCTATCATTTCGGATAGCGCGGGAATGCTCAGCCGATTTTGCAAGGCTCGAAACGGGCAAATGGATGGAGAGGCTGAGGCTCACACATTCTATAGCGCTGCAAGAGCCCTAAGTGGACCAGAAAAGATTCGCAAGGATGCCGCCGAGGTAGCGTTGTTACATTATCTGCGCTAGCTATCGACATCTTCCTTCGCGCTGTGGAAAGCTGCGTCGGACGACGAATCGTAGTGTTCTTTCTCCGGGGCTTTCCTTGGGATCTCAAAAAAGACAGAGTAGTTCTTGCCGTCCTCAAATTCCCTCCACCTGCCGAGTCGGTGCTCTTTACCCACAGCCGCGATGACAATAACGCCGTCCTTTGCTCTCTCGCCACGATCTTCTATAGCCAGATCATTGATGACGCCTTCAACTATGCCTTGCTTCTGCGCAGCGTCTGTGATGTCCTGTAGAGCGGTGTTTGCGAGTGATCCGGCGCTGACTCCAAACTCATCAAGCAGATTGTCTACCGAGCTGTCGATGTGACCGAGTCGACCTAATGACTCTATTCTTCGTTTGTCAGATGTGATCTTCCACACTCTCACATATCCATCCCAGCTTCCGGTCACGAAAATGTCCGAGAAAGGTATCGCTCGGAGTGCAGTGATCCACCTCGGCGTAGGTTTGTTTCTCGCGTCTTCGGGCGGCTCCTCTTCAGCGCTTAGTTTCGTCAAAGGTAAGGGAGGATCGATGCCGTGTGCCAGTGGGTATGTGAACACTGGCTTCTTCTTGTGGATGTTCCAGAGCGAGAGCGAGCCGTTATCTGAGCCCGTAATGAAGTTTTCATCGTCCAAGCAAGTTATGCGATCCATTGAGCCTTCATGTGCTGGATCATCGTTCAATAGCTCGACCGCGCTATCGTTCGGGTTAGATTTTGATCTCGATTTTGGTGCACCTCCGCCTCGGAACACAAGTTGTGACTCTTCGACCACCTTCCACAAGCGCGCAGTACGGTCTCTCGCGCCCACTGTCACGCACTTTTCTTGCGCCAAGGCCGACACGTCGACGACCGAATCCTGATGTCCGTACAAGGTTTCGACGTACGTGAGCTCATCTAAGGACCAAATTTTCACATTTCGGTCTCGGCCTGCGCTGAACAGCTGATTTGTTCCTCTTCGAAACGCTAGGCTTTCCACAGAGTCTCGATGCGAGTTGTAGCTGAACACTTTCAGAGGCTTTAGTGTCGCGGCATCCCACACTATTAGCTTCCTGTCCAGTCCTCCAGTCGCCACATACTTTCCATCTTGGCTTGCTGCGACACATCGAATCGCCTTGGTATGCATTTCCTTCTCATCCCGCCTCTTGCCAAAAGATCTGCTCACGGCCACCTTCTGCGGCTTCCGGCTTCTGCCTGGCTCGAGGTCGACGGCGGGAAGTCGCCACTTGACCAAGATCATGTCATTGCCGACAGTGTATGCATAATCTCCAGCTATCGCGACACCAGTGACTGCTTTTTGATGATGCCGAAATTTTGCTCGGCCAGCTTTCGCCCAGTCAAAATCCTGGGAGATCCAGCGATAAATTTTGCCTCTTGTCTCCGCCGTCTCCTCCTTCAGCCTATCTCCCATGCGCTCCGCCAGCAGTTCCTTGTCGATTTCCGCAGCATCAAATCCAGCTTCGTCAATGACTTGCTGTCTGGTGGATTCCAGATATCTTTCTGCCAGCTTAATTCTTCTCGCAGCCGGTTCTAATCCTTCCAATTCATCATCTTCACTCTCGTCCCCGAAGAAATCTTCTCCGCCACCCCTAGCCTGACCCTCATCGTCCTCATCGTCGCTGCTGCTTATGGATTCGTCGCGGACCTTTCGCGCTGACTGTGTGGCAGCTCTTTTCTGTGGTCGAGCTGGAGCATCGTTCGTCGCCCGTTTCCGCTTGACTTGGGAAGCGGGCTTGGTGAAGAACGAGGACATGGTGCGAATGTGCAGAAGTCGAACTTTTTCTCGAAGACGAACCGAAGCTTGAGAAATGCATTAGACTTTCTTGCAGATTGCCGACGCGCCGACTTCCGCAGAGCCGCATGCTGACTAAGGTACTCCCTACCGAAGCTTATTCTCACGCGACCTCGACGTCGTTCGTTCCTACTAACCACCCAAAGATCAAACATCTTGCATCCATATCAATCATATATGATCTTCATCGACCCAAGATGACATTACCTGAGGTATGGGCCGGCGACAATTTCTTACGCGTTTGGCCCTAGGTCGCTCGGCTTTCGAAGCAGATGTGGACGAGGCTACAGCGTCAAATGAGTCTCAACAGAGCAGTCCTGCAGTGCAAGATGACGGCACGACGCAGCAGTTTGATGCTAAAGGCAGGCTGATCAATCCCAACATCGATCGCTTCAACGCAGAAATGCGAAAGGCTCAGAATGAAGTGCTGGCTCTGGTCGGTGTCGTAGAGAGGAAGGATCACGTCGATCAAGTTAACGAGCTACGATTCAAGTACATTCAAAAGCATCGCCAGGAGCTCTTACATGAGGAGCATCAGCGAGGCGATCTTCTCCAATATGTCTTTATCCCCATCAGATTCTTCAGCCATCTCTGGACCGACGCTTTCAGGCAGCGCGTTCAGATCGGCTACTACGACTCATCCCGAACTATGGCAGAGATCTTGGGCATAGAATGGGCAGCCATGTGGCGCGGCGGCACGAAATGGTCCTTGGCGACCCGCTTTCCAGCTTTGGGCGACACTATCGCTCACATCTGCGTCAGAATACCACTACTCCTGCTCAGCGAGCAACTGATAGGCATTATGCAAGACGCAGTTGTTCGCCGACAAGACATCACGCGCAAAGCCAGACAAAATATATACACAACCATGAACCTCCTCTTCGAAAGTCTGGCATTAGCAATCGACATCTTCCTACTCCCCATGCAGTTTCACGCCTGCGCCCAAAAACTCGGTCTCGCGCCAGTTCTACCCCTCTTCCCGTCCTGGACGACATTCCTCCCCTGGCATCCAGATAGCTTCCACAACTTCGGCTGGAAACCACTCGCCAACCTCGGAATCCTCAGCTCCCTCACCTCACCCGCCGTCCTCCTACTCTTCCACAAACTAATCCACTACGACATCGTAAACGACGACATCCCAATTTTCTCCCTCCTAACCGATTTCCGCTACCCACCAATTACAGAAGAACTCCGCCACGTCGCAGTTCCAACCCGCAAAGACATTTTCGGCAGCCTAATGCATTACTGCTATGCCCTCCGTCACCGCATTTTGCAATGGACAGGCTGGAACGTGATCACTCGCGAAAGAAGACCGAATCGAGCAAAAGACTACGAAAATGACACCATCATACCAGCAACCCAGACAGCGAAATGGCCGATACATAGAAGCACAGCTCTAGCGCATCTCCCCGCTCAGATCCTGGCCGAATCCATCGACGAATTCTTTTCAAGAATCATATGCTTGCCCTTCGAAAGTTTAATGGCGAGATCAATCGCCGCATCAATCACCAACAAGACACCGCTCGCATCACCTTTCTACCAACCTTTCGGCGGCGGTCCAATTTCAGCCTTCTTCCGCTCTCCTTCAGCCACTACCATTTCGCATGTCGGACAGTACTTGAGCAGACTCGGGCTTTCGATCGCTATGACCTGCACGCTCGACACGATTCTGTTCTTCGGCGCGTATCGTACCGTGAGGTCTATGGGCGTAGAACACTTCGATTGGGGTCGAAAGGGAAAGATTGGAAGATTGATATATACTGAGGAGGGGATGGAGGGCGTTGACGGAGAAGAGATGGAGGAAGAGAGGCTTGACTCGGAATAGCGATTTCAATGGGATGGAACAGGACTCACTCCGGAGGTGTGGGCTGGCTACATAGATAGTCACTCCACGACTCTGGGTTCATGGGAATTCACATAGCGACTGGAGGTTATTCCCAGACTGAAGGAAGAGACGAGTAAGCGAGCATTTGCAAGATTCATTAGATGTCACTTTTGCTCTGGACAACCCGTCGCTCTGGCTTGTAGGACCTTTTGCCACCGTGCTGCACTGGAGCTCGATACCACCGAGCGAAATTGGAAGTTGGACGCAACGAAGTATGTCAGCAGCTGCAGATGTATCTCGGTCATTGAGGTGGCCGTCGAAGCTGCCACGCTAGACTCCTTCAGAGCCACACAGCGAGAATCAAGTGCCATAGAATCAAGTGAAGAGTGGAGGCGGCATTAGAGCAAGTGAGCATACGCAGTTCATACCAGACGGCAGAGTGTGGCTATGGACACTGCAGAATACGCCTTGCTCTCACGCTCCCGGACAATCTATGCAATCGCTTGGCCTCCATTTTTCTGCCGGGTCAATTCGGACCTCGAAACTCCAGAAAACGCCTCGCTCTTACGCCCCGGGGCAATCTATGCAATAGCTTGGCCATCTCTTTCCGGTAGAGTCCAATCAAGCCCGAGCCAAAATCTTCATAGCCTCCCCCAAACTCGTAATCTCCTTCGTCAGCTGAGCGCGGGTGCGCTTCACCTCTGGCATCTCGCCGGCAATTTCCTCGAGTTCCGCTTCGGACATTTGACCAACCAGAATCGGGGAGAACAGGGCAAGTGGGCTCTGGTCGCTCGTGAAGAGGTAGTAATTGGTGGCTTGCTTGCAGACGTTGTCCACGAAAGTCTTTCGCGTGACCTTGTAGTACCTGCGGCAAGATTAGCATTTGACTCCAGAATAGGCGCTCAAGACAGCAGTGCCGCCTACGACGCGAGCTACTCAGAAGCCGTCGGCTCGCGGAGTCAACCTCAAATTTGGACGGCTGGGGATGACTTACGACTTGAGGATATCGTGGATTTCCTGGATAACGTACTCGTCGTTGCCCATGTTGTTGACTTCAGCAGCTTGGTCGATACGCACGACCTGAGCGCCCCCCTCCATCTCGAATGCCTTGCGCTTGAGACCTGCATGGACCTTGTCGTAGCGTGTCTTCTGCAGATTATCGTTGAAGTAGTGATTGAGCGTGAAGGGCGTGTCAGTGCTCTCGACATCGAGCAGGAATTTGGCGGTGTCGAGAGATCTCTAGTAGCGCTTTAACAGCTCATCGAGTAGGGTCAGCATCAGGGCTTCGCGCACGTTGGCATCGCCACACTCGGCTTCTAAAGCGGCAACGATGAAGTTGTGGACTAGACCGATGATGTCGCTCACGTAACCTAAGCTCATGTCGGACCATTTCGAGGATTGCTTCTTCATGGCGGTGGCCAAGATGGTGTTATTGAAGGTGCCAAGCTCGAAACCACGGTTAGTCTTGAACAGATACGACAACCAGCTCTTGATATTGCCCCTCTCTGGATAGGCGAGAAGCGACGCGGGCTGCAGGATGTGCACCAATTCCAGGGATTCATTGACGTTCTTCCTGTTGGGAAACCCTTGCGGTTGAGCGCCTCTGGCCACATTGGCCGGAGAAGCGGTGCTGACCAAACAGGCGATCATTAGACGCGGGATGCTTTGCTCATTTCCACGCTGGTGGAATGAGCTTCATTTTGTATTTCAATGGTGCCGTTGACTTCGCCTATAGAGTATATCTAAACTCTGCCAATCCCTCCAACACCTTTTCCCCACGATCAGCTTTTCTGTTCTCCAACTTCAGCACAACAACTGTCAAGGCCGCAAGTGCGACACCGAGCACGTTGACTGCCATCACTGCGATGATTCCAGGTATGTAGTCCGGTGCATCCTGAAGACTTATTAGCAACCACAAAGTTTCCTCTCATCATTTTGATGACTTCGACGTACCTGTTGTCGGAAGACAAGCGACGAGTAGATACCGCTGATGCCAGACATCATGATCGCAATGGCAGATGCCACTGATCTTTTGCCGTCGCTCCGAACGTTGTTGGCCAACCATGCCAAAGGTCCGACGACCAGTCCAACAGCGCCTGCATATCCAAGAAACGTTCCAATATACCTGCCTACCGAATTGCGCAGGAATGCCGTCAGACACAAGCCGGATATACCCAGAAGCCCCTGTCCGATCACGAATACTCCTCGCTTGCGAATCTTGTCCGACCACCAAGAAAGGACCATAACCTCCAGCGCTGCGAATACCGGTGGGAAAGCGGCGAGCAGGAATGCCAGCTCTCTCGAGAATCCTAGGCCATTTCGCAGAATAATCGGCAGGAATAAGCCGAATGCATAGATTCCTGCAGCGCCCGCAAAGTACATGAAAGAGAAGGACCACACCCTCCAATCTAACGCTGTGATTAACACGACTCGCCAAGTCACCTTTTCGGCATGTTCGTCTCCACCTCGATCGTTGGCTAGTCTGGCGACCACGAACGCTTTCTCTTCCGCCGAGAGAAACTTGTTGCGATGCGAATTCGGAAAGTCCACGACCACGAAGTATGCAAGTACCGCGACGGCCATTGTGATGCCGCCTTCGATGATATAGATCCAGCGCCAGCCCTTATAGCTAGTGACTTTCGAGATCTGGATCAGCCCAAGAGCGAATATGTTTGCGAATCCAGAGACAGACGTTGCGAATACGAAGAACAACGATAAGCGTTTCTGAAGCTCATATCGCTTGTACCAGGTTGCAATAAGGTACACACATCCGGGATAGTAGCCGGCTTCAAGGACTCCAAGAATGGCGCGAAGGATAGCGAATTCGTACCACGTTTCAAGGAATCCGATGCCCAAGCTCACCGCTCCCCAAGCAAGTGCGATCGCAGATAACCATATCGCAGGCCCGACTCTCCGGATCACAATATTACCTATACCACGAGTCAGTTTCCCTTCACGGGACAAAAAGGAAACAAAATAGAATATACAAACTCGGAATCTCGAATATGATATATCCCACAAAAAACACGAGCAAAGCTATACTCGCCCGATTCCCGACATCTAACGCAAGATCCTCATCTAGTCCAGAAATTCTCGCGACCGAGATATTGTTCCGGTCTACGAGTGCTATGCAGTACAAAGCTCCAAGAATCGGCAATAGTCTTCGGTCGACTTTTCGGAGTACTCGTTTCTCAAAAGCCTTGTCATGTTCGTTCAGCTCTGGGTCTGAGCGGCTCTCTATGCATGAGACGTTGCGGTCCTCTTTGGTCGTTGCCATTGCTCAGCTCGTCGCGAAGTTGGGACTTGAGGTTTTGATGTGTGAAGGACAAAGACAAGCTGCATAAGCATTTCTTTGTCTTGCATCTTGCAGCCGCGGTCATGCGGTTAACTATTTCCTCCATGACACCTCTTCGGATGATGGGCTGTCGTTGTGTGGTGAGATGCTTATTTCTTGCTGTATGGAGTAATGTTGGGTGAATATCTCGTTCTCTCGTCCAATCAGAACATGGCGATTGAGTGGACCGAGCTTGGCCGGCGATCTCCCCTTTCTTTTCTCCTCGCGTTTCCCGCTGAAGTCGTTTTTCTTCACTTCGACGGCGGCTTCGTTCGGTCCACCATCATATGCTTGTCGGATGGAAAAGAGCTCAAACGGTTCCGGTACGGGGAGTACCGACATCAGGTTCAGACTCCAGAGAGGCTTGACAGTCTGAACACTCCATCAAAGCTCCATTGGAACCCAAAAGTCTTATACCCAGAAGTTTTTCACCAAAATATGAACAACCGCTAGCTAAACACCTTGTCGAGCGCCTTGCCAATCCGACCAGTATCAGGATCTGGTCGAAAACGTGCAGTATATTCTTCGATCTCGAGGACTCCGGTCACCAAGTCGACTTCGTGCGGCTTCAACCACTTGGTACCTTTCAGGAACTTCCACAGCAAGAAGATAAGAGGAAAAACCGCGACCATCATATATTGAAACAAGAAATCTGGCACATTGAAGTGATCGTCGATGAAAATGCTGTAGCCGGCTGCAAGCGTGACGGCAAAACATGCAACAAGTCCAACCCACGCAGCAAATGGCTGAAAAGGTGCTTTGTGAGGCAATGCGTCGCGAGAAAGTCGTTGCGCCTCACAAGCTTTCTTGAACCTGATGTATGTGTATGCGATGACGCAAAAGTTGATGAGTTGACTCGCGGTGACCAGATTCGTAATCCATGTCAGGACGACGGAGGCAGAGTTGGAGACTTGCAGGAAGGCGAGGCCTCCGAAGCACAGGACGATGGTCACGCACACGTATGGCACACCGGACCTTGTACATCTGGTCAGGAGACGGGGCGCTTTGCCTTCGAGAGCCAGACCGTATAAGCTGCGTGTTGCACAGTAAGTGGTACTAGATACATTATGGGTGATCAGCGACGTTAACGGGCACTGGATGGGGAAGCGTACCTGTTGCCTGCGCTGAACGCCGATGTCAAGATGAGGGCATTGACGATGTGTGGCAGGACAGGAATGCCTAAGATGTCCATGGAGCGAACGAACGGGGATGCAGCAGCGCCTGCCTTGCCGTTGGAATATGCTTCGATCAATTTCGCATCGTTGTACGGCACATTGACACCCACAGCGAGACTGCCGAGGACGAAAAATATTGTCAGTCTCCAGAAGATTGATTGATATGCTTTGGGGAGGACGCCGCGCGGATTTTCTGCCTATTAAATGACTTGCTCAGCCAGAAAGCCCGAAGGCGAGGACAGGTGCTGCCGAGCTTACCTCGCCTGCTGTCATCGAAACATATTCGGGACCCGCGATGATGAACGCGGCCTGGAACAAGCAATACAAGAATCCTAGAAAGCGACCCAAGTCTCCATCCCGGTACTTCGTCGTGAAGGCCCCGGGGTTCTTCCAGTACCTGAAGCCGAAAGCATCGTGTTTGGGATTGCCTCCTAGCATTACGACGAAGGTGTAAAATATCAATCCGACGATCAAGATCACTTTGCCAATCGACATCCTGGACACGTAAGCAAGCATGGAAGAGTATGAAGATTTCGGGCTCGTACCAAAACTCCGCCTCGCCGTAGCCTGAGACTTTGATGTAGTTCAAGACCGCATAAAGTGACAGGAAGATCAAGCAGATCGCCCACGTCGGTATGGCTTCGGTCCAGTAACGGATGACAAGATTGCAAACTGTGATTTCGAAGGGCACTGTTTCTATCAGTCAGCAGAAGGAAACATTCGATAACCGGTTGTTCGAAAGCACCCACGAAGCGAAGCCTGGAACAGAAAGAAATTATATCCAGCTGCAACACCGAAAGCTTCATCGACAAATCTCCCAGCAAAGCGGATGAAAGGCGAGGATATGGGAAGAAAAGTTGCCATTTCCGACATGCATAACGCGATTGTGTAAACCACTGGACACCTAGCATCAAAAATGTCTCTGATCAGAACCATAAATTTCGAACAAGGCGTTCCTTTCCTGAATACTCTACTCACCAAAGCGTGTACGCAATGAACAAGCTTGCCGGACCACCACTGATCAAAGCCCTACCAATCGCAACAAACAATCCCGTCCCAATGGTGCCCGCAATGCCAATGAGCTGAATGTGTCGTGGCTTCAGCCTTCTTTTGGTATGGTCTTCGAGCGACGATGATACGACATGACTATTGCCGATTTCGAGCACTGTGGCATCGTATTTTTGTCCACCCCTCTTCTCGAAGCTGTCCATACGCCCAGTTGATCGGTCTGCCATTTTGTGTTGTCTGTACGTGTCAACAGGAGAACCTCGAGAGACAGCAGCTTCTGCCGGGCACTGACTAGAGCTTATCTGACTTCCGGGAGTAGCCTTCCACAGCAGAGACAAGCAGAACTTCCTCACTTGGACAGGCACCAGTTGCCTTAATAAGCAACTCTGGCCGAAGTCAACTGTGCGAGAACAAAGCCCGACCAGGGCTTTGGATAAATTCAAATCTTGGCAGACATCGTTCGAAAAAGAAAAAAAGAAAAGCTCAGTTTATGAAAAAAGAGTCGTAGTAGCACATTTATTTTATTTGAAGTGCTGCTTGAGAAAAAACGACATGGACCAAACCACCACCACCAAAAACAACACATCTCTACATCCTTTCTTCCAAACCTCTCAAATCTTCCACCGATCCTTTTCGCAGAGCCCACGACGCGTAGTCGCCGCATCGGGATTAACCCTGCATCTAGACGACGGTCGCAAAATTCTCGACGCCACTGGTGGACCCGCAGTCGCGTGCCTCGGACACAATGTGCGCGAGGTAGGAGAAGCCGTGCGGGAGCAACTACAACGAGTAGGCTATATATTCTCCGCAGGACCGTATTGCGACGAGACGACGGAGAAGCTCGCGGGAGAAATGCTGGAAGGTCGTCCGGGAGGGCTGTGCAAAGCCATATTCCTCGGTTCTGGGAGCGAGGCGACGGATACGATGTTGAAAGTTGTGGTTCAGTTCTGGCATGCTAAAGGCGAGATGCAGAGACGGAGAGTCATTGCTCGGAGGCAGAGTTATCATGGTAATACGCTTGGGGCTCTGAGTATCACGGGCCATGAGGGTCGGAGGAAGATGTACGGGCCATGGATGACGGAGATGGTATCGTTTGTCGATGCTTGTTGTGCGTATCGAGGAAAGCATGATGGGGAGACAGATGAGGAGTATTTGCAACGACTAGTTGAGCAGCTTGAAGCGGAGTTCGAACGACTCGGTCCCGGGAACGTTGCAGCATTTGTAGCCGAGACAGTAGGAGGGTCAACGCTGGCCTGCGTTCCTGCTGTCAAAGGATACTTCCAAGCAGTCAGGTACATTTGCGATAAGTATGGTGCTCTGCTTGTACTCGACGAAGTCATGTGTGGTATGGGTCGAACTGGAACCATGCATGCTTGGCAACAAGAGGGGATCAGGGGCCCCGACTTGCAAATGGTCGGCAAAGCACTGGGCGGCGGCTTCATACCTCTCTCAGCAGTGCTTGTGCATCAAAATATCTTTGACGCAATTGCATCGCCCAGCGGCGGTCTCTCAGGCGGACATACCTTTCAGGCACACCCCACAGCATGCGCCGCTGCTTTGGCAGTCCAGAGGATCATACGAGAGCGAGACTTATTGGCGAACGTGCGAAATATGGGAGTGATTCTTGGAAATCTGCTCAAGGAGAGTCTCGGCAGCCATCCTCTAGTCGGTGACATTCGAGGTCGTGGGCTGTTTTGGGCGGTGGAGTTCATGCTTGATCCAAAAGAGCGCAAAGAGTTTCCGCTTGAAGATGACTTCTCTCAAAGAGTGGTGCGCGAGGCTCTCGCAGTCCAAGGTCTCCAAGTCTTGGCAAATATGGGACATCCGGGTACGTGGAAGGTCGATTCGGTCGTAATATGTCCGCCTTTCGTTGTCACCGAGCCAGAGGTTCAAGAGATTGTGAAGAGATTCAAGGCAGCCGTCGATGTGGTCTCTGCTCCCTACTTGGCAGCATGAGAACAAGGCTTTCACTGGATCTCTGCTTAAGCTCTCGCTCTGTTCAACTTCTGCGGAATCCTCGGAATACGTCCACAAGACGACCATCATGAGTAAAGTGCTAGGATTCGAAAAGCAGCTTTGACCACCCGACGACGAGGCCGAAACGCTGTACAACAACTCTCCAATCTCGAAGACCAATTGATCCTGCGCCTGTAGTATCCAGCATGATGTTCAGACATGCTTGAGCGTCGTAGAATACTTTAGAAAACTTCATGTAGTAAATGCACTAACCCATGGTACGTCGCCGAAGCCTTCATCCAGTGGATCGAGACCGTCAACAAAAACAATCTTCAAACAAACCCAAGAGTTGAATTTCAAAGAAGCAATGAATAAAAGAAGCCTCGAAATAAATCAGCCGCAAGACTCCAAGATACTTTCCATGCCGAGCATACCCTAGATCATCATGATCCTATACTGAAAAGTGAACTTTTCACGAATGAGCGACCAAAAGACCGGAGGTGTGTGTTGCAAGATTTTGAACGGGGCGGTTCTTGAGCCAGCTGCTGCTTGCAATGGGCTTTCAAATCATGCCGCGTCGAGACAACACTGCGGCGGACATGTAATGCGTTCGTTCGGCGTTCCGAATCGCGACGAGTCGTGTCTCCGGAGACAAGTGCAAGAGAAGACACTCGTCGTGACCACGTGAGAGGAATGGGTTTGCCTATTGACGTTAGCAAAGGAAGGACTTACCTGCGCTACATCCATGTCAGCAGGAAAGAGGTGCAAGCAAAAGTTATGGAAAACGGGACTCGCTACATTAAGAGAGCACCAAAAGCCTAACAGAAATCTAACAGAAAATCTATCTGAGATGTGTGAGTTCCAACAAATCGTGTCGTGCAAAGAAAGATCGGCTCTTCTTGCCCAAGAGATCTGCATGGTTTGGTCAGCACAGGTCCGTTGCGGATGATTACGCACTAGAACTTACACATTGGAATTGTTAGACAGCAAATGACCACCTGCACACTCGAGATCCAGTAGAAGACGGGCTTGATGTCGCCCTCTACCAGCCAGTTGTACCCTGAGAACGTGAGGCCAAAAGAGAAGATGTTCTTGAAGATCATCTCGCAGGTGAAGCCCTCAATGGCAAGGTCCCGGTGGCCGTCAACAATGTAGAGCGCAGCTGCAACAGTACCGACGACCATTCCTGCTACCTCACATCCGAAGAAGAAATCGGGCCAGAACCAGCGGAACTTGTGGGTGTTTGCACTCGTGATGCCGAAGCCATAGAGACCGGCACAACCCAGAATCATCATTGGAACGACGAGGAACATTCGGAACTCTGGCTCGTAGATACCATTGTTGCGCTTGGTCAGCCAGATCATGAAGGAGTCGGACATCAGTGCAGAGATAGCAAGTCCGACTAAGGACCCGGCAAAGGCACCAGTGTACATGTATCCAGTCTCGACCTCATTGAAGAAAAGCGGAGGTCCCAGCATAATGGCGGCAAGCACGATACCAATCATGACTGTCCAGCCGATCATTACACCTTGGATCAAGCATGACCATAGGATGCCTGGGTGGAGGAAGAGCGGGAAGGGTCGCAGGACAAGCTTGAAGAAATTCTCGTCCGTCTTGCGACCGTTGAACAAGGCGATGTTCTCTCGCGTAATGAACTTGAATGGCATAGGCTGGTGCACGTTCGTGATTGTCCTCTCGGTAGTGCCTGGCGTGCCCTTGTCCGCTGAGCCTTTTCCGGAGCCTTGTCCGGAGCCATTTCCGGAGACATGCTTTAATTCGTGGTCGGAGATGCTGCCATCTGAAAGCTGGGCCCAGGTCATGTCGGTGTTGAGCCTGTTGTCGCGGACGAAGGAGGTCTCGGGACAGAACAGAATGACGACTGGTAGCAAAGCAGAGGCGAAGATGGCAATAAAGTAGAAGGTCCACTGCCAGCCCAAGGTGTGTGTCATCTTGCCAACAATGACGGGGGTGAAGAAGGCGCCACCAAAGAGCGCACAGTTGCTGACAGCCATTCTCTTGCCTCGTTCGTGCACAAAGTAAAGATCGCCAACACTCACGTTGACCAGTGCCTCGAAAGGAGCCAGACCAACGCCCTGGAAGAATCGTGCTGCCATGAGAGACTTGTAGCTGTGCCCGCTGCCACCTCCCCAGGCTGAGCTGATGATGGTGATGACGGTTCCCAGCACATAGAGATGCCGTCGGCCCCATATTCTTGCGCTGGCCACGAACATGAAACCAGCCACACCTACACCCAGTAGGTGGTATCCTGTCAACAAGGCGATCTTGGTGAAGCTCTCCCTAAAGTATAGGGTCAAGGTGAGGGTATTGGCTGCGAGCAGCGGCGACATGGTGGAGGCGATGACGGATAGCATGCATAGCACGCCGCATATGACATCTCGTTTCCATAAGGGCCAGTTCTGTTCGGTATTTCAGTACGACGCTTCTCCATATCTTCTCCACACTCTCTCCATACCAGTGGATCTCTTGGATCGTCACTCGGCTGCGGCACCAAGATCAGACCACTCTTGCTCTTTTTCAACGCCGATGTGTCTTTTCCGCGAGCGAGCGATGCGGCCGGGTCGAAGTCCTCGAGCGTGGCAGTTCCTGGCAAATCACGTTACTCATAGTCGTGCGGCGGTCGGTCGCAGGAGCATTTAGCGCGCTTACCAGGCACATGGGAAAGCTTGGTGTCGTTCAGCACACCGAGACCCATCTTGGAGAAGATCAATGCACAACGATACTGCGCTGTATGGCGCGGAATATTGATGGGCGAGAAACAGAGAAGGGAGACACGACAGCAGCATGATGGCGGCGGCGACGTCGCACGCTCGAATGTATGTCCAGTAGTCCAGAACCTTCAAGCCCTCCACCAATCCAATCTAGTCGAGCCCTCCCGTGCTTTACCGTGACCAATTCCGGATGTACCGTGACATGGTTGCCAGCATGGGTATGATGATCATCATAGACGATATTATAGCAGACATCATTACTATCATCATTACTATGATGAGGCGCTCAGTGAGGCAAAGCTCTAACTTGGTCATGCTGTGTGCTTCTCTACCGACAACAAACAGCCGCACTTCGCCAACAATCCTTTGAACCGGCTAAAGTATGTGGCTCTCGAGCTGGTGGTGTACAACCTAGCCATGATCGTGGCTCCCATGATCGTTGCCATATTTGGATCACAGCGGTCCCTGGAGTGAGCTGCACGAACACGTCTCTCGCGGAACTGTGACGGAAGCACGGGAATCTCATTAGAAGAGCACATGGAATACCATCAACTATGCCGATGGGGCATTCTCGAAGTCATCTCCTCAGCATGAGGCCCTTGGGACCTACGGAGTACCACTCACGCAACGCCGATGCATCACGAATATGCTCAAGAATGTACGTAACCTCAAGCTGATACTTGAATAATGACAAGGTAGCGTGATGCGGCGTTGCATATGCCATGTCTTGTCGACACCGACACCGACACAGCGTTACGTAGAGTAGGTTCGTCACAATCCTGGAGCTTCGGATACCTTCGCACAAAGAAGACGGGCGGTGTGCCAAGACTTGTATGCTGCGGACGGCACATGATCGAAATTCATGAGAGATTCCGTTCTAGCGGAAACGAAGAGGGCCTGCCGTGGCCACATCTCAGCAGCAACGTGGGTGCAACGAGAAACTGTCGCGGAGTCGTGATCGAAAAATCTGCACGCATTGCCTGGGCGTTGCTCGCAGCCATCGCAGAGGAGGCACATGGCTGATGCCAGATACGTCGACTCGGTGATAGTCGTATTGGTATGTACTCGCTTCTCGGACACCGAAATCCATCGCCACAATGAAGTGACCCATCGAAAACCAGCTTCCTATATCCACGAGAATCTTTCTCCTGCACCACGAACTCCGTAGAGTCCTGGCAACATACACTGTGAAATGCTCTCGGCTGCCGGAGCGACCAGAAGTGAGCGTCAGTTGCATGTCGTGGCTGGCGCAGTTGGCTTTTTGTGAAGAAAGAAACAGGAAGAGTTCGGCAAGAGCGCAGAAGATTTCAGTGCGAGCGACGCGCTAGCAGCGGCAACTCCCTAGCGTGCTTGGCGGTATTCCATCGGTTGAATCTCGGCATTGTGGCTTTGGAGAGGACGAACGGCAAGAAGCTATGCATGGCTTTCGATGGCGCCTCGAAGCAAACAGTCACAGAAGTCACAGGTTCAGCGAACAGAGCACTACTCTACCTCCAAACTCGATACCTAGCGAGTGTGAACAAGAGTGACCATATTGAGACCTCACCTGGCCATGGTGTCGGAGGTGATGAAGTTTGGACTTGGTTGCTTTGTGACACTGCAATGATATACGTTATGCTATGGGCCACTTCCATCTCTAAGACGCGCTGAGCCATGCGAGTGAATCTGCAGTGAGACATCAAAACACCGAAGTATTGATCGCTCACTGGCCACCAGTGCCAGAACCACGACCAGCTCCGAATCCGCGATATGGTCGTGAACTTGTTGTGAAGATGCTTGGTGTGCCGCCAGTCGCAGAGCTCGATCAGCCAACTCTGCCTGGCCGCTGTGGCAATCTCAGCGTCGAATCGCCATTCTTGCTCCTCTTGTCTTCACGTAAAGCTGCTGTGCCTGCGTACTCGCGACGACGACGGTCTCCAGTGTTTGCAGCAGCAGTTGAGGGCGCTGCTCTGCTGCAATCAACCTCTCGTGCCCATAGGCTCGGCTGGTCCAAAGAATTGAGAGATCGTCTCTCTTGTCAACGATGCAGTGGGCGCATTGAGGATATCAGCATGACAAGCTGCTGAGGTAGGAGGTATGAAGGTGTAGTGCCAACTCCTCTTTCAAAATCATGTGACTGTGCGCAGCTTGGCAGGCGCCCAGGCCTCGTTTAAACGCCTGCTTTGTTGGGTGAAACGGAGTCTTTGTGCAGTCTCAGTCTCAGCCACTGTTTGATAATAAGAGACGCCTCTCTTCCCAGGCGCCCGTCGCACTCGCACACGAGAATCGCAGGACGGCCACTGCATCACAACAGGTCAAGCACACATTTCCTTTCCTTCTCTTCTTACACCTCCACTCTTTCGACGTGTACAGCAAAACAGCAGGTTCCAGAAACACGACTTTCGTTATTTTCTCACGACAGCGTTGATCGCAGTCGCAAAAAGTCATTCGCTCCCACCAGCAGGCCAAAACCCACCGAGTCACGCCAAAAAGCTCTTGCAATCCGCTCCAGAAGCGAAGTCTGATCGCAAAGCAGGATCTAATCCCGGACCCATGCAATCAATGCGTACAATGCAAGGCACATATTCGTTTCGCGTGCTGGCGAAGTCATTCTTTGTTGGAAGTGCCTTGGCTGCAGCTGCCGACTCATACACGACTTTGACGTCAACTACCACCGTCGCAACTTCCACTACCACGATAACTTTGACACTCTCCAGAATAGCTTCAACTTCTGTGTCTGCGAATCCACCGACCCAAGCGAGACTGCTAGCCAGCTCGACCTTCACCACTACTTCAGCTTTACCGTCCTCCACCATGAGCTCGTCATTCCAAAGCGAAGTCCTCAACAGCACGAACTGGTATCGTGCACGACATGAAGCCGCACCTTTGACCTGGAATTCCACCTTGGCCGATTACGCTCAAAACTATGCCAAAGGCTGTATCTGGAAACATTCAGTAAGTATAATCGCCATCACCATCTACACCCATCCGAAAATCTTGCTAACCAAAACTTCACAGGGCGGTCCATACGGCGAAAACCTCGCCGCAAACTTTGCCAACTCCACCCTCGCAATCGACGCCTGGGGCAAAGAAGAACACTCCTACTCCTACAAAGACGGAAAATTCACGGAACACGACGGCCACTTCACCCAACTCGTCTGGCAAAACACAACCCAAGTCGGCTGCGGTCTCGTACAATGCGACAACGATGCTCACGCTGGCGTGAAAGGCGCATACCTGGTCTGCGAATATAGTCCTAGGGGGAATGTGGATGGTCAATTCAAGTATAATGTCGACAAACCTGGGATGGAGGATGATGGGACGTTGGGATTGGGTGGAGCTGCAAGTAATATGCATGATGGGGCGAGGGAAATGGTTGTGACGCTGGTCGTTGTTTATATAATTTTTGCACTTTGCTTTCTGTGTTAGTGCGGGATGGGTGGGGGGTTTGCTGCTGCATGATCGTATGAGAGATACCCTGTTATGATGATTTAATGGCGTTGCTAGTGCATAGCGTGGCCACTCAATCTACGTTTGCAAATCTTACCTCACATTATTGTGTCTCTTCTCTGCGAGTTCTTGTCGCCTCCCCGCACTCGATCGAGCACTTCTGAGCTTGATATGTACTATCCTGAGTCCTTGTCATGCTGAAATGCTTCATATACGATTCCACAAATCGCTACACACTTCCTTCAAAACCACGCAGCCAGAACTCCAGCCCAAGTATCTCTAAGCCGCTCATCTGCAGAGCCACCCAGCTCCACAACCATATCCGCATCCCTCACCCCATGCTCTTCCTCTGTGTACTCCCCCTCTACGCCTTCCCAACAACATCCTTAACCCCCGCCTCCCCAAGCCCTTCCTTCGCCTTCTTCTCCACCGCCCTCTCTTTCCCCCCCATATACCAATAATCCACAAACCTATACCCCTGCGTGACCTGCGCGCTGAAATTCACCAAATGGCATCCGAACAGCAGGTAGTTTTTCGGCGTCACGGCCATGGAGTAGCGCATGAAGACGCCCGAGTAGCCGCAGAGTGCGAGCGTCATGCGGCCGGAGATGCTAAGAAAGGATAAAGCGTAAGTAAGGAGGAGGTTGCGGGAGTGGGATGGGATGGAATTTACAAGTCGGGATCTTTCTGAGTGTCCATTACTGCGGCGAGGGGAATGCCGAAATTTGAAGCTGGGCCCCAGAAATCTGTGTATGCGAAAAAAATTATTTGAATCAGTCTTGTTCTGGTTTCTTGTTTTCTTCGTTACGTTTTCACGTACGTGTTGAGCAGAAGTAATCTGTCACCGGGTTGGACCGGATTTTGGCATTGAGGGCTTTGATTGCCGCCGCCATGGTGGTCGCCTGTGTTTGTCGTATGGTATTGTGGGTTTGGCGGCGGAGTGGACAGGCGGTGTTGAGTGGGTGGAGGGAGGGTTTGTCGCGATGCTCTCGTCAATGGAAGCTGTGCTGTGAGCAAAGGTTCAGATCGGCATCTCCACTTCGGCGAAGCGGACCGATCAGCTCGAAAGTCTAAAATAGGTATCACTCTTCACTTTGCGCCGTTACGACCGACGACGTGCGCGCTCCGGTCCTGAAAGCGGCGTCCAGAGATTCACAGAACGGAATCCACTGTCCTGGTCTCGGTGGATGGAAAGTGACCGTGGTTGAACACTTGCCGACTGCTCTCGTACCGCTTGCGAAAGTGCTGAATCTGAGCAAAGACGAAAAGCCACCGGGTTCTGCAATGAAGTCCCAATTGTTGACCCTTTGGACAAGTGATATGCGTCGCGGCGAGAGATGGCGAGTTACCAAGCACTAGTCGTGTAGCAGAGCAATTACGACCATCGCCCGACAATACCGACCTGAAATGTATCCTTGAAGAGAGCAACACATGGCTTCCGTTGCTTCTCGATGCCATGGCATTCCTCAAGGGGGAATTTGTGCTATTTCACAATTTTGGAAGGGCTGCATGGCAGATGTCAAAGAGACTGAGATACATTTGCACCTCCACTGGATTCATTGCTGCGTAAAGTAGAAGCTGGTCGGCCGCGAGGAGTCGGCATTGCGCACTCCTCGATGGCAGGCTCTGAGTCCAGAGATGGGAATATGATGGATGTCCTCCATGGTTCTTTCCAATCGGGATTGGAGAGGAATAGCTTGACGCCGGTTTCATATTTGGGAATGAGTCTTATATACCACGGACTGTTGCAGGCTCGCGAATACAGGGCTTGCTTGCCTTCCATCCTGTGCTCCAGCATGCGTCTGACTGCTGAGCTTCCATCAAGAAAAATAATGCTATGGCTTACTCTCAGACTTGGCACAAATATGTGGACTTCTGATGATGACATGCCGATAAAGCTGCAATTTCATGCTGTTCCTATGTACACCACTACAAACTGCACTCATGACTCGTCCCTTGATTGGGACATGTTCGAGACTAGTCCGACTAGTGCTTCTCGGTAACGCTGACCTGCTCAACCACACTCATGCGCTTCTCTGCGGAAACGGCAAACTCCCTGTAGCGGTTCTCCTCGTCCGCAGCGGTGGCACGGATGATCCTGGTGGCCTCCTTGTCCAAGCCCATCAGGGCTCTTGGACGGTTGTAGAAGACTTCATCGAGCTGCTCAAGAGAGCGACCAGATGTCTCTACCCCGAAGAAATAAGTCAGCGGCACAAAGCTGGCGCAGACAATGGCCCAGATCCAGAAGTAGTTGCCACCAATGTTGGACAGACCGATTGGAGTGACCATGACGACGACAAAGTTGGAAGACCAGTGGCTGAAGACGCCGACTGCGGTGGCCTTGTTGCGCACACGCAGAGGCTGGATCTCGGCACTGTACGACCAGGAAACGGGAAGTATGCCAAGCGTAAAGCAATCAAGGTACAGGAACATGAACGCCACTGCTGCGGCAGCGCTGCTGTAGGATTGGTTGACCAGGCAGCCGGCAATGACGGCCATGCAGATTGCACAGCCAATGCTGGAGTAGATGACTGTCCATCTGCGACCGATCTTGTCGATGTAGAAGTATGGTGGCCAGGAGAAGACGGCGTACTGGGTGAAAGCGACGGAGGCGAGGATCAGAGACATGGAGCTGCTGAATCCGAGGTACGACTCGAGGATGTAGGCGAGGTAGTAGCAGAGGGCGTTGATACCAGACCACTGATTCATCATGTATGGGCCCATACCGAGCAGGACACGCTGCAAGTTGCGGGTCTTGGTGGCATTGGAGAAGACCTCGGTCCAGGTTGGCTCGCCGTCCTGGTCCTCGGTAGCAATGGCTTCGAGAATCTCGTTCAGCTGGCCCTTGACTTCTGCGTCCTCCTCTGGCTTGTCGAGAAGGCGAGAGATGACGTGTCGAGCCTCTTCGGTGCGGCCGTGCTTGGCGAGCCATCGTGGGGTTTCGGGGAGGAATGGGCAGCAGAGCAGAACCAAGAGGGAGAAGAGGATCTGGCAGGCAATTGGGAATCTCCACTGCAAGCTAGAGTTGGCGTACAGACATCCGAAGCAGAGCCACGAAGCGATGGCAACACCAATGATGATCAGAGCAGACTGCACGACCAGAAGCGCACCACGGTTGTGCGACGGGAGAGTCTCAGATTGCAGAATCGGGACAGCAACAGTCGACAGACCGACACCGACACCTGCGATGACTCTTGCAGCGGCCATCTGTCCGTACGAATAACATGCCGTCTGGATTGCGGCGCCGACAATGACGATGACATTAGCGATGATGATGCTGCGTTTGCGTCCGATTCTCTCCCCCCAGATGAAAGCTGCCACTGCACCGACTGCACAGCCAAGATCGTAGACTCCAGTTACAAGACCAGTGAGTGTGGAATCCGGGTTACCGAGCATGTTCTGGAAGCGTTTACCGCCCAGGATCCCGCCGAAGAGACCTTGATCATATCTATGATGCACTCAATCAGTCGTCTGATGATGTGTCACGAGGGCGTGCATACCCAAAAAGCAAGAAATCAAGACCAGAAGCCAACAGAATCACTGCCACGAGCTTCGATCCTCTAAGTTCGAGCGCCATCTCGTCCAAGTTCGCGTGTCAATAGAATAATCAAGAGACAAGGATCTCCACAGAAAACATCCTCAGGGCGAAGTCGAAGAATCTTATATACTGGGCACCGGTGTGGACACCGAACCATGTTACTCTCAGTCTAAGTATGCTTGTTCCGCCACGAGATTTGTTTTCGTTGGTACATACACCCGGCTAGCATTCATTTCCCGACCAATGCTCGTTCTGCTCTCCGCTTGATGATCTTCGGCAAATGTGTGGTCTGGCTTTCACACTTTTTGCTCCGCATGTTTAAATTCCCCAGATATGCGGAGTTGAGGTCTGGGGGGAGCTAGTTAAGTAACGGTTTCCCCAGACTGGTATTCCTGCGTATTGCCCACGTGCGTGCTCGGTGTGCAGGGTTGGTCGTTTTGGGGAAGCCGGCGAAGCTGGCCAAGACCTTCGAGAAGCAGTTTGTGGTCGATGCTATTTTGACGGCCACGCGACAGACGCGTGCTGGCGGCATTGATGGTGGTGGAATGGAAGTCTTGAAGAGGGAGGCCGGGGTCACGACTCACAAGTGCAGAGTGCGGTAACATAACATGACTAATCATAGTACTTGACACTAACACCCTTCAGAACCTCCTTCTGATGACCACGACGAGTCTCCGCTCTGTCCTGGTTCTGCTTGACACGCATTCTCACCCATTCGCCCGCCTTGATGCCAGCAGCTTCGCCGTCCTCATCAGTCTTGAGACCGAGACGTCTCAACAAAGGACTATCAACGGTCCTGAGATCCAAGTCATGAGCAGGCCTATAGAATCCGAATCAGCACAGTACGAGAAGCCTACAGTCAACCTACCGCAAGAAGTAAAGCAGCCCCAGTCGATCCAAATGCGCTTGATCATCAGGCGGAGCAGAAACCCGATGAATCGAAGACTTCAAATACCCATTCGTCCAAAACTGCAGCACATCCGCAATATTCACCGTAATGCTGCCCGGATACGGCTTCACCCACTTCCACGTGCCATCAGCCATATACACCTGCAGCGCCGCGATGGGCTGTCGGAAGAGCAACGTCAAAGATCCAAAATCCGTATGGCCGCGAGAATACAGATTCTGATACCGCGCATTCTCCTCCGGCGTCCGGGCTCGGTACACCGTATACCGCAAATGACAGTCGCTGAGATCCTCGTACTTGTGCCCGTTCGAGAGGTAATCGTCCGGCAATTCCAGCACGATCGAGATCAGCACGAGAAGTTTCTGGATCGTGTCTTCGGCAATGTGTCTCTGGAACTTCTCGATCTCGGCGCGATGGTCATGGATGATCTGCGGGTGAGAGCGCTCGAGTTCGGGCAAATGCTTGAAGATATTGTACATTTCGACATTGTCTCTCAGGCCAGGCAGGATTTCGATTGTGCCTTTGGGTCGATAGCCGGAGTAGTGGCCGTGCTCGAGATCTGCTCGATGAGGGAGTTTGTCTTCGATGGGTAGGGCGAAGAGTTCTTTTCCTATGGCGAATTGCCGATCGATTTCTTCCTGGGTGAGGCCGAAATTTGTGATCTGTTGACTGTGTTAGTGTTCAGCGACGTTTTTTTTCTGGACCAGACTCGATATACGTAGAAGAACCCAACATTGTGCACGGCGTCTCTGAGCTGGTTGGCGAGCTTCTGCTTCCCGCCTGGAACTTCGAATTGTGATAAGTCTAGAGTGACGAGATCTGCCCAGTCCAGGTCGTATTTCGATTCGGCTGCTTGCTGATACGTAGGCAGTTCCCGACGAGGCACGTCTTGCACTGTTTGCGTCGCGGTAGTCATGTTCTCCAACGTGGCCGGAAGCGAAATGTTAAGGTGGCAGACTGACACCACCTTCAGGTTTATCAACAGGACACTTCTTGACTACTTGGCCGATAGCCGGCACCCCTCATACAACCATGACAGCTTCGTCGAATAGCATTCGCAGCGTTCCTGAGTACGTACCATGTTTCGAGTGCATCTCATCACGTGCTACTAGCTTAGCTAGCACGCAATATGCGCATCAGCTTAGCAAAACCTTCCTTTGACGCACTTCATATCGAGTTACGATGTCGATGCTGCGATGACTCCGGTGTTGGATTCCATTGATCTGCTTTGACCCGGCGGAAGAGTTCAACGCTGCACACTTCTCTAGTCCAGAACCAGTAGACTTCCAGGTAAGAATCTTTCCTTCAAATCAAACCCTTTCCTCATCCCAAATCACTTCCACCCGCACGCAGCATCAAGAGAACAATAGCAGCCACCGTGATTACTCGCGAGGATGCGGCGATATCAGAAAACAGCAACACAACACCTACCGATTCAAATCCAGAAGAATCAAAAGCCATCCAAAGCTGACCTCAGAATTCTACCATGGTACGTACTCCTTCGCAGCGCCATTACGAACACTACTATCATCAACGTCGAAGAAGGCTCAGCACGGAAAACAGGCATAGGTATCAAGCATCTTCTACTTGGGTTGACGAAGTACAAATTAAAGAGTTAGACCAAAAAAAGAAGATATTGGTCTCGCTACGACTCGAACGTAGAGCTCCCGTTTAACGCTATCGATCTTGCATTCCCTCTTGCATGCTCGCGAGTAGCCTTTTCGGTAGACTTGACGAGCTTCGATACCTCTACTTGGAGGTTAAAGATGTCATATAGCTTCTGATTCGCCTCGTGGACAGTCTTGACCAGGCTGGGTTGGTCGTGGTGTAATTCTTCTAAGAGGCGACGGCGCGACAAATTTGGTAATTCGTTTCAGAGTCGACGGAGCAACAAATTTGGTAATTCGTCTCAGACAAGTCATGTAACTCTCCTCGGTGTACTCCATATCCATTTCATAGTTCTATCCATTTCAACACAAGATCTAAGATACGGACATACTAACCATTTCCACCACAAGACCATTTAATGAATTAATTAGATGATGAGAAGCTTCAGCTTCCATTCATTCACCGAATATAGTACAATAGTTCTACAATCCAATACCGCATCTCGGGGGAAAAAAAAATCAAAATCTAACCAACCATATATAAATAATAAATATTCTAGTAGTGCCGAGAAAGCGGTACATATGTTCGTTATATAGCCCTCCTCACTAAGCAAGGACAAAAAAAACGCACCTCGCCCTTAGACTAACAAAAAAAACATCGCGTAGTAAGTCAGAAGTCTCCCATCCCAATCAAACAAACAGCGCCTCGTTGCGAGCAGAAAAAAGAAGTTCTTCTTAATTTAGTAGTTAGAAGAAGCAAGGCCTTGAAAAAGAGCGATGGAAGATTTTCTGAATGGCGGCGAAACGGAGACTTTTTTAAGTATTTATATTGTAGTTAGGTTTTGTCTTGCTTATACTTTATTGTAACTTCCATGATAGCCGCGCGTATGGACACCAGAAGTGGCCTCGAGGACTTGAGATAGGGGGATGTTGCAGCGCTTGGTCTCGGGGGTGGGTCAGGATAGTGAAAGGCGTAGGTAGTCGAGCAAGATGTCTGCGGAGGAGAGACCCGGAAGAGAGTGAGACCAAAAACATCTACTTTTCTATCTATCTAATTAATCGCCATCAAAACCAACGACCCTCTTCTTCTTCCTCTGAACCTTGACTTCCACCTGCTCACCACCGCCACCTTCTTCCACATCTGTGCTCTCCTGCTTTTTCTTTTTCTTCTTTTTCTTCTTCTTCTTCATCTCCGTCTCCGTCTCGACAACATCGCCCTCATGCGCCTCTGCTCCAAACTCAACAGCTTTAGCCTTCGTCTTCTTCCTCCTCACCACCCTTCCCTCGCCCTCTCCCTCAATCCTCTCCCTCTGCCGCTGCATCTCCAACCTCAAACGTTCAACTTCCTGGATAGCCTTCGCCATTTCCTCTTCCTCGGCCTGTCTCCTCTCAAAATCCAGCTTATTGCCACTCCCACCACCTTCGTCAAGAGAAAGTGTCGAAAGCCCACTACTATCGACCTGCAGCAGAGACTTGGCGCCTCGCGTAAACGCAGGTTTCGGTAGACTAGAAGATAATGCCGGTCCATCATCACCACCTAGCGTCTCGTCCGCGGCGATCTCAAAATGCTTCCGAGGTTTTCTTGTAGGTTGAGGGGTACTTGATCGCACAGGTCGTGTGTCTGATGGAGTATGGTCGAGTTTGAGTTCCATGACCGGGATGGAGTCGACGTCTAGATCACTGCCGTTGGCGTTGCGGAGGATGTGATGCATAGGAGTGGAAGTTCCGGATCCACGTTCCGAGTCGATGTAGTAAGGATCGTCTTTGTATCTTTCCCGTCTCTCGGCTTTCCTGCGAAGAAGTGATTCGCGATCGATGTCTTCTTCGGAGCCTTGATACGAAGCGGCTCTGCCAAGCTCTGGCTCCAGTAGTTCTGCTGCCGGTCGCTGCTTTTCCAACACCACCGTTGATGGTTTCTCATGGTAGAATCTGTATACTTCGTCGTTGTCATCTTCGTAATCCGTGTCGTATTCTGCCTGGCTCAGAATCATTTGTAGACTGCTGTTGATTGGTGTGTCAAGGTCGAGTTCTTCGGGTTGCGGCACTTTTCGTATCGCTGAGGCGGCGACGGGATTGAGTTCCATGCCTGCGAAGAGTGCTGGTATCGCTTGCGTGAGTAGTAGCGGCGGCTCAGCATAGCCACCATCTGCATCAACGTCCTGATTCGATGCAGCTTCGGATGCCAATCTCATCAGGTCCAAATACTCTACAGCGCGCTCTTGCACTTCCAAGTTCGGATGAAGTGTCAAAGGCTGGAGAAAGTGCGTTATTCTTGCCGTTAACAAAGTCGTCTGCGACTTAATCGCCGAGTTCCATGTTGACTGCTGGCTCCCAGTCAAAGCCGCAAAGATCTTTGGTATCGCTTGCAGATAGCTCGCAAGTGCTTCAGCAGGTAATGTCGCACTGGAAGGATGCGTGAGAGAAGTCAAGACAGCTTCTGCGTCGGGTAGCATGTTCGCAAATTCTCCTGCGATGAATGAAGCAGCTGAAAGCACACCCTGGCCACTACTGCTTCCAGCTGGGAACAGCTTGTCACGCTGATCGATAAGCAGAAGTGACTGCGCTGCCGCCGCAGCTTCGGGCCTCACAGCTTTGACCCTGACAGACACATTCAGCAATTCCGAGCCAATGCCATCTGCCATGCTGGAGGTGTCGCTTGATCCAAACCTGCGAGAGGTAGAAAAAGGACATTGCTTCACCAGCTCCACAAGCACACCAATGTACCACTCAAAGTCGTTCATGTTGGCGTACGTGTCACGTGAGCACATGTCGAGGATCCTCTCAATCACAGAAGCCCTGTAGTCGTCCGGTAAAGGCGGCGCTTGCGTAGACTTTGCTTGTTTCGGCCTCACAGTCGCCTGCATATCGTCATCATCCATGGCCATGGGAACGATACCCTCATGCGTGCCCCGATCGTTCTCCGGCTCATCCTCAACACTCGCTTTCCCCGCAGTCCTCAACTGCTTCAACAGCCTCTCGACAACCGTCTGCAAATTACTTGCATTGATCATTCCAACAGCGAGATCCAAAGCTCGTGTCCGGATAGATATATCCCCATCATCAATGCATTCCAGAATGACATCCTGATGCTGAGCCACAAGATCCGCATGCGTAGTCGTGAGCTTCGCCAAAGCCAGAAGAGCCACATAGCGCAGATTCGGGTCTCCTTTAATGACCAGCATGGCTCTCAGCTTACTGACGCAAAGCCTCGCAATCTCATCCCCATCAGCCGTCCCCCCTGCCGCCTCCATAATCCCACCCTGAATAATCCCATTGATGCACTCATACAACAAACTCATCGCCGGCGTAGTCTTGATCAAACTCGTCAAAGGCGGAAGCAACTTCTTCACCAATCTCGGCTCTAACGGCGTAAGAACCGAAAACAGCTTGATAATCTTAATCGCCATCCAATTATTTCCCCCAGCAGTGAGTAGCTCAAACAACCTGGGTGCAAGCGGTAAGAAATCATTAGGCCTCCTCCAGCCCAATTCACACACAACATTCACAATCGCAGCCGTGACACTCGCATCCTCATTCTCATCCAACAACCTCTCCTTAATCTTCGGCCAAGCAGGCCTCAAAGTCTCGGGATACACCAGCGCAAGACGATACAGCGTAACAATCGTCTTTTTCCTGATGGTGGGGTTGGAATGACTGAGTCTCGGTAACAAATCCGTGAGTAGCGAATTCGCCATACTCGGATTAATCACATGTGGTATCGCACCCAGCGGGAGTTGTATGGTAATCTTATCCGGGGAGTTCAAATCCTTCTTCAAAAGATTCTCCGCGAGCATCAGGACCTCAGTATCCGGTCTAAAGCTTTGCACTGCAGCCAAGTATCCGACTCTTTTCTGGAGGTATTTTCCCGAAGACATGACTTCGAGCACGTTGAAGGATGCCCATGACATGTCGTGGCCGAACATTTCGAGGTAGACGAGTTTCATGAGAGCTGTGGCTTTTTGGTCCATGTCCTGGCTCTTGATTTCTTTGCGACATTCTTTTAGAGAGTCTTGGATGTATTCTCGTTCGTTGCCTTTGTGGGCTCGCAGCCCTCTTATGAGCTGGTAGATGTCTTTTTCGAACATGGTGGGGGTATTTCGTTAGGGTGGTTCTTGCGTTACCGCAGAATCGTTCGTGGCATCGTGTCGAAGCCGCGGAATGGCGTAGTCGTGTTAGCGGGAAGTGGTCGAATCTGTATTCTCGAATCGCTTCAGTAGGCAGGCCTGTCAGTGTGGAGATATGATGCGAGGTCTGATATCAAACATGTCGCGTGGGGCGCATCTGCAGCTGGAGCACGTCAAGGTCTCGGCCCGTCGGCTCTGCTTCCGCAAAGCAGGTAATAATAGTCAGGGCACAGTTCTATAGCATAATAGCACATGCACATACTGTGCCTATGCCGCAACAATACATCCAAGACATGTGTTTAGACATGATAGACGAACGCAGGTACGACTCTCCGTCAACAGCCCAGCCAATTGACATCAACTCGCCCCTCAAGACCAGCAGACATACTCGTACCGGAACCTCCCGCCGAAGGCGGTACCGGCCGGCTTAATGCAATTCACTAGCTCAATGCAATTATTATATACTATACTTCTTTGTCGCGTTATATCTTCCATACTAACGTGTTTTCTCGTGAAATATCGCGTCTATAGCGACTTCTTATAAGGAATAAGAGGACCGCATCGCGGAAGCGATAGAATAGATGGAATCGACCCCCGATTACTAGACATATAAGTAGGTTACTAAGCGATTTAGCATTGACTCCTAGTACCGGCTACGACGACGATATACTAGCATACTATCTAAATCTAACCGCGATCTAACTAATAGGAGGCTTAGTCCTACATAGGAAGCATGTTTATAGGACTATCTAAGGCGTATAGATAGTATTGGGGTATCCCTAAGACTACGCATAGTTATACTCGTAGCTAACTCGATCCTAAAGAAGTACTACGACGGTAATAGCCTACTACCCCGTATTAGACTAAACTAGGCTATACGATAGAAGGAGCGTAATCCTTTATAGCGTAAAATAAAGCAAAGACCGTAAGAGCTAGAAAGGGCTACTACTAAAGAGCTAGAAGACATTACTAATTAGTATACTAAGTACTACGCTCTTTATAAGCAATACGCTATATAACTAAGCGATATCTAGAATTTTAACGAGTCTAGATTTAGGGTAGGCATAGCTAAAGCCGTGTTTGTCCTTACTAAGTAACTAAAGCGTAGTACACGGTTACTATCGCTCTAAGATAGAGAGTCTTTAACCGTAGTTAAAGCCGTATTAGTAGAAGGCTTAAAGATCCCTCCTATGCTTATCTTAGTTAGTAAGATGCATATATTATAGTAGTATAGGAATCTTAGTAATAGAACACTTATTAGAGTAAGTGATTCTAGATACACGAATAATTAGCTTAGCCTAGAATAGGTAAAGTACTTTATTAAGTACTTAGCTCTATCGTAAACCGGTAGACATAGACTCCTTCTTATAGATAACTACGGTAGTTACTACACCTACGAATTCTTAGAGTATCTATACTAAAACAACGTTATTCTATTCGGCCTTCCTTCGCATATAATAGCGATCCTATAGCCTCTAGATGTATTATGCTTTTAGCCTTATAAGTACTACTATAGTAAGCATATTAATAATGCTGTCCGCTATAGTTATACTACCTATAATAAGCTAGAATTCCTAGTAGACTTTAAGAAGTTTAGAGTATAAGCATTAATACCTTCTATAATCCGGAGTAGCTTTAAGAAGATAGGCATCTATCTATTCAATCTAGAGGTTGTCCTATCTAAGCTAAGGCCTACTACTAAGAAGGAACGCGAAAGGGATCTATTTAATATACTAGAGCTAGAAGAACCTTAAAGCAAGATACCTCTTATAATTAGGACTCTTAAACGCACCTGTAACAAGGTTTTGGATAATGTTAGTCTAAGCATAGCTACTATACTTAGACTAATCTTTAAAGGAGCCTAAATCTAAGCTACTAAGGTAGCGGAGTATGCTTAGCAATTAGATAGGTTTAAAGCTACAACTAAGGCTAGGACTAAAAGGAAGTAAGAGAAAAGGCGTCGTCTATAGACTAGAGGTGTGCTATATATAGAGGATGCACGACATATAACTATATAGAAGGAAGTTAATGAACTTAAGGGTGTAAAAAGGGCCCTAGAATATTAGCAAACTAAGGACTACAAGGCGAGGCTAGCTACTTTAAGGAAGAAGTAGGTACTAAGATATAAGCATAGGGGTATAAAGGCTCACTTTAAGGAGTCTGTAGTTTAGTGGATGCAGATTAGTGCAGATATTAAGGCTATAGTTAAGGCAAAATAGATGAATTGCATTGAGGTGGTGAATTGCATTGAGCCGGCCGGTACCGCCTTCGGCGGGAGGTTCCGGTACGAGTACCAGACAGCATCGAAGCGATGGACGACCTTGAAAACATGAATTTTCGAAAAAAGTAATCGCTAACGCCTCCCAAGAAATGATCAAACGCTTTCCTCCCTGTATGAAGTTCAAGTTCCCGCCATCACCGCAGTAATCACATTCATTGTGCTACCATTGGCATGCTCATGCTGATATGCGCATCTCTTCCTGTCTGTCGTGAACATCTTGGACTGGGACCAAGTTTTCTCGGCCGTCACATTCGTCAAAAAAAGACTTTTTTTTCAGCTCTCCTTTGTCAAATCGATACTGCTCTCCTCGCCAGCATGCGTGGTGGCATGCTGCGAATCACTCTTCTGATCCTGGTGCTTAGAGTCGCAGATTCCACAATCGCCTTCGTTGCCCTCGCCTTCGATCGTGTTGCGATTTATCCTGGAGTTTGATATTGCACCTGCGCAGCACAAGCACAATAGCCCAAGAATCCAAGTCGTGTCTGGCCAAGGTCTATCTGCGCTTTTTGGCTCTAATCCGCGTCATCATCGTCATTGCCTTCATTCTTGTTATCCTTCCTGATCGGTATCTTGATACCTTGCTGAGCGAAGCACTTGCTCAAAGGCGTAGATTCTATCACTCCGGGGAATTTCTTTGCGCTGTACACCTGGAATTTGTCCGAGAAGGTCCAGGCAAGTACTGGCGCAGTACCGCGATTCACGCCCGGAGCGCCTCGGTTGCTAATGTCGATGAAGCTCATTCGTAGTCTGGAAATAAGTCAGCGCCCGCTGTTTCCGCCGGGACATTTGCGGCAACTCACCGGAAAAAGCCCTCCGTGCGCACACTAAGGTCCTGCAAAACGAACCAATACCCGGACTTGTTGTCGTTATCGACCAGTTTGGCTGCGTTCACAGTGAGACTGCCAATCAAATTCCGCGTGTACATGGCATTGTTTGTCTGCGCTGGAGCCATGTATCCGATCGGCGCCCCTGTACCAGGCATTCCTGGGTAGTACACCCCGCCGCCGTATACACCCGTCCTTTGAAGCGGAACGGCATATGAAGGCAGTGCCGCATAGATCGGATGGCCGTCTGCGCCCATGTACATGACCTGAGTAGGTTCATGAGACATATGTCGTGGTGGCTCTGCCGGAGGAGGATAAGAAGTGGTAGTAGCACTACTGATACTAACGGCCGGGCTGTTGCTGCTCGCGCGAACGACATTGGCTTCGCGGTCAGCAGTCTCCGCCCACAGATCGACCTGAAGAACGAAGAAGCTCGCGTCTGTGCCGATATCCTCTGGATTGACTTCTTTGCCATCCATTCCAGTAATGACCAAGCGAACACATGGAGGTGGCGTGATCGGTCGGCGATCCTTGTCGCCGAATCCGCACATTCTTGCGCGCTGTGGTTGCTGCACGACTTCTAACGAGTATCGATAGCCATCCCTCTCGCTGCTAGAAAACATCTTCTTTTCGCCGGTCGCTGGGTTTGTGGCTGATCGGTTGCCTGGCTGCGGAGGTAAGGAGGATTGTTGTGGAGGTTGCATGATCGGAGGTTGCGGCATTGAGTACGGCTGGGTGGGCTGAACTGGGTTAGCAGAGCTGTGTGGTCGTGAAGTTGGGGATTCCGTTACGGGTGGAAGTCCAGGCATTGGCGGACCCATACCCATGCCCGGCAGCGCAGGCAGCTGATTTTGCGATTGCGCCATGTAGGGTCTCTGCTGCTGTGGCTGCTGTTGTTGCGGTGGTGTCGGTTGGCCATATGCTCCACCATACGCCTGATATGGATTCATGTGTGGATTCATGTCGCCCGGACTCGCGTTCTGCACGCTGTGCCCGTTGGTATAATCTGTATGCTGCGGGCTGGGGTCGGGGTGTGTGCCGTTGGAAGGATATTGGTATGGATGAGGATTGGCGTACTGGTGGCTCTGCTGCGGTCGAGGGTTCTGCATTGCGCTGGCCGTGGCACGCGGAAAGGCGCAGAGGCGTCCTTCCGGTCGAGGCAGCAAACAGAGATGGAAGGGGAGGGAGGATGGGCGGGTCGAGGAAGGAGGAGCAGGAGCAGGAGCGGCAAGGTGTTCAGACAGAGTGACAGGCGCGTGATGATTCGGGTGAGGGTGAGGGTGAGGGGCGGTCGGGCGAGCGAGCGATATGGATGTTTGACTTCGAGGTGATCCAGGTACGCGGTATCGTTCGCGACCACAAGCTCAGGATTTAAATTCTACACTTTTCCTTGCTCATGTCATGCACGCACATCTTGGCATCGGAGAATAGACTTTGTGCAGACGTGTGTCCAACGTGTCAGTGTTGACTGCTGTGTAGCACAAGGAATGCCTGTTCTCGGACTCGACTCGACGCCCCTCCGCCTCCGCCTCCGCCAGGCCGCCTCCCTTCTCCCACCACGTCTGTTCGGTCTTGGATTATTGTCGATCTGCTGAGGCCCGGGCGCCGATGCAATGGATAGCTGCGCGACAGCAACGCGGTGTAGCTTTGGGCTGGCCTGCTTGCCGGGTGCGAGCCTGCGAGGTATGGAGCTGGAGCTGGAGCTGGAGCTGTGCTGGTCGAACGGTAGGGACAGGACAGGGCAGGACAGGATAACCAGAACATGCGGTTCCGCACCACGACAGATATGCTACACGATGTCCTCGATGTCGCGTATCTACTGCTCTCGGGCTCGAGCAAATAGGAGGCAGATTTATGTGATAGCGGGGATGCTGTACCACGCCCTTGGGCCCATAGTGCCAGCAGGATGCGGCATATACATCCGATTTCCGCGGCCAATCCATCATCATTGAAATTCACTTGTATGACAAGTACATAATCATGATTGCACACACACCAAGCCACCGCACCGGTCGAAAAGCCCAATACGCCGCCTCGGAGACACTTAAAATCAGCCTCTCTCGCCTAAAATCATCATCACATGAAAAATCTAGAAAGTAGCTAGAAAATCCTCATCCCAGCGCCGCGGCAATGCAATCCATAGATTCTGCCAGGGGTTAACACACTTCTCACCTTCACATACAGTAGACTGAAACAACTGCAAGGCCACGTGATTTGACAACACATCCCAAGTTGTGGAACAGAGGACAAGTGCGTGCGTGCTCGGCTGTCAGAAAGGTGGAGGTGACAAGGTGCATGCAGAAAAAAAACGGCCGGTATACCCACCTTGGCATATGACAGCGACGCCCGACGTCTTGCGTGCATATTTTTTTGTTTTTACATGAAGCAGATACGAGGGCGGTGGCATGTTGGCACAGATACTCGTTTCTTGCGACACGCTTCTCGTGCGAGACGTTTTTTGTGCAGGTCGTGTGCGAGGCCAATGCACGTCCTGAAGAACTCTTCTCGACCAGATTACAGTCTCGATGGTGTTCTTACCGAGTGTGCTTTGGCTGGCGCTCGCCTACTTGCATCCTGAGGTCGATCAAGTGGCTGGATGAGGCTGTCAGGTGTTGGTTGAGCGACCAGTCGGCGTGCGGCCACGAGCATGTCAGATCTACGGTACCGCTCATGCCGTCGATGCACATCATTTTGCCGAATGTAGCGCTACTGGTCTTATCAATAATGTCGATCTTACCTATTTGTGCGTATTCGTAAGATGAGCACTACTCGTGCCTATGAGGTGTGAGTGGATGGAGCCGCATATACAATGCAACTCAACGGCGTGTCGAGAGATATCTGAGGTAGTTGTCCCGACAAGAAGGTATGCTGACGAGTCATCCATCCAGTACACTGGGATCCTGGTTGATATTCTTGGCGAACGCAGTCCGCTGGTTGATGTCACGAGGTGGAGGTGAAAGCACGGAGCCGCCTTGTTCTAGGCCGTCATTGTCATCTTAGGCCAGGACATGCGGCACCAAACATGAGATCCAGATGCTGTTATTGAGTTATGTGCATGCGGAGATTCAGTCCCGCGGCAACACAATGACATTCCGGCCATTCTTCCACGGCTCAGTGTTCCAGACATTCCGATAAGGCGGTTTGGCTGCGTCGTATGATAATGTATTGGAGATTCTGCTTGTACACATAACAGTGTTGAATAGATCTTATAGAGGGGGAGTGCCCAGACGGTAACCTCCAGATTGCTGGCATGTGACAAGATTCGTTGCTTTACCACGGGGACCTGGGCTTATGCCTGCTTCACAGTGTTCACATAGAGCCCTGAAGCTGGTCGGGGATCCAAAACGGTGGACAGTTCGGACCAGGCTAGCTGTCTCGGGTCCAGCTGGAGAAATGAGCAAGGATAGGGCCAGCTTGGCGATGCGAGAGTCTCTACTCTCTAGCCAATGGCGCCCATGCTTGTCCTGAAGCGATCGAGGATGCGAAAAAGAGACTTCATCGATTTTATGCATACCACTCCTTGCCAGTCACGCATCGAGCTGCACGTGGCTCGAAAGAACTCGTTTGTTTTGAAGATCCGAGGATGCATTGGCCTGTTGTGGTAACTGCTGCCGAGTCTGTGAAGAGTCCTGCTACCACCGATAGCTGCTTAGGACTCATCAGGAGATGGCAATGCGCAGCACGTAAACCAGCATTTGCAAATTACCGTACGTGACTCCGTTCATGAGAACCAAGCGGAGTGATCGCACTAGTTCCGCGGGTCGAGACAATCGGCTCCGGTCTTGTTCTTGAGGCGTAGCGTCTGGAACCTCTGAGACAAAAGGAGTAGAAGTCCACGGTACTCGTGAAAGTCAAGGTCCGTATCTGGATCCTGGAATGGGCATCATGATCGAGGTGCACAGGGAGAATGCATCTGAAAGTTGTCGCAGATTCGCACCGGCTCCATGGTCCTGCTTCCGCGAGGGTAGTGACATTATTCCGGTATGAAGGTCCGGCACCGCGCATTTCGCCATGCTTCTGCGCGCAAGACAGAGCCGTATTGTATTGTCGTGGTGTGCTTCGTTGTGCTCGCGCGTGTCTTCAGAACGCGTTGTTGTTGTTGTTGTGAAGTGGCAATTTTCGTTATTGGCCTGTGCATACGCTGACTAAGTGCTCTTGGACAACGAGTGGCTGGCTGCTCAGTGGCAGTCACGAGTGATTGCCATTACTTCCATGTTGAAAGTATCGTATTGGACCGGCTTAGCGCTACGACCGGCTAAGTGCTACCTTGCCTGAGGCATGAACACGTGCACTCGCTAAGAAACCTATTAGGTATAGCGCTATTAAAGCTCGCTTAATTTCGCGGAAGCGACGAGGGCGAAGTTGTAGACGGAAATATCGTAGATTTTATGTTAGACGACGATCGTATTAGGCGAGTATTATCGCCATTTGTAGGTATAGTATTAAATTAGTCTATTGCTTATCGCGATGTTTCCTATCGCAATATGCGTCGACAGGCTGCCTTTGTTAAGTGATGTTCCTACCAAGCCTATGCCTTAGGCAAGGTAGCACTTAGCCGGTCGTAGCGCTAAGCCGGTCCAATACGATATGCTGAAGCTGTCAGGCTATGGATGCTATATGCTCTAATTTTCGTCATCCTCTTCATCATCCTCGTCATCATCCTCGTCATCCTCCTCCTCGTCATCGTCTTCTTCTTCGTCCTCCTCATCCTCCCCATCAGGTGCCTCAAGCCCATAGTCATCCTCGAAAAAGCTCAGTTCCTTCAACTCGACCTTAAAACATTCTTTGCCAAAGTTTTCGACCATGCTCTCCTTCATGCCGTCAGCACAAGTCACAACCAGATTCGCACTCTTCGCATCAAAAAGCGGAGTCAACCATCTCGCAATCGCGCCCTTCACCTCATCCGTTGTGACAGCTTGAATCTTCTTTAACATCCTCTTATTCCAATCCTTACTGATACCCCTCAAGACTTGACTAGCAAAACTTTCGTCCGCAGCACTTCCCATCGTAGGAGCCTCATCGGCCATCTCAAACACAATTTCTCCTACGGCGGAATCGATGGCGAGTTTCTTAAGTTCTTTGGATCCGTTCGCGTAGCCCTCGATCTCGGCTTTCGCGGCTATGTAAGCTTTGTAGCAATCTGGTGAGCGATCGATCCAGAAGTGGATCTTTCCTAGTTCTGTCGTGCGTCGGAGGGTGACGCCGTATGCGAGACCTGTGCCTCGAATTGCGACCCAGAGGGGCCCTTCAACTGCGCGCAGGTAGGCGATTGCGACCATTAGTGCGGGGAGATCAGGATGCTCGTATGTGTCCGGACCGAAAGATGTGAGAACTGCGTAGGAGGAGTCTATGGCTGGTATAGGAACGACGTAGGCTGCTGAACCGGGGTTGAGGCCGACTTCGCTGATTGTTGCTTTGCTGTCGTCAAGTGGTGCTAAAGGTTTTGAGAGGTCGAAGCCGGATGTTAATGTCTTCCAGGCTGAGACTGGGTTGCGAAGTTTGGTCAAGTCTGCTGCGACGTAGACGCGGAAGTTGGACGGTTGATGGAGGGCTGAGCAGACGGTCTTGAGTTTGGAGATTACTGCTTCTGGATCTGTCTTGATGAGTTTGCGAAGGCGTCTGAGGTAGAGGGTCTTGGTGAGGGCTGACATGGCACGACGATTGGCGGACCGGTTTGAGTGGATCATGGAATTTACAGCCCATGCCATGGAGTCGCCGGCACGTTTCTCACTTGGGAGGTCAGCGAGAAGTTTTGTGAGGGAGGCATGGAGCCGCACTGGGTCATGGATAGCGTCGAAGAGGACAGTGCGGATGCGTGAAATGATGCTCTCGTAAGTGTCCGGCTCGGTGATGAAGCGGACTGCCAACATTTGTGAGTTGCCGCCATGTGCTGAGTCGACCCAGTAAGAAGTAGTTTCCTTCTCCAGCGTCGATACCAAGTCTTCGAACTCTACGCGCTTGCCGTCGATCATGACAGGAGTTGTGAAGAGATTCGCCATATACAGGCTCAGCACCGGACGAAGCTCATCGGGTATGCTCGTGGTGCCGAAGTACACCTTCACGCGCACGAAGTTGGAAGGAATGTGCTCGAAGTGGATGAAAAGTGGCGAACCGTCATCGGCTGTGTCGATGATAGTCTGTGCGTCCTTGTCGCCGTCTCCCAATTTGCGGGCTGCTCCAGATCGAGCTGTGGATGTATTAATAAATTTGACAGACTCTGCGCTTGGTATTGGGAATTGCTCGAGGACGTCGTCAGGAATATGCTGGCCGTTTGCCTTCTTCGCCTGCTCGAGCTTTTCAGCGAGGTCTTTCAAGCCTTGCTCGCCGAGACGTTCTTGCTGAGCCTTGACGCGAGCCTTCTCCTCTGTAGCGCTGGCCTTTTGCAATTCCTTCGATGGCACACCAAGCACGCACACGTGATGATTGTCGACAAAGTACTTGATCAGAAACTCACGCCATTCTGACTCAGACCACTTGTCGACCACGTCCAGCTCGCTGATCGTCTCGAGGTCTTTCAGAGCGCGGCCATCTCGTGGGCTGTACAGATGATCTTCCAAGATCGGCTGGGTATAGAAGTCCTCGGAATTTTCGGCACTCTCCTTGATCCTGCGTCTTTCGCGCTTGAGACAGTCTTTCATGTAATTCATATCCAAAGGCTTGCTCGCAGTCTCCTTGAAGAGTTGCACAAATCTGTCGTACACTTCTCTAAGTCGTTCAGTTTCCACCGACGTGAGATCGAACCAGATGACCACATCTGGGCGAGTCTCTTGCTCATAGTAGACGCCACTGCAGAGTTGCTCGCGCTCGACTAAGGTGTTCTCAAGTACACTTATTGGCGATCCTGCCAAGTAGCTCATAAGCACAGACAGCGCGGCATTGGATACAGAATCGTCACACTTCGGGCCAACATACCCGACGGTGATCTCGCCCATGGACTCATCATCCTCGGGAAAGTTTATCGTGTCGACTTTTGTTTCTGTGAGTGCAGGTGCAGGTTTGGAGTCTACCCAGGGTCTTCTAAATGGGGTCTCTAGCTTGGGCACATCATCAATAATGGATGTTTCGAAGTCATCCGCTATCTGCAGAAGCTCATCGTGGTTGACATCACCAGTGATGATTACACGAAGATTCTTGGGCTGATACATCTCCTTGTGGTAGGCTCGAATCCGATCTGCGGTCAAGGCTCGCAACTCTGGTGTGGTGCCTCCAGTCTCTGATCGGAAACCGCTTCCTTCCGGGTAGAGCAGTTCTCTTCGTCTCAGCTCCATCAGATCTCCCGGGGTATTTTCTCGGGCTTGCATCTCAGAGTATACGACACCAGCATCGTGACCCGTTCCATCCACGTGATGCACCTCGGTGTAACAGGCATGGTCTGTGAGGGTTGGTACGATTAAATGCTCGAGATAGATTGGCAATATCTGAGCAAATCCTTCCCACCCTGCAGTCTTGAGCGAATATGATGTATAGTCTGTGGCTGTGCCAGCGTTTGTCGTGGAAAAGGCTCGTGAAGATAACCTATCCAGAAGACCTTGGTAGTGATAGGATTTCGACCCCATGAAGACCAGATGCTCCAGTGTATGCGGCGAGCCGGAGTTGTCGGTGATCTCAGTGGCCAATGCAAATTCGCCTTCTACCTTGGGGCCTTGCTTGTCGACCACGGCAATCCGCATACCCGTTCGTGTCGACTCATATTGCGTAATGGTGATTGGTGCATAGTCCAAACTGAACTTCTGCACAGTCTTGAAGCGTGGGTGCTGTTTCGTTGAGGCCGGCATGTCTGCAGCTTCAACCTGACGGCCTTGGGCGCTGACCTGGTTGCTTCAGTAACAGAAGTGATGTTGGAAATGCCAAAGGTACATGTACTGTATGAGTGCAGGCAATTTGGAGGATCAGATTCAGGCAGCAATTCAGGCTCAAATTCTAATTTTCGCCAACGACAACGCAGCTATACCATTTCGTCAGATTTCTGTGTCACCCTTTGTCGGACCTGTGGATTTGTTTACACCATCTCTCAATGGAAAGCGTGCAGCTAGCTTCTGCCCCGAGACGAACAGGGGAAGAGGGAGAAGGAAATGAAGAGAGTGACATTGAGGCCAAAAAGTATACATGTATCTATCCTTGGCGATCTGAAGCTTCATGTTTCGGATGACGCTGAGAGGGCCATACCGGTAACCGATTGCGGCAGTCTCCGCAGGCAGCCTCACATCGGATGCGAAGGTGGACTGTCCAACGTCCATTCGCCATGCCATCCCTTCTATTCACAATGAATGCGACTTGGACCGCCGCATCGCATCGCATCCCGTGAAGGCCATGCCGCGCTTTAGAACTACGCTTCCGTTCACGCCTAAATCAAGCTTATCTGTCTGATTGCGCCTACCCGTGCAGAACTAGCTGTGTCAGTGTGTCAGGTTGAGACGGACGGACCTCCTGATGAAAGCATGAGCTCCCTCTCCCATATACTGGCCTCTGAGCCAACACCGCCCGCGCCCGCTCAACCACCTCCGCCCGCCGACGAAGCTGGCCAAAGCCACAGCCCAATGCCTCCCAAGCGGAAAGCCGACGTGCTTGACGACGATTCTGCTGTCGCAACCCCCAAGCCAGACAACGCCGACAAGAACGATGGCGACGAACTTCTGTACACGGCGACCACCACTTCCACCAGGACAAATAAGAATGGCGCGACGTCTTCAGTCTACTCCGGCAATAAGATCAGGCACCTGAAGAAGGAAGACGGCATCCCGTTGTGGCGCAAGGATATCCAGTATGACTTCCTCAAGCTGGTCTTCTACGACCAAACGAAATGCTTCACCAAGTACAGCGACAAGACCAATGGCCATACATTCGCCGACGTCTACATTGACGCCATGGCTAAGAGCAGCAAGTGTAGCAAGATCCTGAAGGAGAAGCTGCTGCAGGACCAGGAAGGCGCAATCAGCATGGCCATGGTGTGCTTGTTGGTCAACGTCGGCAGAATGAACACGACACTCAACTGTACGTCAGTATGGCAGCCACACCCCATACCATTGCTAACGTCCGCTAGTCTTCCCTGAGATGCGTGCACAGCTTCGGACCTACCACTCCATACCCGCCCTCCAAGCCCACCAAGATCCAAACGCATACAAGCAGCTTCAAGATGCTCCCCGCCTCAAGTCAATCCTGAAGGGCGCAACCGAAGATGAACCTCAGCCGAGCACGATGGAGGACATCAAAGCAGCTACGATCCCACGCACCAACCCCGTCAATCTCATCTTCGTCATGAGCCAATATGCACCCAAGATCAGCGAGGTGCACTTCCCTCCCCCGCGCGACTTTTTCGATCTTGTCATGAGATCGAGCCTGAGCAGTGAGAGCAGAGCCAAGGCATTCTTGTGGCTGATCTGGTGGTACTTGGAGAGTGATTTCAGTGCTGAAGATGCCAAGCGAAATCCATTTGGCCCAGGACAACACGGCGAGGGCGAGGAAGGCACCGATGCCCTGCCGCTGCAGGTGCCAACCCTGGAGAGCTTGACGGAAGAACAGGCTGCAGAAGAGAATGTTGATACAGAGGAAGAGCAGCTGTTTGGCGAGCAGAAGAGGAAGGAGCGCATAGCGATCTTGGCTAGTGAACCGAGTCCCGCAATGACTGCACTCAAGCGAGCACGCAAGGAGAAAGGCTTGACGACGGGACACAATCCGGTGCCCAGCGACGACGAGGGTAGTGAGGCGGGTCACTACAGGTCGATGCCAGCATCGGTCGGCAAGTCTGCTCTACATCACGAGACGGGCAGTGAGTACACGCGCTCGCCTTCGCCTGCTGCTTCTCGGGGCTTCCAGGCCGTCAATGCCAAACCGAGCGGAATGGGTATCAACAACCTCCTCAATAGTGATGACGCTGGTCCAGATCCTTCTCCCCCTCACGCAACACCCACAGCTCCGCCAGCCAAGAAAGGTCCCGGTCGAGGCAACTGGAGACGCAATAAGACGAAAGAGATGAATGCTGCAAAGGAAGGTGCAGCACCTTCAGCCCCGGTTCCGCTCCTGCCCAATACCGGGCAGATGCAGTTCGTCAACAATGGTCCTACATCGATGAGCAAGCCTGGTCAAGGCTCGTTCAGCTATGGCAACAACACACTCGCTGCAGCAACGGGCATGTCGCCTGGCCAGAGCATATCATTCCAGAGCCCATCGACTGCTCGTGACCACATCCCTACACCTTCCTATCAAGCGCAGAAGCGCCATCGTGGCGTTACCCAGCATCAATCGGCGGTTATCAACCACCGCAAGATGCAGATTGACTACACTCTTGATCGCCGACTTCGACACGCGCACAACAAAGCTCGCGACTTGCGCGAGTCTCAGAGCACTCTTCTTCGCGCCTGGAAGAGGATACGAGAGCTGCCACCAGGTTATGATTCTGAGGAGGAAACAATCAGAATCAAGAAGGCAAAGGACAGGGCCGAGAAGAATGACGAGGACTGGCGCAGCATACATCGCGGCAAGGAGAATGACGAGTATCTGGAAAACATAGACTTGTGGCGGCGACCGAGAGTACTCTACGCTGGCTTTGCAAGGAGACCGAACGAGCCTAGCGATGTTGGAGAAGACGCCAAGTCTCTTGCTCAGTCCTTCAGGAGAGCTAGCAGGCGCTTGGAGAGATGGCAGGAGACGGCTCTGCCAGGACAAGCCATGATCAATCGCCGAAAATTGGACGAACAACTCATGTATGGCCGCGTCGGAAGGGCAAGTCGCAAGCAGAGCCTGGCCCATGATGGGCTGGAGATTGTGGGCGACGGTCCTTCCACATTGGCTGCTGTGCAGAAGAAGCGTGGCAGCGCTGGCAGACCAAGTGCGCGTAGGGAACAGACGGAGCCTGAAGGTAGCAAGATGGACGTCGATCCGGAGCCCGACGATGACGATGGCGGCGCCGAGCTCGATGAGGAGGACCGAGAGCTACTTGGTGAAGTCGATGCAGACGAGGATGAAGACGAGGATGAGGATGAAGAAATGGAGGACTAAGTTGCGAGTCAGCACCGAAGCTGATGCGATGCCGCACTCGAGCCCGAACGAAGTCTCCGACAGCGACGCTACCAACACAGAAGCGCCTCTTGCTACTGTGTGAGCCGTCGATGCTACCATCATCCGCGAGAATGAGCTGCTCTCGCGCCGGATGCTTTCGCTGAGCAGGCTTACCAAGTGTATGGAGGAGTGCGATCCGACAGCGACGCCACCAACACAGGAGCGCCTCTTGCTGCTGTGTGAGCCGTCGATGCTACCACCATCCGCGAGTGTGCTCTCACGCCAGATGCTTTCACTGAGCAAGCTCGTCTATACACATTCCGGGATGATACTGATGTGCATTTGTAAATATCACTTCTTTGTCATGAATAGAACGCAGCTTCCCCTTTCACCCCTCCTTCCGAGGCGTGCTGTTTCGCCCCTGCCTTCCCGTTCTTTTCTTGCTCCGCGACTGTCACATACGAATCGCTTTCAGCTACAACACCGCACTGGCTTGCAGACACAGCAGAATTCACACATTATTGTACGTATTCCATACATCCAGCGCAGTCAACATGATATCCGCAACAGAGATCACGCTTGCCGTCCCCATCACTTTCGACCTCGATGCGCTTTCCGAGATCAGGAACAGCGATGATCCGCCCGAGAAAGAATACATCGTCTCAGCCACCAAGAAAGCCATCATCGAAGCCATCCCCAATCACATTGACGCCGTCAAATCCAAGCCATTTCTTCGCGAACCCACCTTCGACTTGCACATTCGCGGCAACCCGATCCATGCTCAACGAATCACCATTACCGTCGCGCCGTCGACAACGCTGAATGAGCTGATGATGCTTCTCGAGGACGAGACCAGTCTGCCGCCCAAGAGACAGCGGCTCTTCTTGAGTGCTCGCCTCATCTGTGATGGCAGTGCTGATGAGGCGAGGCATCTGCCTGTCAAGCATGTAAGATTTGGTAGTACGGATGTGGGCTGTGTTGGAATGCGCTGATTTGTTAGTTCGGTATTGCGAATGGTTTTACTGTCAAGCTGGCAGAGCGTTTTGCTGCCCGTGACATATAGGATAGGAAGAGGAAGCAGCAGAACTGTGCGTGTGATGCAAAGCTTCTTGGGGGCTGTTAGCGGGAAGCGGCACTACGGAAGTACTTCGAGGTTGCATTCACGCCTACGTCCTGCAGCGAGAGAAGTAAATCACGACGGATCCGGCAAATTGTTCTCCTAGCACAGACATAGATTCACACGAATCGAATCGAGCGCATACACGGACTCCAGCTCTGAACTGGAGTCGATGGCGTGCAAGTTAGAACAGTTCTTTGTCCACAAGCTGATTATCTTTAGATTACCAGGATAGAGCGTCACGCGGACAAGCCGAGCTAGTGAAGAGCTGCTTGTAAGCACATATGCCTCTAATTCTTAGTCTGCTGTATGAGAATTGACACAAGTCTACTTCGAATATTATAGATGCGAAGCACCAACTACTAGCTTACTCTTCTCGTCTGACTTTATGCCTTCACGTTCGCACGCTTTGGACTCATCACTACCCTCGGTCAGATCGCAGCCAGGATCCATAAAACTAATCGATACCATTAAGACGATTGGGGAAAGTCTTTCAAGATCTATGCTTACACTTGTTTAAATCCATATTCCGGTGCCGCAATCTGGTGGGCATCGGCGTGTGATTGACGCATTATTGATCTCGCTTAAATTGCGGCAGCGCGTATCCTAAGACTCACCTAGAACCGTCTTCACTTCAACTGGCTTCTAGATGCCACCTCCATACTTCCAGACGGGAACTCTATCCACTGCACACTTGCATTGTCGCCAACACCAGCGGCGCAAATCATCAAGCTCGACTACCACTCTTTCAAGCGCATCAATCATACAGGAAGAGTCATCATGTCAGCCAAGATCACCGTCAACGCCACGATTGAAGCGCCGCTCGAGCTGGCCGCGGCAATGCAAGCTGCTGCCAACAATACAGGCGACTTCAAAGATGTTGCGGGTACAGAAGGAGTCAAAGACAATATGATTACTGCCGTGGTCGACGCTTTTAAGGCATTTCCATACCGGATCCAGCTACCACCTACACCAGCAGAGAACTCGGGTCCAGCTCTTATTGCGCAGGAGGCATCTCACTATCACAGTCGTCAGGCCATCATACCGGGATCTCGGAGTCGATCTCGGTCACCATCGTCCCACACCTCTTCAGCCACGACAACCTCATTCCACATCCATGTTCGAGGACTGTTCAACTGCTTCATCGTCTACGCCGAGCCAACAACCACCATCGGCCAACTCAAGGAAATGATTCAATCCAAGGATGGTCGAGTATTCTTCTCATGCGCCCTGGTCCACAAGGATCAGAGACTCTGCTCTGCGGATGAGCGGGTTCGCAAGCGCAACATGACGTTACAAGCGGTAAGCTCTGCCGTGATGAATGAATGCCGAACTGTACTAATATTTTGTCATAGTTGGGCCTTCGCGGCGGAGAGACCATCGACCTAGTCCCGCAAGCTTCGGCGGAATGGGATGGGTCTTTCGAATGGGAGAACGGAGCGATCGAGTTGATGGAGGAACTAGAGCGTGAAGCGGTAAAGGCCGAGATGGATGACGGCGCAGAGTCGGACGAGAGCGACGACGAGAGCGACGACGAGAGTTTCGAATCGGAGCAGGAATGTTTTACCTGGGTGATGGAGCGGAGAGCAAAATGGGAGAGACTGGGATGACGATGCCACCTCGTGGTATCTAAGCATGAAATAGGGCGATGCAATCTCGCAAAAAGCGCAAGGGGAAACGAAGGAACAGAAAGTCTCAGTCTTTGGCATGTGAAAGTCGGAATATCTTAGATCCGGGCGCCAAGAGTAAGTATTTTAAGCTCGCGACTTCTTCCAAATTCAACGCCATGCCAGAAGACTTTGTTGCAAGCAAATACCTCCATCGTCGCCGCGCCAGCCCTCCATCTCACACAAGCGCTCATCACTACCGAAAGGTACCTTTGAATACATGCGCGATCCCTTGCCATGATATGCTGCTGACTATCTTCGCAGCGCGTTCGTAGCGATGTCGGTCAACATCAACATCCAAGTCCCTCTCGAGGTCGTGGCAGCTATCAAGGCCTCGGCCAGCTCAAACGACGGCAACACTCCAGTCGGCGCCCAGGTCCCTGCTGCTATCAACAGCGCCGTCGTTGACGCTGTTAAGGCGCTTCCCTTCGAGATTCGAGCCTCGCGGTCGCTTGCCGCTCCGCCGAATGCGCCGGTCACCGCTTCTTTCAGCGCCTCTGATCCATTTCCTAAGGCCATGACGACTCCGGCCAGACCAGAAGAGGTTCAAGAGGACAAGCTCGCGAACGACCAGACAATTTCGATCATGGTCCCAGGAGTTCCTTTTTACACGGTCCTCAAGGTCTCGCCTGATAATACTCTGGGGGATCTGAGATCCCAGATCTTCGGCCCCTTCTTTGCAGCTCCCGGATATGTCCTCATGCATGAAGGCCGTAAGATCTGCGCCATGTTCCAGGGCGTCGATAATCGATTTGACTACGAAGACATCGTGACGCTACAACAGGTAAGTACGATCTCCCCAAAAGTTGGTGGGTCACTAACACTGCCTCGTAGCTCGGTCTGAAAGGAGGAGATGTCATTCACGCAGTCAGCACGAAGAGAAAGCTTCCTGGTTGAAAGTAGCGAAGGATACGAAGGCATCTGGGACCTCAAGAAATACGCGGAGTAAGACAAACGCAGCAGAACGAACGAAGCAGACACGCTGGGCATCTACCCTCTAAGTGACTTCCTTCATCGAGTATGCTCCTATCTACGCAATCACTTTTGCTTCTGAATGAAGTTCAGTGGTCTCTGCAAAGAAAGGGAGCAGGTGCACTAGATAGCACTCAGAAGTCCAGTCGTGGAAGGCGTAAAAGTTGAAGCAAGTCATCACCGGTACACAACACGCACATCCACATATTTTTCTTTGCACGACAATCTACCTTAACTTCGCACTGTAACTTCACAAGCTCATCGCAATCGCCTGTAATGAGAACACTTGCCTGGCTGCCGAGCATCTCCTCGGGGTGCGAGACACGCGTGAGCGGAAACACTACATGACGCGGTGCTGTGAAGAGAATCCGGAGAAGTATAGTGCTCACGCATAGATATTAGAGAACTACGTTGGCTTTACTTGGGTGTTTATGCACTTGAAGAACCCTTCGGTGAGCTCAAGCGGGAGCTGCGTTATCACTGTATTAGGTGCCTCGATGTAAAGGACTTATTAGAAGATCGGCGTGCTAGACGCCAAGCTGACGGCGATTTGACTCTAAGAGCGGCAAGGCCTTTAGCGTTAGTCCTAAGATTTTGTTACACTGACTCGACTCCAGGCCGGTATCAGTGACGCGGGACAAGTCTCCCCTGGTGAGGGAACTGGTGAGGAAGGCCTTAGAACGAGCTCGAAAGACCTCGAAGAGAGTACCAAGCACCTGGACGCAATAACTGAAGCGTTTGATAGCCTAACTGGAACACAGTAGAGCTTTCAGGCGGTAAATAGAGCCAAATCGAAGAAGCAAACACTTCTTGCATGTGAAAGTCGGAACAAAGAAAATCCGATGCCAAGGACGCACTCTAGAACTCCACAGCCTGCATCTCGATCTTCCACTTCCTCTCTTTCAGCACCTAGCAAAACAATTTAAAACCACCCAGTACACGTCCTTCTCAAGACTGCCCTACACACGATGGACGTCCAAACCGCCATGAAGCACCACAAGCTAGAAGTCAACATCAACGCCACGATCAAAGTCCCGCTCGAGACCATGCTCGCGATCAGAGATGAAGATTGGGATCCAAAACACCTGGAACCAATCACCGCCACCCTTCAGAAGGCTGCGATTGACGCCATCAGAGCACATCCCAATCGCGTCGGCGACACCTCATCTTCACCGCCCCTCAGCAACGTCGACTTAAGGAAAGCCGATCGAGCTGCTTCTGAGGAAGCGGAAAAAGCTACTGAGGAAATGGAAGAGATGATTCGGAAGAGTCTGCTTGAAGATCATCGCCGTCTGAAGGCAGATACTAGCAAGACTTTGTGAGGAGAGGGTGCAGATGCGCAGACCGCGTTACATTCTGATCTTGGGTTCCCTCGCATCTCACCAGAGGATCGATAGGCTGCTGGTGAGATGACTTTGGAAGAGGTCAGTCAGTGCTTGGTGGGGGGAAGTTCGTGATGCTGAAAATTTCTTAGGCTGGGATGGAGAGATCGGATCGGTCCTCGCGGCGGAGTAATTGAAGCATTGATGGGGCATCGCAGAAGATGTTTCTTTGTAGAAGGTGTGCTCATTGATACGTATACTCCAAGCATAATGCAGTAGCTTTTGAATAGCTATAGAGGCCAGAGTGATATGAGATGCTGTGACTGAAATCCGCATGTGAAAGCCAAGACTTGCTTGGTTCATGCCAAAAAGAGTGCTAGTCTCAGTGCACAGGCCACTCGCTTGTGGGGCACAAGCTCCGGAACGGGCTTAGCGCTGCCTTGGCAGTCTGTGCGCTGAGACTAGAAGAGTGCGTCATACAGGGTCCAGCTTAGTCATGTTTGTTGATGTTACATTTCTCGCAAGACACACCACGCGACGTCGCCAAAGTCACAACCTTTGCTTGCAGACGATGGCGTTTCAACAACAGTGCCAATGCCACGGCCACGGCCACGGCCACGCACAGACACTGCTTCCCAAGGACGAGTTTCTGGCACAACTCGAAGGCAAGGTTGACGTGGTCGCGCCAGAGCAAGAGTGTGCGATCTGCCATGAGCCCGTGGTCGAGCCGACTCGGACTGCATGTCGCCATGTTTTCTGCCTCAGGTGTCTGAAGGGCTGGTTGGCCACTGCGCACACCTGTAAGTGCCTCATCTCGTGCCCGTGCTGGCTTGGCATGGCATGGCTTGGCATGGCATGAAGCTAATCTCAGGAATACAGGTCCATCATGTCGCCAAGAGCTATACGAAAAGCCAGCAGCAGCGCACGAACATCAACAACTGCTGTCAGTCATGACCGAGATGCTCGAGCGCCGCCTAGCAGAGGCGATCATTGATTTTCCATACGACACAGCTGCCGTCCGCCGCCTCCTTAACAGCGCCCCTAATCACTTCTGCATAGGAAGTGCAATGACCGCCTGTTCACTGTATTACCAAAACTCATTCATCGACTATGACGCACTCGTCGCTGTTGCTGTTGCTACTATCCTGGCACTCTTGCGCCAACCCGACATCTGCGTACGGTCAGAGCCCTATCTAGGCGCATGGAAAAGCATAGCGAGTGCTATCGAATCCGTGCTCTCACGCCTTCGTCAGCAGACCCTTTCCGGCGCGCAGTTGTTTCTAGCGATGGAGAAAGAAGTTCACCGCCAACTACGAGCACCAAGCCACGAGTCGCTGCTTAGGAGACGAGGAGAGCCGGTGTCCGATGGTGCTCTCCCCTACGTCTGGTTGGACGCCAGCATTATGGCGGTGCTACGAACAGTCGTTAAGGCAAGCTACGACGCAAATCCCGAGCAAATTCCGCCCCCACCAGACTTCGGGTCTTTGCGAGATGTCCCACCCACGATGCATTCACAAGATTTCTGGGCCGCTGTTCAAGAAATGCCAGACATGCGAGATAAGATACCTGTACCAGACGGTCACCAAGCCTACGTCAGCTACACACTACTCCAACCTACACTGCTGGCCTCCAAAATGCTTTTTTCTGATAAGCTCAAAGAGAGATTCTGTCAAGGTGATAATGAGCCTCTTAAAGATAGTTACGAAATCGCCTTGGACCTTGTGCTCCAAAGCGCCCTAAAGGTGCTCTTCATGCACAATGGAGAAACCATGGCATGCTCGGCCCTGGTTCGGTTGATTGTCGAATCATTTGTGAAGGAATCGCGAGAGGATGATCGAATATCGGCTCTGTTGACCGGGCTGGACCTCCGCTGGACAATTGGGTCCTGCTTGATAGTCAGCATGAGACTTCACGATCAGTCACTGCTCTCAAACGACAACGCCGCCTCAAACGACAACGCCGCACCAACCGACAGCGCCGTCCCAACCAGCGGTCAGTCAAGTGACTCATGGTGCTGTATTCAATAAGCTGTGCGAGCGACCCTTGTGATCCAAACGCACCCGGACTGTTTGAAGAAGAGGGAAGGAGGACAACAACACCGGCGGCAAAGAGACCGAGACTTCAGCCAAGGAAACAGAACAACATCATCGCCACGAGACTCTTCAGTACACGGCTTCGCAATGGCTTCAAGGACAAGCTGCGAGGGAGAAACCAGACTGCCTTCAAGACTGGACGCATTGGGTGGAGAACTTGGTCTGGAATTGGACGTGGTTGTGATAATGGAACAACTACCTTGGCTCTGTTGCGCATTAATGAGATGGGAAAGATGGGTGGGCGTGGATGGAAGACTTTTGGGAATAGTGGGAAATGGCCACAGGGTGGCTGTAGGCAGTTGTTCTCTGTTCTTCTTCAACATCTTGCGATATCCACCGCCCTGTGCCGCAGAATTCTTCCAGCCCACTAGCATAGCCAGTAGAGTTCGTCTCTTTTCCTAGACCATGTAGAGTAGGTCTGTGGAAACAGATCCACAAACAGAACTCTAGTACACCCCTCTCTTTCTACTACCACGAGGCAGAAATCATCATATGTTTGGGTTCTATGATGTATATGTACATGTATATTCTAGCCATCCCTAGATGTTATTGCTACTGTAATAGCACTAGAACTTAGTAGACCATTAGTATAATTAAATTATTAAACAAGTACCTCTAGATTTGAGAAGAAAGTATTGGAGATATGACTCGGAACATAAGAATTGAAATCGTATATAGTAGCTCTCTACTAGGTTCCCTAGTGTCCCTAACGAAATGTCTATGGACACAAATTTGTAAGAGCCATGGTATGCGTATATGTAGCTTAGAAGACATACTTCAAATCCGGCTTTATTACACGTGCTGACTAGTAATCTTCCAGGCCGCCTAAGGCGAGTTCTATCCAAAGGCTTGCGGCAGCAATTCTCTCATCGCGCGTGTGCTCTTACCAGCCGCGAGCAGCGCTAATACTTGCCGAGCGATGAACATGCCCACGAAGCATCCAGAACACTTCTGCAAGAGAACCATCTTCCCAGTCAGCAGACAACCAAGCTCAGCATTCCCATCTACGCCTCTCTCTTCCTCAAAACCCACCCATAATAATCAAAAGAACTCTCCCCACCACCAAGAACCTCCACATCCATCTCCCACTTCCCCTCAAGTCCAAGCAACGGCCTCATAAAATGCGGTTGCCGATAAGTAACATAAAGAAAAACCCCATCATCCTTCAAAACCCTATACACCTACATACCAAAAAACCCTCAGCATCATCATCATCCTCACTCACGCATTCCACTCACCTCACTTAAATACCTTTTCGCATTCTCCACAACATCCTCCGGCGGACACCACGGACTCCCATGAATCATCGCATCAAGCGTCCCCTTATCAAACGCCACATCGAATTCCCCAGCGCAAGGGATTTCGTTTCGCAGATCTCGAACATCGGCGCATTTCCATTCGATCCCGGCGTCTGCGGGGGTTTGAGATTTCATGAGGTCGATTACGATTTGGGAGAAGTCGATGCAGAGTTGGGGTTTGTAGCCGAGAGAGGCGAGGTCGAAGGGGATGGTCTTGTGTTTCATTGGCTATTGGATCTAGGAGGGAAAGAGGGAACTTACAGAGTCGCCGGAGCCGAGATGGAGGATTCGAGGGTTGGTGGTGGCGGGGGTTGGGGTGAGGAGATGGGTTTCGAAGAAGGGTTTTAGGGCGGAGAAGGAGCGGAACCATTCGTGGGTGGGAGTGGAGCCGTTGGAGTTTTTGTAGCGGGTGTTCCAGAATTCTGGGGTCGCGAGGGCTTTGCCTTCTTCGTCGGCGCCCATGGTTGGAAGAGGTGTGGTGGAATTTGTGGAGATGAGAGAGGGGAGGAAATTTGTGGAAGGCGGGAGGTGAGGTCTGGTGTTTGTCAAATATTGATGGGGGGCTTTGATGCAGAGGTTGATTGAGCGCTTCTCGAACTATCTTTTCAAACTACACTACTTTCGAGCATATACTGAGCGAGGATATGAGCACTATTGAAGCGCCATGATAGAAAGAATACCAGCTTATTGCACAGACTGAGGAGGCGGAACGAGATTGGGACGATATCGCAAGTTTCGAAGTGGACAGCACTACATACTTTAATCACGATGAGGGGGCCTGATAACAGTAGTCGATATTGCCAGAGGAGTTGTTGCCCCAGTAGGAAGCTGTGCGAAGTCAGTGATTATAGCCATTCGAGACCACAAACGAAACTTACGAAAAGCAACCGCTGCTCCGGCTGCGCCAAGGACAGCGAATGACAGAATAAAGACCATAACTGATGTGCCACCATCCAATGCCGCCGACACAAGATAATTGTACCTCACGAAAAGGTTCGGATACCGCTTCCTGATAAACCACTGCGAGGTGAAGCCAACGATGAAGAACATCATAAGCGACGAGTTGATGCCGACGTTGAGATAGCAGAGGTAGAACATGATGACTGGAGTGTTGACGTAGTTCAGGCCAAGCTTCGGCCACTTGCGATGTGCAAGCCAGAATGGGATGGGGGCGAGGAATCCGAAGAACATGGAAAGCGGGACCCATTCATACCTGGCACCAACGCTGAAGAGCTGGTGTGGCAAGCCTCCGAAAGTCACTGCTTGGGCGTTGAACTGCTGCGCCTGATTGCCGGACCAGATGTTGGTGCCCTCGACACTACGCAGGATCTCGAATTGATTGGTCACAATGCTATTCGCCATGATGTAGTTGAAGACGACTCCAATGAGAGTGCCGAGCATCTGGACGAAGAAGGTGACTCTTGGTGCAAGATGGCCATACTGAGCAAGCTTGAGGTCCTGGGCTAGGAGATTTCCCTGCAGAAGGGCATTGTAGCCATACAGCGAGAAGTACATGTTTGCGACGGGGTTGCCAGGCTGAATGTAGCCGCCAATCATCTGTACGATGGATTGAATGGTGAAAGGAACTCCAGTAATGCCTTGCATAGAGCCCAGCAGGACGATGAGAACATAGCCGACCAGAGATGCAATGAAAAATCCCCACCATGGAAGTGTGCTATCCGCTTGGTAAATGACAATGAGGCCAACGACAAGCGACAGGATGAGGACGATCCCATACCACCAGTCTGGACACTGTTTGTAAGATCTCATGAAAGCGTAATGCGGATCATAATGGTCCTTCCATTCATCATCGTTCGCTCGAGTGCCGGGAGCGAATGCTCTTCGCACTGTGACGGGCAAGTCTCGTATAGAACGGTAGAGCGTTCGCGGATCGAGGAACGAGAAGGCCACTTTGACTTCATCTCGATACCAGAGGAACAGATGGACTAGCGCAGCGGCAATGCACATGTTGGTGAGTAACAAGTTGAGCACGTTCGAAGCGGAAAAGGCAGGCAGGCCCAGGTTGTCCACAGCAGTCATGTTGATCTTGTTGTTCGGTCCTATGGCAAGTGATTGGTTGTACTGCACGACATGTTCGACAGTCGATGTGTCCGAGAAGATGAGTTGCGATAGAAACGGATACCTGGTAGCATCCCAGACATTGCTGTAGTAGACCCCAGCGAAGAGGATTATGCAACCGCAAACACCGATTCCCTGACTGATCAGACTGCTGATCGGGAAGTACAGCGGTGAGTAGCCTCCCGAGATGTACTGCCAGTCGAGACAAATCGAGAAGAGACCAAGACCTTCATTGCCCTGCGCACCGCCAAAGATGTTGGTGAATACCTGACTTTTGCGACTAGCCAAGCAGAAGACACTGATTCCGGTCAGGACTGGCATGATCCATTGTGGGAACAGCTCCCAAATGAATATTGCAGCAAATACCAGCAGAAAGACTCGAAGGGGTTTTCGCCCTTCGGGTAAGCGTAGATGAAGATTTTCCAGCATGGAAATGATGGGAATGTTCGCCGGCCACAGCATGGCCTTGGGGTACACCATAGTCCGGCGCATCAAGCCAGCAATTCCGTATCCCATGAACTGTGAGGAGAGGAGCAGAAACACGGAGATTGCCCCATTCAGCGTCTTGTCGTAGTATAGCCGCTCAACAGCAATGATTTCTATTCCAAGCGCAGATATGCTTGCCGAGTTGGCCATGATGGTGATGGCAAGATGCTCCTTGATATTGAACGGACACGGGTTCAAGAATCTGCCAATTCTTCCTTTACGAGGGATGATCAAGGACATGGTTTCTCCGAGCAAGAATGCCATGACCGCCAGGAAGACCGCTGGGAGCACAATGGTCTGCGGCTTGAAGTAGTATATGCCGGAGAGGACGCCACCGAAGACCGAAAGCCCGACGCCTACAGCATGTCAGACGCGCGATTCGAGGAATGCCATTACTCAACCTACCCAGAAACATGGAGCGAAACGTAACAGCCGGCAATGATGGGTCATCATGGAGATGAATCGCGTTCGTGATAACATCGTCTGCGGTAGCTGGTGCCGTGAGCTCATGGACCTTGCCATTCGCAAAGTGTTCATCCTGCTCCTCGATTTCGATAGGTTCAATTGCATTCTTTGCGTCGCCTGGAGCATTGTCATCGGCCTTTCTGTCATGGAGACTTGGAGATGCAACACTGTAGCCGCTCTTAATGTCTGTAGCTTCCGGCTGCTGTGCTACATCAACGCTTGTCGAATGTGCAACAGCTTGCACTTCCTCAGAGCCATGATCCCGTCGCCCGCCATTGCTGAGCATTGAAGAACCGGAAGTCATTACGCCTGCATGTTAGCGAGTATATTGATTAGCACGCGGTGGTAGAAGCACATTATGCTGGCCTTATCTCTACCCCACCCATGTCCTGGTCGAAGGATGGGCGGGAGTGAGTGATCCTTGGCTCTGTACCGTAAATGCCGGCATCCACTGAGTGCACGCTGCTCCGTTGGCATTGCGGATGAGTTAGTGCGAGGTCCTTTATCAAGACTGCGGAACGTGCAAGGACCCTGACATTGACGCATCCAGCGCCAGACGACGCGAGACATCTTGCTGAGTAGATATGGATAGCATGTTGAGAAACAAAATGCGAACCGAAAGTACGAGAGTCGAGACCAACTCCTGCAGCGTTGCCAGGATGACCCCAGCCCCCAGGTAGATCGGCGACTACAAAGCTTGGCTGAAAGCTTGATCAAAGCTTCTCACGTCACCTGAAACCTTTATATATTTTGGAGAAGCGAAAAGACTCCATGTGGCCTTCTTCTTCCTCCCCAAATACCTGTCAATTCGCTCAGCCATGACTGCCATGGAGCCAGAGGACAGACGATTGCCTCAGGGGTATGGGCATCGAATACTACCCTCAACGACCAGCAGCTGAATATTCCACAGCATCACGCCTGTGCACTACACCCTTCAGCTTTTCGATGTCCACCTGACTGAAGATGACTGGACCTACAAAGGCTCGGTCGACATTAGCCTCAATGTCAAGGAAGCAACGAATCGGATCGTGCTCAACGCTCATAAACTGCGCAATGTGTCTGCCAGTCTTCCAAGTGCTTGCAAAGCTGCAGTAGAATCAATTTCAATTGACGAAGATGTCCAGCGGCTCAACATCTCTCTGGATAGGGACCTCACAATAGCCGAGTCGCCAGTTTGCTTGACCGTGTCCTATGAGGCTACGATCGATGGCCACCTGACAGGCTTCTATCGATCTCGAGAAGGCAATGCGGAGAACAGCAGAGCAGGAAGCGAAGCTCAAGATTATGTGCTCGCTACTCAGTTCCAACCCTCGGATGCACGCCGTGCCTTTCCCTGCTGGGACGAGCCCGAGTTCAAGGCGACGTTCGATTTATCCATTGAAGTTCCAAACGACCTAGAAGTTGTCAGTAATATGCCCGAAAAGACGTCTGGGCCGAGCAAGTATAGTCCTGGTCGCAAAGTAGTTGCTTTCGAGCGAACGCCTGTCATGAGCACATATCTCCTGGCCTGGGGTATTGGCAAGCTTGCATTCATGCAGACAGTCATTGGTCGAAAGTATAGCGACTCTCCGCTGCCAATCAGAATCTGGGCTCCTCCATCTTCGTTACAGCATGGGAAATTCGCCTTGGAGTTTGCAGGAAAAGTCATTACTTATTTCTCCGAGGTAGGCGTGACATATGCTGTACTTGGATGAATGTTCTGACTATGATCATAGATCTTCGGCATTGATTATCCTCTGCCCAAGCTCGACCTCTTAGCAGTGACAGAGATGTCTGATGACGCTATGGAGAATTGGGGGCTGGTTATCTTTCGGTCGACAGCTCTCTTGCTTGACGAGGCATTCACCAGTCTGGAAGCGCGTACACGAGTCGCTTATATCATTGCTCACGAGCTGGCTCATCAATGGTTCGGCAATCTCGTTACTATGACATGGTGGGATGAGCTTTGGCTCAATGAAGGCTTCGCGACCTGGGCAGGCTGGGATGCATGCGACCACCTGTATCCAGATTGGGATGTATGGGGGCAATTCGTGGCAGATGACATGCAGGAAGCACTAGAGCTCGATGCCTTGCCGTCGAGCCATCCTGTTCAGGTGCCTGTGCTTGATGGATTGGAAGTCGACTCCATCTTCGACTCGATCTCATATCTTAAAGGAGCGTCCATCGTTCGTATGCTGATTGGCTATCTTGGTCGGGACGTCTTCCTTCGAGGAGTCTCAGACTACCTCTCTGCCAATATATACCAGAGCACCACTGGCGAAAGCTTATGGTCGGCCCTACAGAAGGCTTCTGGGACGGACGTTGCATCTCTGATTGAAACATGGATCAAGACTATGGGCTTTCCGGTAGTTTCGGCGCAAGGACTCGACAGCGGAGCACTTTCCGTCAAACAGATACCCGTCTCGGCTTCAGCGAATGATACGCTCTGGGCCGTTCCTCTCACACTGCGGACCACGAATGGGAATAGCAAAGCACTTCTAGAAAGTGTTTCCAGTCATATCAAGATCGACGGCACTTTGATCAAGATGAATGTAGAGCAGCAAGGATTCTACCGGTCACGAATCGATTTCAAAGCATTACTACATGCTCACACGTCGCTCCACAGCCTATCTACACGAGACAAGGCAGGCCTGTTAGGCGACGCCATGGCTCTAGCCTTCAACGGTCTAGACACCCCAACCTCGACCGTGCTAGACCTTTGCAAGAAGATGAGCGCGGACGCAGACTTCGTAGTCTGGACAAGCATCATCTCCTGCCTCGAAAAAATCTCCTCTACCTTCTCCTCCTCCCCAGCCATCAGCTCCGGCCTCGAAGCCTTCGAACTCCACCTCACCGCCTCAAAAGCCCACTCCCTCAGCTGGTCCCCATCCCCAAACGAATCCTACAGCACCCAACGCCTCCGCCCCCTCCTCCTCACCACAGCCGGGCTCTCCGGCGACGAATCCATCATCGCAAAAGCAACCCACCTCTTCACCTCCATCCAAAAAGGCCACAACCCCAACCTCCACCCCTCCCTCCGCGAACCACTCTTCAGAATCCTCGTCTCAGAAACCAACCTCCACGCCACAAATTTCCTCACAAACCTCTACACCACCACGACCACAAATTCCCCCCACCAACGCGAAGAAATCGCATCCGCAATGGCCCAACTCTCAGACCCGACCGCCGCTCGGAAAGTCCTGCACTCCACCTTCTCAAACCCCGTCTTTACCGCGCAAGACCTCGCGACTTTCGCCGTAGAAATGGCAGAGAATTCCGCCGTGCCGGGCGTGGTGTGGGAGTTTATTCAGGAGGAATGGGAGTTGGTTTGTGCTAGGCTTGCGGGGTCGATGGCGCTGTTTGAACCTTTTCTTCGAGGGTGCTTGCAGACTTTGACGGAGTGGGGGCAGGTGGAGGAGGTTCAGAGGTTTTTTGAGGCGAGGGATATGCTTGGGTATCAGAGGGGGGTGAGTGTGGCGTTGGATTTCGTTCGGGCGAATGCGAGGTTTAAGGAGAGGGCGGGGGAAGAGGTGAGGGGGTGGTTGGTGGAGGAGGGGTTTATTGAGGAGGAGGAGGAGTAGTGTACCGGATGAGGATAGATGAGGTGAAAGAAGATATAGAAAAAAACGTTTGTTACGACCTCTTCAAGATTTCTCAGCCTAGCTTTGTGACGTATATACAAGTACTCCGATCTTCGTTCTCGCTGCGTGATTCCGAGTCCACAGCTCCAGCCAGGAAAATTTGTAAAAAATTACATGCAAATCAGGGCCCGTATTTCCCCTTCATATCGCACAAGAAATGTACAATCATCTCTTCATAAATCCTTCCCCCACCGTCCACTTCCCCACTACCTCACAACACCATCGTTTCGCCCCGCAGCAGGTGGAGGGTATTGCGGCGGCTGATACGTTCCTGGCTGCGCAGAATTTCCATAGTAATCGTTCGCCGCGCCACCCGTATTATTGCCATACGCAGGAGGATTATTGAATTGGTTCTGGTTACCGTAGTAGCCTTGTTCCGCGTAACTCGGCTTGTTCTCCGTCGCGTTCGGGTTGTACGTAACCGGTCCACGAGCTGCCCAGCCAGTGCCATAGAATGGCTTTCGTCCGTTCTTGCGGCGTCTACGCGCAGAGATGCAGCTGGGGGGTTGTTAGTCAAAATTTCATGTGAGTAGGCGAATGCGCGACGCGACTTACGCAAATAGTAGTGCGATGAGAAGACCAACGCCGATTACAACTCCGAGCAGGACCCATCTTCCCCAGTTTCCCCATCTGCTGCCGCGGCAGACTCTGCGGCCATATGTGGTTCTGTAGCAGTATGCCATGTTGATGAAGGCAGAATGCAGAAAACTTGAAGCAGGAATGTGGGTGTTCTTTGTTTGTATAGATATGTAGCCTCTGATGATGCGGGCAGTGCTGCAGGTGGCAAGGATGACGCCAAAGAATCATGACGCACGGCCAAGAGCACGTCCAAGCGTTGCCAAGTCCATCTGCGCCACGTACAAACGCATCTAGGAATCGTCTTCCACTGTGGCGGCATCCTTCTATCGGCGGGATTCTCCACAAGCAAGGCTCGGAAAAGGTGAGAACTCAGAGTATATGCCGGCAATAGGCACCTTGCGCACAAGGTTTGAATTGGCAGTTACGCACCGTGCACGCGGCAGTGGCTCGCACTAGTGTAGTAGCATATGAATAAACTCTAATAGGTTATCTGTGCGTGAAGGATTAAATGAAAAAAAGCACGGGTAACACCTTAGTCTTAACCTATTACCCGTGCACGCTTATATGATTGAAAATACGCTAAAAAGACCCTACGCTAAGCTATTAATAGTTAAGTGAAGGAGTATGCAGTATGCTTAGCGTAGTAGCTTAAACCCTGTCGTAAGCCTCTATTAAATTCCCCTATTAGTAGCATAGTATCGATTACATACTAAGCACCGTACGCCCCTACCTACGTACGTAAAGACGGAGAGTTTAGTAAGAGGTATGTAAAGGTCGGTAGGCGACTACTAAGGTTTATATAGGTCCATTAGCCTATGTGTAATTACACTAAAGCCGTTAAAGGCGGAGACCTCGGGGGAGAGCGATGTAATTAGAATTAGGTCCGTACCTCGAGCGAGGCATATATTAGGGCTTCTAAGAGTACGGTAAGCTATTAGTAGCTTAATTTTGTTAGTAAATACCTCCTTTTTAAAGCCTTTTATTATTATGTCGGCTCCTGTTACCCTAACACACGCCCTACCTAGTATTACTACCCTCCTATACCTAGGTTTCGACTTTTCGCGGAGTAATCTATACCCTCGGTTAGGCCCTACCTTCTATACGCTACTAGCTGCGTTCCGAGGGTATTACAGTCAACCTACGCTATATAGTCCGACCTTGTTAGTTGCTAGTTAGACTATCTATAAGCTAGTAGCTAATTAGGACTATAGAGTAAGTGAACTAGTCGCTTCTACGCTAGTCGAATAGGCTGTTTCTACGCTAGTCGAGGAGCCTATTACCGCGCTAATAATCTCTACGTCGACTAGTACTCAACCTTCAACTAGTAGTTAGCTATCACAAGATGACATGATCGCCGCCTCTATAGTAGAAGCTAATGCCGCTAATAACACTCGCGTCCGTAGACATAGCTATATCTTACCGGACTACGAGCTTACTATCGTTAAGGTTGCTATAGCGATCGCTTATAAACGTGTCTCTAGTAAGATCCGTTAATAGAATGCTAAGCTAAAGACCGTTACGATAGCTTATTAGCCTTAGGATGAACTAACTATTAGTAACGCTTCTATCGTCCTACGTCGACTAGTTTATTAGCGTGTGTTAGCGAAACGTGCTATAGAAGCGGCTTCCGGTGTAGTTATCGTAGACACGTTATAGGATTAGTTACTAGACAAAGTAATCGATACTATGTTCCGGCTCGATAAGGCATGGCGAGAGAGGGTATTATAACTATAGGAGCTAAGGGCCTTTAACGCTCCGGCATAGAATATGCGAGATAACATGCTTTCGACCTTATCTTAGCGGACTAGTAAGGTGAGGGTGCCTATACTAAGGCTAAGTACTCTAACGGCTCTATCTCCGGATCTAAACCTACCGCTTACTCCTTAGGCTTAGCGTGTAGAGGTTATCGACCTATCTACGCTAGGTGTAGTCGACAATAATAATACTACATAGCTCACTAAACGTCGTCGGTTAGACTTCGAGGCTAAACGCCTTTAGCGTGGCTCATAGGCTTAAGGAGCTATACTAAAAGAGGTACTTTTACCTATGTTTAAGACACTAAGAATACTAGCTAAAGGGCGTAGTGTTAGGCGAAGATTATCGTCTATAGATGCCTCTACTAGTAGCGTCGATAGCGAGGGACTCTATATACCTACTCCTACTAGATATATAAGCGCCGGCGGCGGCATTAACGACGGACTCGAGTTAAGAGTTAATACCGCGATTAAGAACGTTAAGCTAAAGATAGTACGTTAATTAGATGCGGTATAGTCGAGTATCTAGGCCTTGTCCGTAGCTATTACTTCTTCGTTACTACTCCGGCCCTCGCCGCTATCTTAAATAGTTACTTCTAATAGTATTATAGGAAGTTAAACGGACTCGCTAGACCACGACAACGATAGCGACGGCTACGTAGACCTTAATACTATCGAGGAAGAGGTATTCTCGTAGATAATTTAATCTAATAGGGTCCTAGTTAGAGTAGTTATTAGGGCTATTGTTGCGTTCTTATTGCGTCGTTATTACGTTCTTATTACCTCCTCTTATTATCGAGAAAAATGTTATAATTACTTAGTCGATATCTTCTTTTAAAAGTGCCTATTCGAAATCGTAGACTCGTTCGGTACGAAAGCGCTAAGACACTCTATGCCATATAAAATCGCGGGGTCGGAGCTCGAATAGCGAACCTCGTGTAGACGGCGGTAAGGGCCTCGTGAAATTAGGTAGATGTTGTAGTATGGCTCGAGGTAACGCGGAAAGCCGCCCTTTCGTTACTTAGTAAGCGGACCTCTACCTTCTACGACTTACTACATAATAACGTATTACTCGTTTTCGCTCGTTTTTAGACGATAATACGCCTCGTATACTAAAGAAAATAGCGTATATAAGCATATAGAAAATTGTTAATGTTATTGTTATATTTAAAGCCGCAAAGTAGCTCGTATAACATACTACGCGCTAGTGCGGGTATGCCCGCTACTAGTACTTTCCTACCTCTACACCTCTATCTACTAATTTATCCCTCCCCCGTTATATTAATCACATTAATAATCTTATCTATCTCATGCTCCGGTATAACCGTCCGACCGAACCTATATCCGAACGAAGCGCCGCCGTTAAATACCTCGTTACCTACTTTAAAGCCCGCTCCGAAGTCCCTACTATAGCGTAGAAGGTCCCTATCGACGGCTATAGGAGGCGTAGGAGGGGGTAGCGGGTTAGCGAGGTATTTATGTACGCTCGGTAGCCTTACCTTATATAGACGGCTAATCTTATTACTACGATAATAAGTAAGGTAGTTAGTTAGTAGCGTGGCGATAAGATATATCGCACTAACCGGCATTAACTCGACTCGGAGCCTATGGAAATACTTCATTAGCTCGAAGTTATTAACAACCTCTGTAAATCCCTATTCTACCGATTAACGCACGGTACTTATCTCTCTTACCGCGGTAGCTTTATTAGCATTGCGAAACTCCCCGCTCGTCGTCTTCTAGCTTCCTATAATACTATTAAGAACATTATAAGCCTAATTACCGTATAAGAACACCCGCTTATCGAGAGGTCGTTATAGCTACCCTAGTAGCTCGAAATAGGACTTCTAGATATCGTTAAAGCCGGACTCGAGTACTAACGTTGTGTCGCTATACGAGCTAGGTGCTAGACCGTAGACTAATATTATGCTATCCGGTAGGATAATGCCTTAGTATTTAAGGCTATAGAAGTACTTATACCTATTATAGAACGGCCTCTAGTTATATGTTAGTCTATAGCACTTCCGAAGAGTACTATCGATATATCCGAAGACGTACTTTATCTTAATTAGTCTAGCAATAGCATTAGCTATCTACTATAGGTAGGCTTTACTTAATCGGTTAAAGTCCTATACTAACCTACCCTTCCAACGCCTTACTAGTTAAGTATAAGCGGCATTAAACACACGACTAATCTAGCCGTTACTACGACTAAATATCTAGCTTAAGTTGCGCTAATAACCTAGATTACTAAGCCTTCCGTAGACGACGTATAGTACTATTACTAGATCGTAACGTATACGCTTAGGCAGCGTAATCGACCCTATATCTAGTAACTCGGCTAATTCTACTACTTATTACTTGCTAAAGCGGAAGTTACCCGTAAAGTTAGCATTAGGGTAGCTTTCTAGTAACTACTGTTTATCTCTTAGATACTCGCGTAGCGCTTTATATGGCTTGTTGCCACGGGCCTGTCTATGCTAGTATTTACGGTTAGTCTTACCCTCTCGGCGGATAGCTAGATCTAGTAGGTTATTAATGTCGACCTTAGAAGCTAGTATAGCCGTAGTAGTTACTAGTATTCTACTATAGATAGCGACTATATCCTTATTAAGTTTACTGTTAGTTAAGGAGCCGTCCGAGTCGTATTCCGCTATAGTATGCCGTAGTAGTGAACATCTAACTATCGTGCTAATTATAGTAAGGTCTAAGACCCCGGGCGCTTCTTAGCACCTCCGTTACTTACTAAGTAGTCGATCGAAAAACGCTACTAAATAACCTGCGCAACCTCTTATAAGCCGTTATCCTGTTTATTTACTTCCCGCCGCTAAAACAGCGCTATTCGCGGCTTCTTACATATGCCAACCGGCCGGAAACCTACTGCGCAAGGTGCCTAATCTCCATTTGCCAGTTTTTGCCTTGAGATCACCGCTAGGTGAGGAATCTCGCTCAGGGCTCAGGCTATTGCTCAAAGCCTGGGCGCTCCTGCGTTCCATCGGCGTATCGGAAGAGATATCTGTAACTGTTACAGAAACTTAACGTAGGCGCTAGATACGAGAAGGTTATTTTCGGTAGCGTAAAGGTTATTCTCGCTAGGTAATATTACCGTTATACGCTACTAAATTATCCTAGCCGTAATTAGCGCGTACGGTACCCCAATCGCTACCGGTTATGTTTATAGTATAGGCCCGTTCTATAAGAATCCTAGCATTAGTTCGCTTGCGGGCCAATAGGGGCGGCCTATCGCGACAGGGGTCGCGATAAGCCGAGCGCATGCTACGTAGATAGACGGCGGATAGACGGCGGTACGATAGGGATCGCGATAAGCTAAGAGCGCTCGTACTAATAGCGATCGCCCGTTCCGATAGGGATCGCGATAAGCCGCATAGGCGGATAGGCGGCGGTCTTCGAAGCGTAGGGATATAGAAGGCCCCCGGTCTCTTACTCTTTTAGAATCTCTAAGATTATTCTAATATACGAAATAGAGGCTATTACATCGTTATATAAACTTAATACTCGTATTATATACCCTTACTTCTAACGATATCCTTATATAATAATCTTCGAACCTTTCTACTAAGGGTAGCGGTCCGATATACCTCTAAAAAGTAGTAGAACTACTCGTATAGGTACTTAGTAGCTAAGTAATAATGAAGTACTATCTATAGGCGATAGGACTAGCTAGGGGTAGGCTCCTTTAGTAGAGGACTAGCTAAGTAGTAATAAAGATTCGCCTACGGGCTAACTTCGTAACGATAAACCGTAGGACGCTACTATATATAGGGGCCTCTTAGTAGGTAAACTACGGGTATAGGAAGTCGAAGAAGACGACTTCGTCCGTAACGTCTTAGGGGTAGCGTAGGGGGATAGCGAGGAGGAAGATAACGAAGAGGAGCTAGCCGTAAGGTATACGGAGGCGAAAGCCTAATAGCGTTCCCTTCTAAAGAAGAAGCTTACTAGTCTCGAAAGAGATAATAATAAGCTCGCTAAGGAAATCGGTAATACGGATGCCTCCTCTAGCTCCTAGACATTTCGAGGCGCGCCTACGGCGGCGTCTCGTACTACCGCCCTACTAGAGAGAGTAGGCGGACCCTAGGCGGAGTCTTATAAACGTATAGCCTCTACTACTAATTATAGCCTAGTACCTAAGAGAACTATTAAGGACCCTCCGATATATAAGGGTAAGAGC
>LFZN01000012.1:0-277735 GCA_001578235.1 Pseudocercospora eumusae | reverse complement strand
CCGAGTAAAGAGAGTCGCTAAATAACTTAAATAAGATTACGGCTTCGACTACTAATACTCTCGAGGGCGCTATTCGTAGGGGTATTACATCTCTACTAGGAGTAGTAGTACCGGTAGTAGTAGTTATTACGGGCTATATCGCTCCCTCTATAGTAGGTAAAGGCTTACTAGGTAAAGGCTATGCTATAGCTCTCGTAAAGGCTACTATCGAGCATCTACTACCTTATAGGTTACGCGCGTCGATAGGTTCTAAATATAGGGATTAGGTACTATCCGAGCTTTATATTATCGACTCTAGAGTTTATAGGCGTTAAATTGTCTAGCCTATCTAGCGGCTCGCCTATTATAGTACGGCTAACGGCGGTTACTAACCGAGTATTCTAGATAGAACGAGTCTCGTAAAGAAAGTAGTATTAAGGTAAGCTAACGCTAGTAATGTTAGCGAACGGACTACCTCTTACCGCCTCTTACTACGCCCTCGAAGAAAGTAGTCTTAAGGTAAATTAGCCGCCTACTAACTATTAATACGGGCGAGCTATGTCGTCTACATTAATACTAAGATATGTTCTTTAAACTCCTTAAGCGCGTCTACGAGCTCGCTATCTACATTAATGCTAGGATGTATTCTTTAAACTCCTTAAGCGCGTCTACGAGCTCGCTATCCACATTAATACTAGGATATGTTCTTTAAACTCCTTAAGCGCGTCTACGAGCTCGCTATCTACATTAATGCTAGGATGTGTTCTTTAAACTCCTTAAGCGCGTCTACGAGCTCGCTATCTACATTAATGCTAGGATGTGTTCTTTGAAATCCTCTAGCGCGTCTGCGAGCTTAGCTAGAGTAATTGGGCCTTAGGCATCTCTACGATAGTGCCTTAGGCATCTCTATTCACGCGGTGCCTTAGGCATCTCTGTTCATGTAGTGCATCTCTATCCACGCAGTGCCTTAGGTATCTCTATTCATGTAGTGCATCTCTATCTACGTAGTGCCTTAGGCATCTCTATTCATGTAGTACATCTCTATTTACGTAGTACCTTAGGCACTATTATTATACGGCCGGCCGGTAACGTCGCTATTATAGTATAGTCTATACATCGCCGTTATTATTGCCTTACTATTATTACTTGAAATAGCGCATTACTATTAGTCGAGCTAACCTCACCTATAGCATTATAGAAGACCTCGCTTTCTTCTAACATTAACTTCTTCTTCTTCTTCTTTACATATACGCGTAGGCGTATACGTATACGTATACGCACACGTATACGCATATACACGTATACGCATACCCGCACCCGCACCCCTAGTAACACACTACCTATCTACGTATATAATAGCGTCCGATACCTCTTTATCGCATGTAGGTAGCTCTATAGCGATTAACACTATTCCTTTACTAGTTCTACGACTTACTACCGCGGAGCCGCTTTAAATAGTTAAGGTTCCTCGGATAGGTGTCGTCTACTTAGTCCTTTAGTCTCTAATAGGCTTCGCCGACGTAAGACGTTACGAACGCGACTCTCTAAAAGAGTAGGTAACGGATGGGTTACGAACGCATAGTAGTTACGAGTCGTAGGGTATACTACGTTAGGGCATACTACGGTAAAAACTCTTTAGTAAGGTAAACCGCTATTAGGCTTACTAGTAATAGTTACTAATGTAAAAACTCTTAAGTAAGGTATACCGAGGCACTCTAATAGGCTTACTAGTAAAAACTCTTTAGTAAGGTAAACTAAGGTATTCCTTAATAAGCGTAGCATTATTTTAGGTCGCTTCCGCGCCCGCTATAGATAGCTTAATTTACTTCTTATCCATTACTATAGGCTACATAGGCTTCCTACGTTCGGGCTCTTCTCATTCTTCGGATGCGGATGCTACATATATCTAGTTAAGCTTAGCGTAATATATAGGTTAGTCTTAGATCCCGATTTAGTTCGAATTTATACCGCCTAATAGCCGATCGTCTTAATTACAAACTCGGTTATAGGCTAAGTTATTTCGTGGCGGTATGGGCCTCTCCTTTAGAAGTATAAGCCTAGCCGCGCTTAGTCTTTTTCGGTATAAGCTCTTTTTTTTCGGGTATAGGCTTTAAAAAATAGACATTTCGGGCGCGGTTTAACCTTTATTCTCTATGTAGTACTAGTTAGTACCTAGCATTACTAGTGTTACTTTCGCTTAATAAGTACCCGTCCTACACACCTTATCTTCGGTTATACGTACTATAGTTAGTAATAGACTACGTTAAGGGCTTTTATAATAACGGCTTACTTCGGCTCGCTCGAGTATAGTCTATAGGTAATGTATACTTCTAGTATGCTTCGAGTAGTACTTCTCTTAGAAGCTTCTTAATGCCGCTAGTTAATTAGATCCCCGGACGTAAGTGTTCTTTCCTCTCTACCTTCTAGTAGTAACTAAGGTCTTCTAGTAGATCGCATCTTGGGGAGAGTCGTCTAAGCATAGAGGGCGTTAATAGGCGATTAGAGCATAGTCGTTACGTTATCGCCCTACGTATCTATCCTTACCGTACATGTTATATTACTAATAGCTATAGTATAATAAGTATAGCGTTAGCGTTAGTACTAGTGTTAGTACTAGTATTAGACTTCTCGAAACGCGACTTCTCGAAATGCGACTTCTCGAACGGGCACCGGTGTACCTAAGGCGGCCGTCGTTATCGTATTAGATACTTTTGTTAGCGCCGTTTACTAGAAATGTACTAAATCGACGTATCTCGTACGGTGTTATATTATCGTGCTATCGGCGCCGTATTATATTATTATAGAAGTTATAAAAATCGTAAAAGTTAACGTAATACGCGAAGTAAGGTAGTCGCGATATTTATCCCCGCTAATTACGCGTCTTACTATAGTAAATCCGGGGTCTTAGCGGGATTCGAATCTTTATCGCTTCCTCGAGTATACTTTCGCGACTTTACGACTTTTACGGTTACGACTTTCACGGTTACGACTTTCACGGCTACGACTTTTACGACACCTCGTTCGAAGAATACTAAGCATAGTATTTAGACTAGCGAATACGGTAATTAGCGAAGATAATAGGATAACGAGCGATGAGATGTTAGCTACTATTACTCTCGGATTAAAGCGTAGTAGCGGTATAACATAGAAGTAGATCGCGGATATATATAATGTCTCGGTACGGAGGAAGCCTAGATAGCTACCTAAGAGTTAGTATGCTATAGCCTAATACGTTTATCGGCTCGCTCGGAAGTATATAGTAGAGGTAGAGGCAGAGGTAGATGTAGAGGAAGAGGAAGATAAAGAGGAAGCGGAAGATGAAGATGCGAATGTTAAGATTAAGGTTAAGTAGGATGTTATAGAAGTAGGACTAGTAGTAATAGTAGGACTAGTAGCAATAGTAGGACTAGTAGTAATAGTAGGACTAGTAGGACTAGTAGGACTAGTAGGACTAGTAGGACTAGTAGGACTAGTAGGACTAGTAGGACTAGTAGCAATAGCAACGATTGTTTAGGATGCTATCGAAGAGTTTAACTCGATAGTACGAAGAGCCGTAGATACCCTATAGTACACAATTCTTTAATAGTAAGGGAATAGGTCGAAGGGTAAAGGGCGTACAAAGTAAAAGTAGTAACACGAGGGCTCTAGTAACGACTCTATCTACCTATCTAATAGTACTCTATACTACGTAAGCCTTTCGGTAGGCGGTGCTATCGAAGCTTATCGCGCTATAATGCTAGGTAAGGTTAATTATTATAATCTACGCTTCTACTACGTCCTTCTATACTACGGCTTATCTCTTATACCTACGAGTTAGACTCTCTTCCTATTCGTCTTCGAGTAAGTTCTCTTCCGGAATATCTTCGCTAGCGAGAGCTAAGTTCTTACGTACCTTAATAGTTAACGAGCGGCTGCGGCGTAGCCGACTCGAAGCTTTACGAAGAGTAGACTTAGTAACCGAGATCGGAGTACTATAATCGCTATCCTTATTATTACGCTAGCGCTAGCGACGTAGTATCCGCTACTTCGTAGTACTACCCTAGATAGGTTCTCCTATACGCTTATCTCTAATACTAGTAGCTAGCTACGACTACGACTACGACTACTTCTAAGCTTTACGATTACCCGCGATAGCCTTCTTTACTAGCGACATGTTAGTATCGCGAGACTTATTTAAGTCCTACCGTAGTTGTCGTAACCGGTCCTATATAGTAAGCGGCGGCGGCGGCGGCGGCATAGACTATATAGTAGATAGCCTATCTTCTACCTCTACTACATTCTCTCGCTCTACCTTCTTTCGCTTCCGCTCCTCGTAGTATTTCTACTAGTCTTCGAACGCCTTTACGAAGTTACGATTAATCTATCTAAGGATGTTACTAAGGCCGAGCTTCTAATAAAGATTAGCGCCGCTATCCCGATACTACGTATCGAAATTTAGCGTACTCTCGAGCATTTCTACCCTATCTATGCCTATAGACGGGTTATCGGTATTACCGAGTACTAAGTGTCGCATTACATTGTAGAGCTCCTAGATATAGCGGTCCTCGATAAGCGTGTTAGATAGGAGGTCGAATAGGTACGTATTAACTCGACTACTAGCTTCATTAGCCTTACGATCGAAGAACTTCTATAGATATAGTAATATAAAGTACTACTTAGACCCCTTCTATAGCGCGACTAGGGTTTTTAGTAGACGAGGGATATCTATACTATCCTACTAAAAGACTAAATTCAGATTATAGTTATAGACAATGTTGTAATAGTCCTTAGGGTCTATAGTATCCTCGGGATCCTATAGGCGAAGGTATTCCTAGTATCGCTCGTTTAGGATAGCCTATAGATAACGAGGTGTCGCTATATACTAGCTATTAAACAATAACCGGAAAATATCGGGGATCTTATTACGCTTATCTATATTATCCTTCGACTAGTTCTTACGAGTAGAAGTAGAACTAGCGGCATTAGCATCGGCTTCTTTAGCGGCCTATCGATTAGCCGTACCTCTCGGTATAATAATAGTACTATCCTCGTCGTCGTCGGCGTCTTAGTCTAGGTCTCTATTAACATCTTCGCTAGGGATCTTAGTATTACGTAAGCCGCTTAGTCGATGTAGTTAGTATACGATAGCACCCTATGTAAGGTCCTTATACTAAGGAGTATTAGCTAGGTGCCTATCTCGATTAATAATAGAGGTATGATCGATACTATCTAGTACCCGCTTAGCCTTATTATCGATATACTAAGGGAAGAAGAAGATAGCGTACGATCGCTAGCCTACGCTAAGCTTACGACTAGTACGACTAGCTCGCTACATAGTATTATCGATATCCTTAGTAATAGGAAGCTACTATATAATTACGAACTTAATGTCGCTAATATTAGTTCCTATAGTAATCGCTAGTATACCGACTATAATGCGGGTTATCGAACGAGTACCGGGCTTCTTAAATTCATTGTATCGGACCTCCTTATTATAATCGGCGACGTGTACGGTATAGAAAGTAACTACTTTATATACGTTATAGCCGGTACTATTCTAGGTATACTTCTTAGTTAAGTCTTCTTAGTCTTTAGTTAACTAGACGAGCCACTAACGGAGCATTTAGGTTAGCTTATCGACCTTACTACGACTATTAATAAATACGATAGCCTTATCGATATTCGTAGATGTAGCTTCCCTATCGGTAACGGCCTTCTTTAGTAATAGGTATAGTAAGTCGAAGTCGCTACGGTACTTTTACGGGATCGTCTTAAAGATATACGTAGTATTAATTCGATCGATGCTCGCACGGATAACCTTAGTCTTAAAGGCCTCGCGGCTATTATTGCGGAAACTACTATGCTTTAAGACATACTCTAATGTTTCTTATAATATAGTAGTAGAGGCACCTAGCTATAAGGTATTATTACGGAATAGGCTACGGAGAGTATGTATTTAAGTAAACTCCTCGCGAAAGTCCTTCTACTTATAGACTAGGTAGAGCTCGTCGATAGTAACGAGTCCGATACGATTACTAATCTTCTTAAATACCTCTCGTAATTCCGGCGTAGAGGCCTACTCTAGGCTATAGAAGATGTAATAGTATTTACTAGCGACGATATTATTATACATCTTTAGATCCTTACGCTTAGTCTCCGTAGAGATTATGTAATAGCGTACTAACTCGACACCGCCGTTAGTAGCTATGTTCTTCTAGGTAAGGTTACGCATTGTCTAGTCGATGTCGGCCTTCTACTCTTTACTAAGGCGGTTTAGAGGGATAATTTAGATGTTTATGCGACTAGTTAGCATTATATATGCCTAGTATACTAAGCTCTTACTACTACTAGTCTTCTCGATTATAATAACATCCGTACCTACGAATACTAGGTTATATAGTACCTCGAGCTAGAGGTTAGATAGCTAATATCCCTTACTAGGATGGAACGCATCTAGCACCTACTAGAGACCGTTCTTAATAATACCCCGCTAGAAAGGCATTACCTCCCGCTCGAGGCTAGCATCCTATACTAACATCTAAATCTCTTCGAGTATACGGTCCTTTATATAGTTAGTAGCTTATTAGAAGTATGCGGTCTTCTATTGCGGAGTATCTAGAAGCGCTAGCTTATTCGTAGACTAAACTAGTTGCTAACGAGTATAGGCCTTACGAGATAGTAGGATTAGTATCGTCTAAGGCTATTAGTTCTACTTCTACTATTACTTCTTCTACTATTACTAAGGGTCGTTAAACCTCCGGCCTATAGGGTTAATGGATTAGCCTTTTATACTAGCCTTCCGCTTATTCCGAGACTTCTAGGGCCCGCGAAGGAACCTACCTCCTACGAAATAGACTAGATCGGGTATAGTAATGCGAGGCACCGGTAGGTCGACTATAATCTTATTATACTTAACGATCTAGCCGCCTTCGATACCTTCTACCTCTTCCTATTCTAATTCTATTAATAGTCCTATATCCTAGCGCGGCGGACCTTAACGAGCGGTAGTACGTAAAGACTAGCGACGATATGTACGCTATCTACGGACTATACGCTAAAAGGTCTAGCCTTTAGCCTAGCGCGTAGCCTAACGCTAGTAGCGGTACTCTTCGAGGCGGACATAGTTATTAAAACGATTAGTAATAATAGGCTCGTCGGGGTCTTAACGCGTAATAGGATTACTATCCCCGGTAGCGAGGTAGGCCTACTAAGGGGTCTCGACATTCTCGGTAATGTCTATATAGGCGGTGTTATAGGCGGTGTTATAGGCGGTATTACACGCGTAGGTACTATTATAGGCGTAGGCGGTATTACACGCGCTATTATACGCGCTATTATAGGTGTATCGAGGTGTCGAAATATATGCGCGAAGTTGCGCGTACTTATAAGGCGTATAGACTAAGAATAGCCGCATTTTAGCCTAGTCTACCCGAAAGGCTCTATAACGGATAAACGTAGCATATTTACGACTAGTAAATACTTAGAGGTTAGAGAGCGACTAATTCTAAGGGTCCGCGCATACTTCGTTTACTATAAATAGTAGTTGTTAGTATCGCGATAGAGGCGATCCGGACGCTATTCGCATAGCGTTTCCTACGAAGTAGTATTTTCTAATTATTAATTATATAGCTTCTACTATAATTATATATAAATAGGTAATTTAATTTCTTTATGTATAGATGTAGGTACATCCCTATATATACTAAGCCCGTATTCTAGTAGTTGTTGTGCTATTTAAGTTAACCTAAATGCGTATAAGGTTAGAATGTCCGCTTTACGACATTTATCCTTAGGCTCTTCGATAAAGACTTCTCTACCGCACTATACTATATTAAGAAGATCCGAAAGTGCCGATCGACGCTAAAAAGCCACATGGATAGAAGATAGAAGGTAGAAGGTAGAAGGTAGAAGGTAGAAGGTAGAAGTCTACATCGAAGAGCCTGAGAAGGAGGTAGTCGGCACGTCGCTCTTTGCTAGACTAAGTATGTCTGAGCACAAGCATAGTGTTGATTCAATGCATACCTCGACACCAAGTTCCTACGTCACACCAGGAGTTCGTTCGGCAAGCCTGGATCATCGTAGTAGAGCCTCTCGAACACTGTGCTCAGTACATCGCTATTGTCGTAGACGTGTTGTTGACATTCACCGTGACCAGGAAAGGAAAGGGCAGCTGACTAATTTCGGAAGCATGCGGCAGCACCATGATTGGCGCATCGGCATCATCTGCCGAGGCTGTGCCGGCGGTCTCATCTTCCATCTTCAGCACCAGCGATTCCGAAGCATCAACTATCCTTCGGCTCCGAGCCTTCACACTCGCCGCTCTCACAAGCCATCGAGGAATTGCCTGCAATACATGGGTCTACTACTCTACCGCACGTGTTGATCAAGCATGAGCGGTGCGCGTCGGCCACGCGCAGCCATGGTCTAGGAGCGTTACTGTAACCATTGCCGAGCTCACGTGTACTATGGAAAGCGGCCAGAAACGAGATAATCATACGCCGTCATGTGCTGTATGTCAACGGCGCAAGGTCAAGTGCGATAGGGTGCGTTGGGGCCGCATATGTAGCCAAGCTCGACCGATTCAGCTGACCTTAATGCAAGCTATATCCGTGTGCTGCATGTACCAAGAGTGGACTTGATGTGAGAGCCTATCTTTTTGTCAATAATCTCTCTATATATGTACTTTGGCCTGACGGTAACAGTGTCACTTCCCGCCACCTGGCACTCATGGCAAGCGCAAAAGACGAAACACCGCCATACACGTATCCCAGGACTCCACCGCATCCTCGCGGAATCATTTCTTCGCAGACCGGCCATCTGCTGCTTCTTCGAGCATAAGACCTCCCACCAATGAGTTTCCTTCGCCGGAGTCGACTGCATCGTATGGGACGCAGACCGGCACCGCTCGGCTAGTATCTGAGGGATCTGGCTATCGATATGTGAACAATCACCTTTGGAGTGCTATCCCATCAGATGCGCATGCAAACAACACCAGTCCTAGTGATCATCGACCTGACGCTACCGAGTCTCGAACAGGTCACGGCATTTACGAAGACATCGCCAAAGACGAGCCTTCCAGCGGTCGAAGTTTCGTCTTTGGCAGCGGAAATTCCTCACGATCTGCGGCGAGCTTGGTGCAAGTCAGTGCAAGCCATGTCGTCTTTCTGTGGCAGACTTACCAGTCGAACGTCGACCCGATGATGAAGATTGCGCACACTCCTTCTGTACAGACGATAGTGCTTGGTCAGATTAGTCATCCGGCTGTGTCTCGTAATGAGCTTGCGTTGACTATGGCCATATATTTGATTAGCATCGTGTCGCTGACAGATGAGAAATGCCTGGACTCCCTACAGGGCACACGAATGGTACTGATCAAAAAGTATCGCGAGGCTACTGAGCTTGCACTTTCGGCAGCAGACTTCATCACGACCAACGACATGATTGTTCTTCAAGCTCTGGTGCTCTACCTCGCAGCCTTACGATCGCTCGGCGAGATACCGATTGTGTGGTCAATGCTCGGCATTGCGATACGCGTTGCTGGCACACTTGGGCTCTCGCGAGATGGTGAATCATTTGGTCTGTCTCCCTTTGATACTGAAATGCGAAGACGGCTTTGGTGGGGCATTGTATACTTCGATGGCCGAATGGCAGAGCTTGTTGGTCAAGATGGCGATCTCATGGGCAACAATTTCGATGCCGGCCCGCCGTCGAATCTCAACGACAGCGACCTGTTCCCAACCATGACGAGACTGCCTAATTCGAAGCGAGGTCCATCAGAAGCAATATACCTGCAAGCACGAGTGTTGAGTGTCACGGTCGCGCGGAGCCTACAAAGCATCACTGGACCTTCAGGAACGTGGCACAGGTTGCATGACTCAAGCATGCCAACGGCGGAGAAGCTCGAGATCATGCAACGAATCGATCAAAGATACAAAGACGAGATCCTGGAGACATGTGATCCTGGAGTTCCGTTACAGTACATGAGCATCAACACTGCCAGGGCATTTGCGACTAAATTACGTCTGATCGCACGGATTCCGATCGTAGATGTAGACCGGGAGTGGGAGGACTCGAATGGGTTTTCAGAAAACGCTTTCCTCCTCAGCATGAATCTGCTGCAGACACAACTGGATTTGTGGCTTGAGCCGTCTGTGCAACAATGGAAGTGGCACTGGCAAGCGCATTTCCAGTGGTATTCCTTGGTGACTCTCCTCCGTCAGACACGCTTACGTCAATCAGGTCACGACACGTCTCGCGCTTGGGCTATGATTAAGAAGGCCTTCGAAGTCATCGTTCCAGATCTTCAACTTGGACCTCGGAAAAGCCTTCTGCTGGATGGCATTCAAGCACTTCTAAATGCGGCCAAGAAGCAACAGGATCAGCCAGGACAAGCTGTATCGGGCGACAGCGAGCAAAGGACAGCTCACACGGCAACGGCCAAGGAATCTGTTCCAGCTCAAGACGTGCGACCGTACACATTCAGTAGCGGCCATGGCGCCCGACCGCATCCTGCGTTGTTCCCAAGTGTAGACGCCAGCCAAGCAGTGTCCACGCCGGGTAGCTATGCGCGCCCGACGACGGATAACTTCCATGATCCAATGCTGGGATTTGACCTAGATGCTATAGATTGGGTCGAGTTTGATCGCTTGGCAACAGAGCTGTGTCAATGATCATATGACCTGGCGGTTCGGTCGTGTTGGCGAGCGAAGACGCGCTTCTTGTAGTCTTCATGATGAAGTGTAGCAGTGACTCACAATGCCATGCAGTATCTGAAACACTTGGAGATGTTTGAGCTGTAGAGTTCGACGTCGACCAATCACAGCCGGCAAGCGCGCCTAGAAATAGCCTCGCGCTCCTACGCGCCGACCACACGTTTTCCTAAGCGCCTACAACAACAGAAGACATTGCTACATACGAATATTCTACCAGCGTTTCATCTTGCTAACCGCCTGCAAGCCTTCTTCCACCGCCATACCAATATCGCGGTCGATCCGGGCTTTAGCCTTCGACTGGACTGCCGTGCAATGCTAGAATTGATCATGGTATGCCTCTAGCTTGCTGTCTGTGTCTGGCACGCATATAGAAGCAGTATACCCACGGCGCGTCGAGCATCTTCTTTTCTCTTGCGCTGCGAAAGCTTCTGACGAGCTCCACGAGTCTCTTTGCTTGTCATCCTTTCCTTGTTCATCGTTTTCTGTCTCGAACACCTGGAGCTGGCCTCCGATCAATCCCAAGTTTCCATACTAGTGTCTAATTGCACATACACCTTACCATCGACTATATACACCATGGACCTCAGACATGTCACACCTCCAGCCGACATTGAGATCAGTAGCTATGACGACATGCAATGCCCTGGCGGCAGTGCAAGCACTGATTGTTCCACTTTGCCGCATCAAGACTGGTCCCCTCAGACTGCACTGACCGCAGCCACTACACCACCAAGATCTCCTATGATAATACGAGAAACTGGCTCGCGCCTCCTCCCAAAGCTTCGGGACCAGGATCATCCTCTTGAGCCTCATAGCAATCATTCAGCATACCATCACGGGCATAACAGAACGACTTCTCTACCTAGCAATGCCTTTTCCATGCAGTTTGGTCCAGCTCTACCTAATCAGCCGGCAGCACATCGTAGATCTATCAGCCCTTATGGACATACTCGCATTGCCTCCACGGCATCAATCCCTACGCCGGCTTCTTACGACCACCTCGGCATCAGTCGCCCATCAATGGCCAGCATGCGATCAGTCTCAAGCTCTGCAGTTCGCACGCACACGCGAAACATCTCTTCAAGCAGCATCGATGCTACTATGCTCAGCCGCTATGGCTACCCTACCTATCGACATAGCCCAACTCCACAGCCAGCCTCTCGGCCAATGTCTCGCACGCCCAGTGCGATAAGCCATCTGACTCCTATCGCAATGCCAGGAGGCCAAATGCAATCTTATCCGAACAGTCGAAGGACAGCTAGTCCACCGGCAAGCTCTTCTAGACCTTCACTCGAGCCCGGAACTCCGGAGGAATTCGTCACGGAGACTTCGACAGTCCTAGAGTATTTGACCTCGCCCAATCCAACACCATCGCTCATTCAACGCATCAACGATGCGAGCAAAGCTCAAGCGAACCATTTCTGGTTCGATATCCGCAATCTTCGTTCGTGGTCGGATTTCAACATTGACACCATTGCTTCAATTCCTGGTCTGCTCGATCTGCTCAAAATCGATGTCTCGGTGAACTCACTCCCCACCCCGGCACCAGTCAATCTCGCCCCAGAGCTTCCTTCTCAACTCATGGAGATCTGCGCGCAGCACCATGCTGTAAAAGTAAACTCTGCGCTCAAAGTCGCGCAAGGCGACAAGCACATTGCCATGCGCACCCTACGTTCAGGGCCCGGCACTCGCCAGCAGCCCGAATTCATCGCCAACTACCAGTCCGACAGCGAGAAAACCATCTACGGCGACGGCCGTGGTCGAGTCGTAGGCATAGTCAAATCCTACGACCAATGGAACTCAGGATACCGCAACGGCTCGCCAATCGACAAAATCCGATACCTCGAACACCTCGCGCATCTCCACAAACACATGCGCGAGCACGGCACAAGATACGGCTTCCTCATGACCGAAATCGAAGTCGTGTGCGTTCGCGCCGCCTGCAGCGAAGCCGAAATCCCATATTTCGGCTATCTCGAAGTCTCAGCTCCCATCCAAATCTCCGCTTCCGGTATTAACTGTAATGGGAGTTTGAAAATGACGGCGGGCTTGGCGTTGTTTTACCTCCATATGCTGGCGAAAGAACAGCCGTTTCCGGGCCAGTTCCATTGGAGAATGGAGGTCGGGGCTCCGACTGCCTTGACGAGAAAATGTCATTTACCGAGAGATGACTGGATGCCCAAGGTCAATCAGCAGGATAAGCGGACTTCGAAACGTATTAGGGGTTGGACGTTTCCTGATGAGCCGCTGCATAAGCGCGAGTGTGGGAGAGGGAGGAAGAAGTGAGGGGTAATGGCACGTAGCTGGCTCTATGTGTGTGTGTGTTGAATAACGGCAGCTTCTATTGCATATATATATTCACGGCCGAGTCGGAGGAAAAAGTGTTTATACTGGAACGGCGGCGATTCTGGATGGAATGGAATTGAGATACCCCCATAATATCGTAGAGCATAGCGTAGGCGCTTCGTGTCAATTCATAATCACATTCGAATTTCGTCACATCATCATGCAGGCAGGAAGCAAGACCTTTGGGGATTTTTTTTCTCTCTCTCTCTCTCGCCTTTCCCATCTTCTGATTAATTGCTCTTCTTCGCATCTATACATACATACACTCCTCCTCCAATCTTCCGCTCAAATCTTCCCAACCAACAAATTCCCAATCATCTCCCTCCCCGTCACCCTCGTCGTAGTCCACAACGTAGGAAAATCCAAAGTACTACTAAAAGTATCCGCATACCCAAACCCAAGCATAGGCGGGATCCAACCTCGAGCATATTCCAAAGCGAAACAAGAGGAATCCATTTTATACCTGAAAGACAAAGAAGAAAATGTCAGTTAAAATAACACGAAGCGGGGGACAGGAAATTCTTTACTTACTGCTTCACATCCCCCCTTTTCAAATGATGCACACTACCCACAGGATAAACCTCCGCTTCAAAAGCCCCAGGCACAAAAGCCAATTGCTCGCCTTTGAGAATATGGAAGTAATCATCGGCTGTATGTCGGCCTGTATGTCCTTCTGTTCCGATCGCAGTACCAAAAATTATGAGATATTCCGTAATACCTATCATAAAAAAAATCATCAGCAAAAAAAGATTCTAGAAAAGATCGATCCACACTAACTGGCATGAATTATATACATCGCCCCCATCGCCCCTCCAGCATTATTAAACATCCATTCTTCCGACGTGCTGAGGTAGGGATGGATGGAGTCGATGGAATGGAGTTGGGAGACGATGGAGGCGATGACGGCCGAGGTGTTGTTGGGTCCGTGTTGCTGGAGCGCGGAGAGAGAAATTCGGTGGAGCTGGTCGGGGGTGAAGATGTAGAAGGTTTCGAGGTTGGAGTCGAGGACTGTGTAGATTGCGTAGAGGATTGCGAAGGCTAGGATCAGGAAGGAGGAGAGTTTGGTGAAGGGTGGCATTTTTTTTTGTCGAGAATTTGCCGGATGCTTGGGTTTGGGTAGATGTGTTGTTGAAGGTATGAACTTGATTTTGGATGTTTTTGCCTTGCCTTGCCTTGCCTTGCCCTGCCCGTGGAATCGTGGATGGTGTGGTTGTTTTTTTGCTTACATTTCTAACTTTTGCAAGATTGGTTAGAACTATCGTATGATTTTGGGAGACGTCCAAGCTCAGATCGGCGGGCGCGGCAGCGAGGTCCGTCGCGCGTTATCCTCGAACGTCAACGTGCAAGCAACTTGATTGCGAGTGGAGTTGTGTAGATTTATCCTCCGATTCGAACTACAAAGGATACGCGACACGACGCGAATTGACGCGGCAGCAGAGCATATCAATGCGGTAATGGGAGAGAGAAGGCTTGGAAAGGTTGAAATTAGGCCGTGATATCAATGCAATTCGCATTATCCTCGTACCATGAAGCATGACCCATTTTGCTCATACACTGCTGCAGCCTTTTCGTTACTACCAAAACACCTCGCTTGAAAAATCGTAATGCATGCTGAAGTTCCCTTCCATCAATCACCCGGCTGATACCAGCAATCACGGTCTGGCCAGCAGGCCTCTAACCTGCAACACGTCTAATCCACAGCCCAGTCTCCTCATCGCCCTCCTTTCTGCGCGCCCGCGCGACCTTGATACCGATCTCGCGCTCCTCAAGCTTGATTTCCTCTAGCGTAGCTCGCAGCTCCTGCAGCTTGGTGTTTGCATCGCGCACCTGAGCAAATGACACCTCCATCGGGCTAGCTTTCTGGATCTTCTCGAGCTCGACGATAGCGTGCTCGATGTTTCGTCGCTGATGAAGCTTGTCTTGCTCCTCGCGCAGCAGCGAGTCTAGATGACTGAGAGGTGTGATAGGTGACACCATATCAGGTGGGAGTGGAAGCTGCTTCTTAGCAGAGTTTGGTGTACCGATCTCGGCTGAGCCCGAACGCGCGTGGTTGGTAGCAAGCGACAGCTTAGACCTTGCTGAACTTGGCGTGGACGAGTGAGGAGCAGATGATTTGCGTGGCTGGCATGTCCACTCCTGACGTTCGAGTCGCTGGATAGGCCTGTGACGCGACAGGATTGACTGCACTGGTGGCGGCTTGTACTTTTGCGGCACTGGCGGTGGTGGACTGGGAGGCGGAGAGTCGAGTCGCGTTTGACCAGGCATGTTTGTGTTGACTGTGCTCCAGCTGAAACGCGACACAGGTGGCTGTTCGTTGTCTTGGGAATCCCGGCGCATGTATCTTGGCGCATCTATGGAGGGTCGATCAACCGATGGACGGCTTTGCAAGTCAAAAGATGGTCGCATGGGCGTTCCTGTACCATACGTGGTCCAGCTCATGTGGCTCTTCTGGTTGCGTAACTCGATTTCCAAGATTGAGCCGACATCTGTTCCTCTCGATGGCGGCGGACTGTGCACTGGTGGTGGTTGTTGCGGTGGGATGTTTTCTGATGAGAGAGATATGGATCGCGCAGCTGGTTTCCGCTTGATAAATCTAGCACTGGGACTCGCTTCTGCAAAGTCGCGTGTTTCAGAGTTGGAGACGGCATTCACGGATACTTGCATCGGCCCGCTATGTGTCTCTTCGTTGACCCATGCAGGCACAGCAGATATCGCTGAGACAGGCGAGGGCTCGTGAATGGAAGTGTTCCAGTCGTTGCCAGGTGGAATGGTTTGCTCCCATTCGTCGTCCTCGAGCACAGACACGGGCGAGATGTCGGGAGAATGCTTCGTATCTCTTCGTGGCGAGTGTCGGCGAACTTCAAAGGCTCCTCTCAGGGACTTGCGAGAAGGCCGCTTCGCCACTTGGGCCTTCCTCGTATCCGACCTGACTTCTCGTGGGCCATCAGGATGTATGACAGCATTTGTGAGCAGAGGTGGCGGCTTGTGAAGAATGTGGCGGACCTGATCGAAAATTGGCAGTCGTGACTGTCTGACTTGCGGTCCGTGGTCGTTGATGTGCTGATCTGCATGTGCGTGGTAGCTGCTCTCTCCAATAGATGCCATGAATCTCCCCCGTTCATGCTGGGACTTCTGCAACTTGGGCAGTCGCAATGGTGCGACTTGAGGCATGTTGGGCTGGTGCAGATGTGGCTTGTTGCCGTCTTCACTGTCGAGTGAGGCAGAGGGAGCGAGAGAGGCTCGAATGGTCGAGCGGACGGGATGCTGGTGGATTGAGTATTGCGGCATGCTATTGCTATCGGCATGCTTGTGCTGATCTGACATGATCACGCGTGATCCCGGCGAGCATGGACTTGTCACATGAAGTCGAGTCGTTTGCTTGATGAGCTGGCTTGTGGTGGGTCTGGGATGAACGGTGGTCAAGAGTCAGTAGGTGAGAGTGAGGAGGATGGGGTGCGGGGAGTATGGATTATGGATGGTGGCGGTCAATATTTTGATGTGTTCTGGTTGTCCCCAGCAAAGCTGTGACGCACGCGTAGGGGTGTACTAGGTAGCAGTGCATTCTCCAATACCGGTACACCCAAGGCCTGGTCCTCCTATTCTCATGACAACCATAACAACCAGTAGCGACGGCCACGTCAATGGGTGGTTTGCAGCAGAAGGCTGAGGCTTTGATTACACTGTTTCACTACCGAGGCCGTTGGAAGATGAAACGAGATGCATCTCGCTGGCTGCAACCGGTTGGACAGGAAGCTCCCGAAACGTCGAGAGCACGTGCGCAACGACGAGCCTCGCTGGCGTTTCAGAGTCTCGTACGTGAGTGAACCGAGGATAGTCAGGATACCAAGGACTTGCCAAGAAGTATCGCTATAGGCCATCGTAGTCGTCTCCAGCAGCAAAGAAAACCATCCCTGCCCACCAAAACAGTCGGCTCTCGGAGTTTCTGCGCGGCAAGGCACGGATGATGCCTTACTTATGATACCTGAAAGTCGAACCTCTTCACGACCACATCAAACATCAAACAGTCCCCAAACACCCCGCCATGGCAGACCGTAAGTTGTCGCGAACCCTTCATTATTATTCACACTCCAAACGCCTCATCACAACATGCAGCAGCTGACAACAGTCCAGAACACTCAACAGTGCAAACTCCACCCTCCGGCGGCGTGTACGAAACATCCCTCCTTCCTTCCCACGCATAACTGACACGCCTTCCCTTCACAGAATGGAAATCGCGACCCCCATTAACCTCATCCTCTTCTCCCTCTTCCTAGTCCTGATGTATTTCCGCCTCCGACCCAAAAAACCTACCACCGTCCTCCCTGCAGCTTCGCCTCCAACCGTCTTCAAAGTCTTCACCCCACCGCAATTACTTCCTTATAATGGCACCAACAATATGCCAGTGTACCTAGCAGTCCGAGGCAAGATCTTCGATGTGACTGCTGGCCGCAACTTCTATGGGCCTGGTGGGCCGTACCAGAACTTTGCCGGGCGAGATGCGAGTCGAGGTCTTGCTTGTGGAAGTTTTGATGCGGAGATGCTTACGGAGGATTTGAAGGGACCTTTGGACAAGCTGGAGGATCTTGGAGGGGAAGAGATGGAGGCGCTTCGAGGGTGGGAGGAGAGGTTTAATGAGAAGTATCTTGTCGTTGGTAAGCTTGTGCCGGTAGGACATCCGGAGGCGGAGCCTGATGAGTGAGGAATGTAAAGAGTTGCTGTTTGGAAGGCCGTGGAGCCATGACCATTGAAAGCCCAAGTGCAGCATGACTAGCGTAACGAAGCCATGAAAGTCGATGTCAAGACTACGCTTGCCAGCTCTCTATCCATGCGTGAACCCACAAGACCCAAGAGCTCACATCTCGCAGATATATCCCTTCCAGAACAACCGAATATCTGTCGGACTTGGGCAGAAAGACCGACCACCTCATACATGAAACATCACGAGGCCCACCCATTTGACTATCTATTCAACAAGTTGGACCAGCCAGTGCCATGCCAGTCAGCACTCAAATCCAGAGACACGCCCTGCAACTCTCGACAATCATTCTCAGCTTAAATATTCAAATACATGTACTCTCGTCAGGCTCATACATAGTTAACGCTCGGAGATCTGTGTCTTGGTGATTTCCCGTCATCGGCCGACATTACAAAAAAAATCCCGTTCCAAACACGCTCATAATAGTCCTTTTACTTCTAGATGCTGCTCTGTGGTGGTGATCTTGATATTAAATAAAAGGGCGACATTTGTGTGTTTTTTGGTCTTGATCTGGTCGTCATTCTTGGCTGTGCGTACCATTGACGGGGAAATCTTGCTTTTTCTTTTTTGTGGACGGGATTTTGTTTTTCTTTTTTTGGGAAGAGGTTTCTGATACTAGATAGCTGTGATCAAGTGTTATCGAGAAACTGGAAGATGGCGTACGGCGGGTCGGAGTCAAGAGCCTCTTCAGGTAGTGGAACCGTCATCGAACATGCGAGCCTACATGTACCACTACTCGTAGTGTCAGCGGTTATGAGCGGGACTAGAGAGTATTCGTCGTCTTCTTTTCATCTTATGAATTTCAAAAAAAAGCTAGAGCGCCGTTGGGGTATCTCCTCCTGTGCTGGGTGTGACTGTATCCTAGGTGCACATGCGCCATCGCTTCTTCACGACGCTCTTCCCCATCATTACGCGTCACACTGCACAGCAGCTCTCCTCCATCGCAACTTTCTTTCTCCGTCAGAGAAGTGGTATCATTTCGTGTAAACCCGAACATCAATCATAATACAAAGCAATTGGACCATTGCTTCTATTACATAAGGCGGCCGCAGTAGTAATCCGTCATGCCAAGGCAGCTTCTACTAGAAGCCATTGGGCCTCTCAAAGAGATGCTCATCCCAGCCAATGTTGCCGCCATCCAGCTCTCCGCCGCTCAGAGTGCCTATCTCTGGCAGGACGGGCAAAGAATGGGCGTCCTTAAAGCGCTTGTGCTCCGGGCCGTCTTCGCTGAGGACATCGAGGTCGTCGGTGTTGTTGAAGAAGCCGCTCTTACGCTTGAACCAATTGCTGGATCGCTTCTTACGGAGACTAGCAGAAGTTCCTGGTCGGGTCTTATTCGACGAAAGGAAGGAAGGCGGTTGCGCTGTGGATGCCGTGGGCGACGCGATGGATGGCGATTCGGCACGCTGCACGAAGCTGCCATGAGACGTGTCGGGACGCTGGTTTTGGTTTAAGCTGAATGAGGTGCGCGAGCTGCTAAAGGACTGGCGCAAGCTGGTAAGACTGAACAAGCGTCGCACACTTGGCGGTCTACGCTGCGATGGCGATGACTGCATGTTGGCGTCTGAAGTGGGAGAAGTCGGCGACTGTGGAGTGTCGTCTCGGTTGCTGGAGGTGTTGTTGGTGTCGATGGAATGCTTGAGATGGTTGCTGTGGGTAGGACTGGGTGGAAATGCGCCTGGGATATTCATGATGGGCTTGGGCAACGAGAGGTCGGTGGGATGTGATGTCAAAGGGCCTCCGCGTGATGTAGGAGGTCTCGATTGACGCCGCTCTCTGATAGACCTTGGCGGCGAGTCAGGTGGTGCAGGGATGGTGGTGCGTTTCGTCAGCGAGAGATGGTGGAAGGAGTCTGGCTGCGGAGTTGGTGCTGGAGCTGTGGCGGCGACGGCGGACATTTCTTCTTATTATTTATTATCTTCTTATGCTTCCGTGTGCTGTGGCACCTGACACAGCATATAGATTATTGTCGCTCAGCTCCTGGTCTCTGCGTGCTGTGACACCTGCAGTAGCGCACTATGGAACACGCCCAAAAGGAGCAGATTCACGCGCGGTACTTGCACGAGGCCTGCGGGGTGCCTGGATTTTCGATACTGTCGGCTGGGATCAATGTGAAAGTCTGTGCGAGATGCCGGGGTGTGGTGAGGCAGAGGAGATGGGATGATGAATTGAATTGAAGGAGAAGAATAATATGAGATGATACTCACGCTGCAGCTGCACTTGCCGTAGGAGAGAAGGAAGCGCATGTGCCACTGCCGACGATCATTGTGAGGTCGACGTGCTGCGCTGCGCTTGGCCCAAACTTGGAAGGAACGAGTGGTGGTGCCTTGCAGCATGAAATTGTCCAATCAACTGCCGAGGCAGAAAGACAGCTCCGCAATTCTCGGGAGACGATTCGTAGATGTGTCTGCCACTGTCTGCGATTGCCACGTCCACGCTTGACTCGCCGTGCAGCCGATCGGGACTGCCACTGTGCCAGACGTCATCGCCGGAGCCTTGTAGACCACGCCTTAAGTTACTCAGCCTTTCTGATGCAGCTTATGCTCCTGCCTCAGGCCAAGGCTGCCTTTCAACGGGCCTTGCATCTGCACATGAGCAGAAGAACCTATGTCGTCTCGTTAAGCTCTACCTAAACCATGACCCCACTTCGATGAACTCGGCTTTGCACCAGCAGGGTTCGGTGTCAAGATGGTAAGACGGAATTCCGCTCCAACGCAAGAGTAGCCTGCACTGAGTCGACCAGCTGCATCGAACAAGACTTTCTCCGTGCTCTTACACAGCATCATTCGTTCTTGCACCTAACTCGTCTTCACAAGACAATTGACTCCCAGCACCTCTGACACCAGACAACATGGACCAGCTTGAAAAGAAAGACATCGATACGTCCCGCGGTACCCACTACCGCTATTTCGTCTCACCAGCTTCCGCAGCAGATTCGAGCAAGCCGACCATTGTGCTCTGTCATGGCTGGCCTGATAGCGCAGAGCTCTGGCAGTTCGTCATTCCGCAATTGCTGAAAACGAAATGCAGACTTGTCGCTCCAGACCTGCTTGGCTCGGGAGGATCATCCAAGCCTACAGATCCTGCTGCATTCCAGATTCAGCTCATGGTCAATGATATGGTGGAGATCCTGAAAGCAGAAGGAATTGAAGACAATATCATCCCATTAGGTCATGACTGGTAAGCGAGCGAAGTTCGCCACCGCTATATCAAATATCTAACCAGATGTACTTGTAGGGGCGCTTACTTCGCACAACGCCTCTACATGCTCAACAAGTCCAAAATGGCCGGCCTCATCACACTCAACGTAGCATACATGGTCCCACGCCACGAACCCTTTGATCTCGACGCAATGAACGCCCAAACCACCCAAACAGTCGGTTACCCCATCTACGCCTACTGGGAACTCTTCGCCGACCCCGACGTCGGAAAAGTCATGGACCCTCACCTTGAATCCGTCTGGTACGCTTGCCACGGCGATTGCGACAGGAACTGGATGCTTGAAACCTTCTGCCGGCCCGGCGAAATGCGAAAGTTCATATCCGCAGGCCGAACGGACGTCGCTTTGAAAGAATACGGCAAGAATGATGCCCTCAAGCAATCCTGGCTCGACGAGAAGAAAGCCGATGGCATGACTTCTCAATGCGCGTGGTATCGAGCTATGAAAGAAGGTCATCATGCTCCTACCGAGAAGGCTTTGAGTGAGAGTGAGCAGCATTGGAAGGTCACGACTCCGTATCTTTTCGTCGGGTGTGATGGTGATGTGGTTTGTTTGACTGGCTACATTGAGGTGGCGAAGCAGGCTGGTGCTGTTACGGATGAACTGCTCACTGTGAAGGAATTGCATTCGGGACATTGGTGTCCTTATGAGAAGCCCGAGGAAGTTGCGCAGACGGTTGTAGAGTGGTTGGCGAAGGAGAAGTTTATTTGAAGGGGTGTGGAAGGAGAAGAGAGACACTCGTTGATGAATAATGTACATTGTACATATATGCCTGAAAATTCACGATCACTCCGATAATCAATAAGAAATCGAACAGCGACACTGCTGGTATACCAGTTTCTCAAATTTTTTTTCTTCTTGATCCGGCCCCTCGCCCTTGATCAGAGGGAAGCAACAATCACCTTTAGCTCCACAGTCCGCTCTCAGACCGATCCAAGTCTGGTTTCTTAAGGCTTGGGAATTCCGAATCGTTCATTGAACGCTAAAGCTCTTGATCAGCAGCAAGAAGCCTTCAAGATAGTACCCGAGATCCCCGAAGACGCTAAAATGCACGTGGAAGGAAGGAGCTACCAGGGCACAAAGGAAGGTGGGTACCGAGGCAGTGATAAGAGCGCGAATCGAGCGTTCAATTTTCAGCAAAGCTGTCAGTAGTGTGTGTCGCTCGTAACAGCAAATGCCTCCCGGGGTTTCGAAGTGATCCACAAGATTCTGGTGCTTCAAAAAGTGAGGAACGAAAATCTGTGTCTCAGCTCAGCCTGAAGCTGCTCGATGGATTCTATCTATTCGCGCTGTTGATATTTGAGTCAGGAAATTGCAGAGTCATCATCTGTTACTTTCTTGATGTTAGGAATAGGTAGAATGTAAGTTTGTCCTTGGGATCTTCGAACTTGAGCTTGAGCTTGTGCCTCGACGTCTATACAGCTGAAGAAGATGCAAATATAATACCATCTAGATCGAGCTGGTGGGCATGCCTCGAACGTACAAATTCATTCGAAGTCTCTCTCGTTCTCAATAAGAATGATAGCTATATTCTACGCGGAGAAGCTGGAGCTAGTATCGTCATGTGTTCGGGCGTAAGACTTACTATGCAATCGTGGAACCCAAGAACCTTGGTCGTCAAGGAAATCTGGTCTGAATTTTCCTCCAGGTCGTTTTGGTTGATACATACGGCATCGATCCAGATGACAGTTACCTGATGACTGTCATCGCTGCTGATGACACGAAGTATGCCTCTTAGTACTTCCTCGGCACTGTCTGGTACTGAAACTTCTTGTCCATCCAGAGTATCTAGGATATCTCCCCATGCGTATGTATGATATGGCAAAATATAGTTCGCGTTTGTCGTCGTCCATCTCTACCTCGAATCGTAATTGTCGATATGTCTTTCCGGAATCGAAGCAGCCGTAGTTTTCTGCTAGTGGTTGTGAGAGGACGGACGATAATTGTAGCTCTTCATCGCCACCGAAGGAGTCGATGTTGTGGCAGGCTGGCCACCAGAAAATTTCCGATGTTCTGCGCGGCCATGTATTCATTCTTCTCATTTGGTCCCCAGACGCTTGCATTTTCTTCGGGAGCTTGACATTTTCGTTTCGCGAAGCGGAGGCGAGAATGGAGCATTTCATGTTGATTTCAAGAAGGCTGTGTATGTCACGTCACACGTGATCTCTTCGAAAGCAGGAGCGAGTTGTTTTGAGGCCGCTGCCCAATTGATTCCCCATCTGTCTGGGAGCAGGAGATGTCTCCTGGACCAAAGTGGTCTTTCAGGTCGCTACGTCTTAGCCGTGGATTGCCAAAACATGTTGAGAACCTGCAGACGTAGCGAGTCTCCCAAAGTCGAAATTCGGGAGCGATATGCTGGCCTTTGCCAGTCATTGAAGACGTCTAAATGCGAATACGCCAACCTTGGATATCAAAGTCTGTGCCCATGCTCCTGCGCCTAACGCCTCGCTAATACCACAAGATGCTCATATACTCCGAGGCCCCTTTCCCGCTAATCACTCTCCTGCCATCGCAGCATACTCAACATCGCCTTGGCCAGGCGGTGGAGCAACGGCTGCCAGACTGTCCAGGTCGTCATTCGCGGATGCACTAGCTGCGCCACCCTCAATCTGCTTCCTCTGCGCTGATCCTCCGATCGCTCTCGTCGCTGCTTGAGTCGCTCTACCAGCCTTGGCGTTCTCCATGCGCTGCTCTCGGTCCATATTGTCAAGAGGCTTCGGCTTTCCCCACTGCACTCTCAATGGTACTCCTTTGACAAGTGCCCTTCCTTGACATGACTCTGCCGCTTTCTCTGCACCAGCTCGCTCCATGTAGTTAACGAATGCGCAGTGAGATCGATGTGAGCAGACTAAGCTGCGCAAAGCACCGAATTGTGTAAAGTGCTCTCGGATCGCATGTTCGGGCAAATCGTCCTCTACACCGGTGACGAAGAGGGAAGTGATGTTCTTGTCAGCTGGCGGCCGAATATCCTCTGCCTTAGGCGGAAGCGCAGCAGAGGAGGGGAAGCCCTTGCCACCTCTTGCTCCTCCTCGTCCACCTCTGCCTGCCGATGCGCCACCTCTCGCTGGTCCATATGATGAGCCGTATGATGACTTCCCTCTCGAATCTGTCGTCCGAATTGGTCCTGGTGTGTGTCGGCCGTCTCCACCCTCCAACAGCTTCTGCCCAGAACCTGAGCCCTCCGCCTGTTCCAACTCCAGCCGTCTCTGCTTCTTGTAGTATGGTTCACTTTGTGCCAACCTCCGCAGCAGATCTCTCGCCTTCTCGTCAGTCTTCTCGTACCCCTCCAACCCTCTACCTTCCTCAATCTCGCGTTCGTTGTTTTGTGCAAAATATTCTCGGTTGATCTCTGACTGCGGACCAGGCGCAACCATTTTTAGCGCAGCATCTCGAATCGTGATCGGAAGGCCGAATGACAGATCCAGCATACAGTGCTGGCAGCAGTTCTTGAGTCGCGCGCATGTTAAGCAGATGTTCGTTTTCTTCTGGCGGGATGTTCTGTCGGCTTTCCACTTGAAGACGGTGAATGGTCTGGTACATAACTTGCACTCGGCACCGTAGTCTTCCTTCAGCATCTGTACGTATGGGTTGTCGCTAAGGCATCGCTCGCAGACTGAGGGCAGATCTGTCGTTTCCCAGCCCGATCTGTTCAAGTCCTGCTTGATTTGTGGCGGCATGGTGGCGCTTTTTCGCACCTAGTACTGAAGAGTGGGATACTCGGCACCAGTCGAAGTTGTACAATGGAAGGCGCAGGAGTCAGGTTTGTGCGTAGTCGTCGCCGCTGTTGATGGTGTTCTGAATTTGTGAGCAAAGAGAAAGCGCTTGCACATGACATCGGATCGGATCAAATTCTGAGCGAGACCGAAGAATGCACTTCGCGCCTTCCTCTTTCGAGACTGAGTGTGGAGGAGCAGGGGCTGGCCGCTGGCAGTACCTGCATACGCCAAGAATCCAAAAGTCGTTCGATCGCCTCAACATTTAAATCGTACGAGGCGAATGGTATACTGAGGATTACTACAACATCCTCGCCTTGTTACAGATATTCGACTTTACTTCAATCACAACTGGGTGACCTGACTTCAATTGCCCTGGACAACAAACCACTCCTGCACATAAACGAGACACCGCCCACGATGCCTTCCGCGGCACAACTTGAAAAGGAGGACAAGGAGCGCGATGCTGCCTTCAAGGAAGCAATGCACGGCAAGACTGGTAAAGGTCGAGGTGGTCTGTGGAACTACCTAGGCAAGAACCACGAAGCCCAGCAAGCCGCCGTTGACTCGTACTTCAAGCATTGGGACAACAAGGCCGCCGGCGAAGAAACAGAAGAAACCCGCAAAGCACGACGAGAGGAATACGCTACCCTCACACGACACTACTATAACCTCGCCACCGATCTCTACGAATATGGCTGGTCGCAATCCTTCCACTTCTGCAGATTCTCCAAGGGCGAGCCCTTCAGACAAGCCATTGCGCGACACGAACATTACCTCGCACTTCGCATGGGATTGCAAGAAAACCAGCGTGTGCTTGATGTTGGATGCGGTGTTGGTGGACCAGCGCGCGAGATTTGCAAATTCTCTGGTGCTAACATTGTTGGACTTAACAACAACGACTACCAGATCGAGCGCGCGACACAGTACGCTGAAAAGGAGGGACTTTCGCATAAGTTGAGCTATGTCAAGGGCGATTTCATGCAGATGTCTTTCCCGGACAACTCATTTGATGCCGTCTACGCGATTGAGGCTACCGTCCACGCACCCAGCCTCGAGGGTATCTACTCTGAGATCTTCCGCGTGCTGAAGCCAGGTGGTGTCTTTGGTGTATACGAATGGCTTATGACCGACAAGTACGACAATGATAACCCACACCACCGCGAGATCAGATTGGGCATTGAGCAAGGAGACGGAATCTCGAACATGGAGAAGATCGAGGTTGCTCTTGATGCTATGAAGGCTGCAGGTTTCGAGTTGGAATTGAACGAGGATCTGGCAGACCGACCAGATGAATTGCCATGGTACTATCCTCTCTCTGGAGATCTCAAGTACATGCAGAGCATTTGGGACTTCCCGACTCTGTTCCGCATGACCAAGCTCGGTCGCAGCTTGGCACACAACTTCATGGGCGCGTTGGAGATGATTGGTGTTGCACCAAAGGGTACGCAGAAAACCGGCAACTCGCTTGCAGTCGCTGGAGACTGCCTTGTTGCTGGTGGCAAGGAGAAGCTTTTCACCCCGATGTACATGATGATTGGCCGGAAACCAGCTGCGAAGACCAATGGCGTGCACTAGAGGGTGGTAGGAAAATGGTTGCGGTCTGTTGTTCCGATTTCTTGCGGAATCTTTGGTGGCATGAGAGCATGGCGTTCGACCTCAAAGGTCTTGTAGAATACAGTTGTCGTTTCCACGTAATGTACAAATCGAGCCGGCTCGTATCCAGTCGATAGCTCAGAAGCCCTCATCCTCCCGCGCGAATCCATTCCATCTTGGCGATCCCATTATTTTCTCTTTATGAGATGTCAATCCGAGCCTCTGCAGCTTCTTCCTCGTGCCCATCACTCTTTTGCATGGCCCAATCTCATCTTGACAGTCCCGAGTGCCTGCGTGGACGGTAGAAGTACGGCCATCTCCTCAGATTGGCTTCTCTACACTTCCCTCACAAAGAGCCTTCCACAAGGCATCCACCATCATCTCCATATCAACACCAATTCTTCCATCAGCCCTCCAGACATCCTTCTACTCATCTACCTCTCCCCACACATCCTAATCTCCCCCTCGCCCAACAAACTATCCCGTTTCACATCCTTCCAACTCTTCCTCGTCCCCTTCAACGTCGTCGCCGCCTCATTATCCAATCTCTGCGTAAACTCATGAATATTCAACTTGTATTTCTCATTCCCCAAATTCTTCCCTTGCACTACGTTTTCCCGGAGAATTTGTGTGACTCCTTGAGCATGTTCGATTCCTTGTGCTGCTTCGGTGCTGTCGGGTTTCAGGGATTTGTTTTTGTGGAATTCGCTGCGCGCGAATACGCGGGAGGCGGAGAGGGTTGGCATGTCGCCTGGGAGAGTAATAGTTAGAGGGAGGGATCTTTAGGGGGGGTGGTAGCAGAGGGGAGAGGTACCGTTGAATGCTATTCGGGTTGCGCGGAGGAGATGGCGGTAGGTTGAGAGGACTGCGTAGCGATTTGTGGCTATTTCTATGGGTGTGAGGATTCTTGACGCCATTTTGCGGGCTTCGAGCGATGCGGGATGACTTGGAGAGCTTGTGTTATCGTTGGCGCATGGTCTTGTGGTTGTTCCAAGTGCATGTGAAAGTGAGAACAGACCGGCTTCGGAGAGAAGATCGGAGATGGCTTGCGGGCTATCTAGGGTCTGGAGAGGACTTCACTCATTTTCTTACACAACTCTTTTCTCAACTGTCGTTATCCAAGAGCAACTTCAGGACAAGCTCGTATCCTCTGCTAAGTCTTCTCTGAAATGTGATGCCATGCTTTATACCGTCTTCTCTACCTGCCTGCCTGTTTGAAGCGATCCTACGATAGGACCTGACGGGCACGGCAATCGGTAGGGCGCGACTTCTTTTGTAGGAGTCCTCCATCACTCAACTCGAACAGCTTCTTGTTAAAGCCATTGACTGATCTACAAGACCTATTTGAGACAGCCAGACTACAAAATGCAGCGCATGCCAAGTACCTGGACCCCCGGCGTGCGACCACACGTCCTGATCCGACGACGAATAGACCAGGACATTGCACAACTCGTTTCCTGTCTCGGACGAGTCTACGAAAAAGACGGATACCCAACTGGCATTGTAGACCGGCGAGACCGCGAGCAGTTCCTGGTCAGCGATTCAATCTTGCATACCTGGGTCGCAGAATCGAATCACCAAGCCATAGCACAGGTCTCCGTGTGCAGCGCAGACGTCGAGGACAATCTCGCAGTCTCAGCTTGGCGAAAGAAGTCTCCTGATGATGAAGTGGCCGTGCTCGGACGACTATTCGTGGATCCTGGAAATCGCGGCTCTGGGCTTGCGAAACAGCTAGTTAGTCAGGCGATGCAATGGGGGAGGGCAAATGGTGTGAGATTGGTGCTATGGGTGCTTGCGAAGCATGAGGGTGCTACGAGATTGTATGAGAAGTTGGGATGGAAGCAGTTTGCCACTGCAGTTTTTCATTCGAAAGCGCTTGGGGAGGACTTTGATGCTTTGTGCTTTGTGGCGCCTGAGAGCTCGCCTTGAGGTCCCAGGGGTCGACCAACTGGGATCTAGCAGCGACCTTCATGCCATTAAAAGCTTTCAACGTTCAAGACGAGCTCGAGCTTGTGCTTGACCTTCTTCAAAGGAGGGATCTTCTGATTGCACAACACAACTCATTGCACAACGCAACTCGAGATGCTTCCGCGGGACGGCCCAAGGCAGGCCAAGATACTGAAGTCTCCTGTTTCTCGAGGAGGGTGACCTGTACGAGGTTAACGAGGACGATATGGCCATCGATATGAGATACATTGGCGACATTGCAACATCTCCGGATGAGTGGATGGAGCACCTACCAGACGAGCATTACGCCGGAACGGTCACCTTCAATCCACTATTTTTTCACCAACGCCTGAACATCAGTGGTCGCTTTCCTCTCATCTCCTCTCAAATTCAAGGCAATGCCACGGATTCTCTCATCACTTCTGGAACCGGATCTGCCAGAAGATGCCTCTTGCCGTCAGATATTCCTGACACAACCTCCTTTGCGCATGGTCACGACATCGGTCAGCGTCCATGTCAGTGCATGTGAGAGAGCACATCTGGGTACGCGATTCCCATCTACTTTCGGGCTGGGGAAGCAGCTCAGTCAAGCTGGGCGGTACATGGAGGAGCGGAAAATAGAAGATGAGCTCTGGGCATTTATCGTGACGGGCGCGGAGGACAGCGTGACAGATGAGGAAGAAGAGTTTTGCGACGGGAAGTTCGTTGAGCGTGGCTGGTTGGATTCGGTGGATCGATCTTCTGCACGTAAATTGATTCCAATTTATTACGCCACGATGGGCGCCCACTCTAGTGTCATCTAGAACAGCGTTGTTGAAAAAGGAAGACAAGTGAGTATGGAAGGGTTAAAGCGTGACGAAATATCTCTCGTACAGAAATGTTCGAAGAGAGCAAAGCGCCACCGAAGCATCCGAAGTGATTTGAGAGTCTGCCGGAGTCCTGTCCGCAAGTGGGCCGCTTCACGATTCAGTGACGTCGACGACGAAATGGAAAGGCTCGCCGGCATCTGCACGACTCCATCGAGCTGGTCTTCTCGTCAGCGATCTGGCAGACATGCTTCGCGCCTCCAATCATGTGAGGCGAGCATGAACATGTACGCGTTTTCTGTGCTCATGCGCCAATGATGCACTAATAATGACAAAATCGGTGGTAACTTTTGCAGACGTCTAGGCAATTCTGATGCACGGTACAGTCTGACAAGTATATCAGCTATTGTCTCCAAGATTTTTTTGTTCCATCCCTTCAGTTCTACCTCTGAGCAGTCAACTTCAGACAAAATGTTGGGTTCTCTTCTTGTGCTGGCTGGCGCTGCTGCCGCTATTCCGGCTCCCCAAGGTATGCCTCATCATCTCAAAGCTGTTGGTGCCGCGTGAAACGGTTACTGACCATGTCGCAGCTGGCTACTCTGTCCTTTCAGCGGCTCTTTCCAGCTTTGGCAGCTCTGCAACTGCATCTGGTTCAGCTGATGACCAAGATGGCAATGTCTCTGGTTATCCCAACGCCGATGCGCCTTACGCCAGCGAGGAGCCAACTCCAATAACTGCTGTTCCGACCAGCTTCGGTATGGACTCGCAGGTCTCTGCCATCGAGACTGCAGTTCCAACGGGCACCGAAGAAGGCGCTGCTGGCCCTCAGCGAAGCAGATGGGTGACCGGCACCACGACTCACGGCCCATTCGAAGGCGAGGCCACCACAACTGGTGCTGTGTCCAACTCTCCGCTTGGCACTGCCATCCCAACCCTTCCACCTAATCCAACGGCCACCTACTATAACACCAATGGTGCGCTCCAGAACCCACAGCCAATTCCTTACGCACCGGCTGGTGGTCTTGGGACAAATGGATCGCTTCCAAGATATCAGGTCGAGAGCGATTTCGACTACGAGTCCATTACTCTTGGTCTGTACCAGGAGTGGATCGAGCTTGACACATTCAACAATGCTGTGGCTACATTCAGCGAAGAGGATTTCTTGGAGGCCGGACTTACCAAGGAGGATATCTCGCTTATTCAGTTCATGGCTCAGCAAGAGCAGGGCCATGCTACTCTCCTGAGCAACATGCTTGGCGAGACTGCACCACCACAGTGCACATATAACTACCCATACACCAACGTTCGTGAGTTTGTCGACTTCAACCAGATGCTCACTCGATGGGGTGAGAGCGGTGTCTGGGGTTTCATCAATCACCTCGACTCGCGCGAAGTTGGCCAGCTACTGGCGCAGTCTATCGCGACTGAGGCTCGTCAAGAGATGATCTTCCGCCAGATGTCCGGACTGCACCCGATGCCAGTATGGTTCGAGACCGGCATTCCACAGTCGTGGGCTTGGACCTTCCTTGCCCCATACATCAGCTCTTGCCCAGAGAACACCACTCGTCTCGCATGGCAGAACTTCCCTGCTCTTCACGTCGTCAACCAGGCGAACATCAACCGCGTTTCCCCAAATGACACCGCAGACTGGGAGCGCACAGACAACAGGACCTCAAGCCCAGCTACCATCCCACCACAAGATGAGTCTTGCATCAACTTGAACAAGACTGGCTATGGCTGCGGTCCTGCTGTTGCTCACAATCGATCCGAACCTCTCTCCTTCCCAGGCAAGCAGGTTCGATTTTTGTGGGACACTCCAGGCCAGGCTGTCGGACCCAACAACAGCTACGTCACCTCCACAATGGCTGGTGAGCCGAAGTGGGTTGCTTGGGCTGCCCAGCTCAACTTGACCTACACTCCTCTGACTGTCACCGGCCCTAATGAGGGTTACACTTACCAGCCGGCTGGCGAGGTTTATGAGGGTGGCCAAGGCATTGTGAACGGTACGATGTTCGTCGCTCTGACCGACACCGACATGTTCCTGACACCTTTCAACCTGAGCATGATCAACCCGCACGTCGTTGCTCTTGGTGTGTACCAGGCCGGTTAAAGGGCTGAAGATCGAGTATGATCCTATGTCAGGTAGTGTAAAAAATAATGTTCAGACGGCTGTAGATATCGAGGAAAGAATATGAAGTAATAATAATAAATGATCGAAGAGAACAACTTTGCGTCCGCGTCTCCGTGATTTCTTGGCTTTCTGATCGCTGTCGCCCTCGGGTAGATCCCGCAGCCAGCCATTAGTTCGCTTTCCCTGTGGTCCAATCGTTGTAGGGCCGACGACGGGAGTGTAAGGCGTCAAGTACGGCGGGAGATGGAATTTTTATTACTTGATGATTGAAGATACACGTTGCGTTAGTGACGAGGTGTATGTCCAGATATGCAACCCGAAGAAGGGAAGGAAAGAAGCACAAGGCAGAGTATGATAGGATTCCGGGCGTAGATGTAATCACGGCGTGGATCACAGCACGGACTAGGGATTGGCAACGTGAACATTTGAAAGCAAGGAAGCCAATTCTTTTTTCTCAATCTCGGTATCTCTTGTAGGATGCGCAGAATTTGCTGCTCAAAGAAGATACCATGAGAACAAATTGGAAGAGAAGCTCTAAGTTAGCCGCTTACTACTGCACAGGACATAGAGAACCATTATTACTTACAGCGGCGTCGTGCTGCAACTCAAATGCCTCCTCAATAGGAATTAACACCGTTCTGCACAGCTCATTGTCTTCTAGCGAAAGAGACCAAACTCGCAATCCACGACCTCGCCCATAACCTCACTAAGGAGATGCAAGGAGCTTTCTGTCTATACATCCGCGAGGATCTACTCCGACATACCCATAATGTTCCAGGACCAGAATGTCAGGCCGCTTGTATCGCCGAGTTGTGGGAAGGTAGTTCTATCTTTGCGCGCATGAACTTCAGGATCTGGAATATTGCTTTTCAAGATAATGTTGGAGATGTGCATCCGAGGGCTCTGAATGTCACTGGGGATGTGCTGGCGGTGTTTGATGTTTTTTTGGTGGGAGAATGGGTGTGTTGTTGAGCATTGGGATGGGTTTTAGATGAGAGAAGCGAGTGCTATCATATGGGAGGGGCGAGCTTTTTTTTAAGGGACGAGGCTGAGATCTCTTTGGCAGTATTCAGATGTATAGAGGAAAGACTTCGTGGTGTTTAGCACGTGATCATTCTTACATCAGCTCAATCTCCTTCCAACCTTGTTTCGTATTTTATGGGCAGGAGAATGCAAGTCTGACCTTTCTTACTTGACTCCTTGGTCTGGAGCAGATGCTGTGATTCACCTGGACTGCATTGCTGGAGACGTTCCTGACGAACAACCAGCAAAGGAAAGGACTCGTAAGCAACTGCAAGTCGAGTTTTCGCGACTCCTTTCCTTTCCTACTGTCCCATTCTCCAATTTTGACTATATACCATTAACACCACAGCTAGCCAGCACCATGTCGAAGAAATTGAAAACGACCTCTTTCCAAACGCCAAAATCCCAAATCCCAACACCATTCGTCAAAGCACCCACCTCCCTCGCACCTTTCCTCGAACGTCTCGACCCAGCAAAAGTCCACATCACACACATCGACCGCCATCCAATCCCCTACAAAAAGAACATCTTCCTCATCCCCGTCGCCCTCAACGGCATAATCGCTCTCCTTCTAACATGGCGCCTCTGGATCGCAATCCCAAAATACTGGGTCTTACTCCAAACTCTCCTCGGCTACATCACGTCCGCAACAGTCGATCCCACCACGACAACACGAAAACAACAGATTTTAATCCTTCTCCAAAGAACAGGGATGATGGCGTTTGATTTTTTGCTTTTCAGATTCGTGGGTCCTTGGCCTCTGACGTTCTTTTTGGAACGGCCTGTGAATCCTGTGTTGTGGAGATGGACGCTGGGGTTTCGGAAAGAGGAAGTTGTGGTGAGGGTGAGTAGGAATTGGAATAATGAGGATTTGATGGCAGGTGTGAAGCAAGGTGGAGAGAATGCGTTTTTTAGGACGAGGGTTTTGCCTGCGATTGAGCCGGTATACATGCAGAAGACGGGATATTTGATGATGAACGAGTCCTGGGATCTGGAGTTTGAGGTTATGTGCGATGCGCATACGTTGATAGAGAGGGGAGAGGTGGAGATGGAGGAGTTGGACAAGGTGGTGCTGGCGCATATGGAGGGTGTGGGTTGGTTGGTGTGGAAGTGGGAGGGGGCGGGAGATGTGATTGAGGGGAGGAGGAAGAAGGTGGTTGCGTTCAAGGAGAAGCTTACTGCGATGGGCAAGGAGAGTTTGTTTTGGAAGTGGACTGAGATTGTGGAAGAGGAGAGGGATAGAGATGGTGGTTTCACGCCTGAGAGGCAGCAGAATGTCGCGATGAGAGTGCAGCAAGAGTTTGAGAAGAATGGGGTGGACTTTGAAGAAGTCGTTAATAGTATTGGTGGGCTAGATGAGGTACCTGCTCCAGCATGATTTCTTAGCGGCATGAACCTGGATCTCTCTCGACTGTGTGCCAACAAGACCGCTCTGATGTTGCGCCCAAGAGTCAAGATGGACGGGTCCACCAATCTTTGCTCTCAGCCTTTGCTCGATCGTACATGGTGTTATATGGATGCGGAGAAGGAGGGAAGTCGTCGAGATTCCGCCAGCATTCTCCCTCATTCGAACGGTCCGTGAAGGAGATCTCATAGCGCCCAGACTCGATAGATGTGTTGTCAGTCGGGAACATCACCACTCTGTCATCCATCATCCTGACGTAAATCACCGCCGGCAAATTCTCCTTTGCCACATAACGATTGTGAAATTCCACCTCTGTCAGCCACCAATGCCATTGCACTCTGCCAAGGTCCAGAGGGTAGCCGTTGCTAGCGACCAGCTGGACAAATAGTCGTTTGATCTTGGCTGCCTTCGCCTGGCCGATTGCTGCACGCCAGCGCCAGAACATGGCAGTGCGGGAACTGGTAGCAGTGATCGAGAAGCAGTTGCAAGCATAGAAGAGCTTGAGTCCTTCAGCACGCAGTAGCCGGCAAGCGCGCGTAATCGCAGGCTGCACTGCTGAGGATGGGTTGACGTCAAGCGGACGCTCTTCTGTGCTGGTGACCACTGCATATCCAATAATGCGGACGACGAGCTCCAATGGGAGGTCGAGAAGTCGAAATTGCTCCTGCTCGATGCCCGTGGTACCGAGTTCGGAGGGCTTTGGTGCTGTCATGGTTGCTGCTGCTGACGATGTTGATACTGGTATGCTTGATCCCACAGTGACGACTCCAGGACTCTGCGAGGTAGCAATGTATGATGGCCGTGATCCAATTGACGCGTGATCGCTGTTGTCGCTCATCGTGTGCCAGCAGGTCCTACGCTATTGTTGTTATGAGCAAAGTCGGGGTAGGAGCTGCGAGTCGATTCGAGGAGTTAACTTGCTCTTACGCACCTGCCGTGCTCGGACACTGCCGCTCTTACATGCAACATGGCGACTTCTCAACGCTCATGCATTCGCTCATACTTCCTTCATCACACCGGCATTGATACGACCGTCGCAATGCAACACGACCACAGCAGGTCGGTTGGCAGGTCTATCAAGAAGTTCTGGAGACTCTGAGATAACTCGACCATGGCGATTCGTCGCACAAGTCTCTCACGAGCATCTTCCGGGCAGCTTCGGACTCTGACAGCTGACCAGACAGTTGCAGGTCATCGGCATCGCGAGTTTTAAGCCTGTGCCAGCATGTGGCCGCAATGGATAGACGACAAGAATGATCTCTACCTGGCCGTCCGTACCAAAATTTAACCCTTTGATGATGAGATAGCTGTAACAACCCGACTAGGATCAATCATCACGTCCGACGTACCCTGGTCGCTTAAGATGACCCGGCTAGGATCTTGCTGAGTAAAAGCCACCACGATATCCCGCCACGGAGTCGGCACAGAACTAACGATTGCACCAACAACTTTGGACTGACAGGCACTTCACGTGTCAACCGTACGAATTGTACGAATTGTGCAGCAAAGTACAAAGAGCTAGCTTGCCCTAAGAGCTCTCATTGGCGATCATTTGGTGCTACAGCTAGGATCACAGCCGCGGCATGCGAGGTTGAACTCTCACAACAGCTTAAAGGCACCTCAGGGAACCTTTGAATGTTAAGTGATGTTCCTCTTGAGGTTCTGACTTGGCCTTGGCCTATATACAACTTACAAAATGTCGTTGACCATTTACGACTTTGTCTCTTCGAGCGCAAGAGCTGGACTCACTGCGATTGCTGGAGTAAGCATGTCCGAAAACAGCCACTAATAAAGCAATCCATTACTGACAGCTCCTGAGATTCTCGGCTTGTGTCTGCTCAAGATCTTGTACAACATTTCCCCTTTCCATCCGCTGGCGAAATACCCAGGTCCTCTCCATTGGCGAGCCACCAGACTCTTTGCCTCCTACCACCATGCGACAGGCGATTTATACAAAAACATTGCAGCGATTCATGAGAAGTATGGAAAGACCGTCAGAATAGCACCAGACGAGCTCTCCTTCTCGACACCAGAAGCATGGCCAGCAATTTACAATTCCCGACCTCAACTTGTCAAGAGCCGGTACCATTTCTCTACTGGATCTTCTTCGGAAATTCCAGAGAGCATGATCACAGCGAACGATGCTGAACATATGAGATTGAGAAGACTTGCTGGACCTGCTTTCCTGAACGCCGGAATCAACGAGGTCGAACCTGTGCTCCAGCATTACTGCAACCAGTTGTGCGAAGAGCTCAAGGACGCCAGCAAAGGAGGGTCGCAAAACATGGTTGAATGGTTTCTGTGGGCCCTCAATGATGTTATTGGACAACTGGCTCTCGATCAGGAGTTCGAGTGCCTGAAGCAGCGACGAATGCATCCTTGGCCGGCGTTCTTGTTGGACTCGCTCAAGCACACCGCAGCTATCAATCAATTTCGCAGATTCGGCATATCAATGAACATGCTTGGAAGCATTGTACCGCAGAAGGTCGTCAAAGCTCGAGATAATTTCCTTGGTACCGCGAAAAGTGCTGTTGAGAAACGACTGGCGAGGGAGAAAGAAGGACATGTCGGAACCGAAAGCCACTTTGACTTGAAGCGTCCTGACATTGTCGGGTTGATGTTGCGTGAGATGAAGAGCGGTGACAAGTTGACTGATCCTGAGATCCTGGCCAATTCGATCTTGATTGTCGGCGGCGGCGCAGAGACCACGAGTACGTGCCTTAGTGCCACTTTTTACCACCTTTGCAAGACACCAAATGCTATGCAAAAGCTGAAAGACGAGATCCGGTCGACCTTCGCAACAGCCGACGATATTACACTCAAGGCTGTCCAGCAGCTGCCATATCTCCAAGCGACAATTGACGAATCATTACGCATCCAACCTGTAGCAAGCTACATCACTCCTCGTGTCACGCCAAAAGGTGGACATGTCATTGATGGAGAAATGATACCCGGAAATGTAAGTCACCTTGCATCATTGGTACTAAAAGTCTAAGACTAACGAATGCCAGACCTACGTCTCGATGGGACAGTGGTATATGGGCCGATCGGAAGAGCTATTTGACAATCCAAAAGAATTCAGACCCGAACGATGGCTGCACTCGGAAGTTCAGAAGGCATCAAACCGACATGTCGACGAGATCTTGAAGCCCTTCTCAATGGGTCCGCGGAACTGTATCGGCAAGCTGTAAGTGGCCGCCATCCAAGCTTTCTCTCTTCCCTTGATGCACGCTGACCGCAACGGCTAGACTCGCCCTTGCCGAAGCCAGACTCGTGACCGCAAAGCTATTGTGGCATTTCGATATGGAGCTAGATGGAGACCACGCCACTTGGGTAGACGACGCTCGCTTCTACGTAAGTATTGCGCCGCTTTCGCCCAACAAGATGCTAAAAACTAATGAGCAATAATAGATCCTATGGCAGCTGAAACCACTCAAGCTCAAGTTAACGCCCGTGCAATAGAAAACGACGGGCTTCGACCTGAACCGAAAAAAAAACAAAGACTTCTTCAATCTTTCACCTGCATTTGCTCAAAGTCTCTTAGAAATTTTTTCTCGGATTTGCGATGCCGAGCGTCGGTGTCGTAAGGTTCTGTCGTCACACAAAGCTATTTATTGTACAGCGTCTGAACACGTCGGAGAGCTAATAGAATAGTAAAGGCCTTGAACTTGACCCGGCAAAATGCAAAAATGCAAAATGCGATTATTTCAATTAGCACAGATCCGGACCCTGTTAGCCAGAATTTTGGGCAGAACTTGATAGCCTTCCGATGCGTTCAGATGCTGTATGTATAGACGGGAGAGTTTAAGCGCGTTTATCCTACATCATCACAGATCGAAGCGTGAAGAACATGTCTTGCATCTTGTCGCACATAACTTATCCTCGGATCCAGGGGCTGTTCCATCTTAAGTAGTTTCATATTGTGCTCGCAAGGGATGCTGATGGATCATGGCAAATTCGCGGAAGGATGCCTTGGCAACAACCACGTTGATCAACGTCGAGGCTCGATGGGACGTAGGATAGACCGACATGATGAAATCCTTCAAGGCCAGCTGGGTGGTGATTCTGAAATTTTTGTTTTACCAATCTGTTGATACCGTACACGACCCTCAAATTGCACCGGCCGCTCGATGCAAAGCCTCTGCCTTCTTGTATAATTACAATGGGAAGTGCCAAGGCACCAGCATCAACAGCCAACGCGCGTATGGGTAATCGCTGCATCATGTCAAACGCAAATGACGAGTACTGAAAAACTTGTGCTCTCCGCTTTTCCATGCTCCGCAATCCCAAACCCATGAAGCTCTTCCGGCATGAAATCCGTGAATCGTGTTAGCAGTCTGATGAATGTGTATTACCTCCCCAGCTTCATGCTTGCTGGCGTTCGGTAGCGCATCGAAGCAAAGGGTTTGTGTATGTACTGACGTGGTGAAAACAAATCAGGCCGCTTGCATCGATCCGGTTCTGGTTCACGTTTAGTACTCATCACCCAACAGGAGATGATATTGTTCACCAGTAAGGTCGCTCAGCACCACCGTATCCTCCTCGATCATAGCCTCTGCCGTCGCGGCGTGGGCTCGGTGGGCGGCCTCCGTATGGCTCACGAGAGTGACCATTTGCGTAAGGCTCCGCTTCGTATCCGCCCCTACGCGGTGGTGGAGGGCCATAGCGGTCATCTGGGTACGCGCCTCGTGGTGGCGGGTAGTCGTCGACAGGTGGGCGACCGCCGCGAGGAGGACCGTATCGGTCATCGCGTGGGTCATCGTAGTAGCCGCGTGGTGGAGGTGTGCGTCGACGGTAGTCATCGCGGCGTGGACTATACCCGCGTGGAGGTCCGCGACGGTCGTAGTAGTAGTCGTCGCCTGGTGGAGGACCGTAGCCGCCGCGAGCTCCTCGGAAGCCGGGAGAGCGTGATCGGAATCGCTCGCGTGGGCGGGGAATGTCGGTTTGGGGCTGGTAAAAATGAAAATGAGTCCGTGGCATCCAGCCATATATATCAGGTAGACCACTTACGTCCGAGATGCAGCGGACCGTTGAACCCTTGAACTCCGAGTTGTCGAGCTTCTCGACCGCAGATGCTAGGTCGGCGGCAGTCTCGTACTCGACGAAGCTGGAATGCGTTAGCGGGGACCGATGGCTGTGCAATGGTGGATGCTTACCCTTTGCCAGTGCCGCTTGGGTCGCGCTCGCGGTTGACCTCGCTGTAGACGACATCCAGTCCGGACTGACGTGCGAAATCCTTCAGATCCTGTGCGCCATGTGTAAGTCCAATGCCAATGGTTCCGAACGCAGTGCGGAGCAGTGCAAGCCAAGCCGGAATCCTGCGACATCACGAGGAAGGATGCGACATCAGACGTCATATAAGTGAGGTCCCCTGAGCATATAAGAGGTAAAGACAAATGCCAGGTACAGCGACGCGAAAGTGGATCAGATCCAGAAAGAAAGCGAAAGGGTGTTGCTAACCTGCCAGCTGGTCTCGAATGGGAGGCCGGTGATGGTCATCCTGTGGATGGTGCGACGAGGTCGAGGAGCCATGCGCGGTTGGTGCTCGAATCCCTCTCGCGGGCGGGTGGAGCCTCTCGCGAACTGCACGACGAGACGCTCGCCCATAAACTCAGATCCATCTAACCAGCGATATATGTCAGTAGTCGAAAGCATAACACAAGGGGGGAGGGAGGGAGGGAGCAGTGCCCGAGGGCCAGCTTGAGCGGCGACGAGGGCAGAGAGGTTGACATACGGAAGGCTACAGGACGTGTTAGCAGATTCAGCATTTTGTTTCCGAGGGCAGCGCGGTGGGATGGCGCATATTATTGTGGAGCTCGCACTCACCTGGCACGACATCACGCGCATCCATGGCATCTTTGTACTCGATAAAGCCGAAGCCATTCATGAGCTTGATCTCCGTGATCTCGCCGGTGCCATGGGTGTTGAAGTGGTTCTCAACATCGGCCTTGGTAGCTGTAGCACGATCCGGTCAGCGTTGCCAGGTCAGGAGTCGGTCTGCTTCGAGCGACAGGACACATCAGAAGGCCATTGGTGCGCCAGCCAGCTCCGGCTCCAGGTCCACACCACAGATACAGAAAGATGTGCAAGCAAGGAACATAGCGGCAAGTGTGGCCAGTCCTCCATCAATCCTTCTGATGTATGTATGTACGCGCCAGGCCATGGGCATGTCCAACCAGACAAGGCCATCCTGCGTTTATCCATCCAGCAGCCACGGGAGAGAGTACGAACCATTGCGAGGAAGGTTTCCTAGATAGAGGCGCGCTGCGGAGGCCATTGAGTTAGCATCAGCGGACTCGAGGGGAAAAGGCGATGCGAGACGCGCGGAGGGTGGTATCATACTGTTGCTCACAGAAGCGGGCGGGCCAGAGGCGCCGTCACGATCTCCTGCCTGGGACATTATTGCGTTGGCAGCTGCGCGATGCGTGCGTGCGTGACTGCGTGTGCGTGCGGTTGCGACGGCGATTGCGCAGCGTGCGACGACAAGCTCGGGGGTGTGTGATATGTGGCGGGCGGGTCAGTTGCTCGTTTTCCAGGCCACGCGCCAGCCCTGCAGGAATCCTGGATGGTATGGGGAGGTGGAAAGGAGTGAGGCGCGAGAATGATGAGGCTCGCCGTCGCGATGTGCATGCACTGAAGGTTGAGTGTTGTGCTGGAAGTCAGAGTGAGGCGGTTGCCACTAGTCACGCCAAGACAGACGCTAGAATCATCCGGGCCAAAATGCTCTGGCAAGACGCGACTTGTGCCGGTGTCGAGCAACGCATATGGAAAGCGAATGACTTTATATGGCAACACATCAGCATTAAGATTGTTGACAGCCTTCCGCCAACAAGGCGCTGGGTCGTGGCGGCTGAAGCCTATCTCATACCAACGATCGCTTGATGTCACCTTAGCATCTGCCTGGTGGTTCTACTCGATGGCGCCACACCAACAACCACTGCCGCATCATCTCCATGCCGGCAACAACGTCCTTCGCCTCACCATCAATGATCTGCTGCCACTAAAATCTATAGCCAATCTCTCACATATCCTTCACCCCAAGATAGCCAGTGTTGTCTTGTGCCACTGCGAACTCGCTTTTCCATATCCATGTAGCCTGCATCGCACAAGTCGTAGCCATTTTGGCTTGCATCCATGAGATCATCCTCCCTCGGTCCAAGAAACCGCCGTGCCAAACCCGAGGGCGAGGGCCAGCAGCGGCTCTGGGAAGCTCGAGTGGTAAGAAGCAGCATGGTCCTCATGTGAATCTCTTTGTCTGCTGCACTGTTTCGCCCTGCCATTTCGAGTGGCCATCTCATCTGCCAACATGACGGCCCCAAGGATCTTCTCCGCCGCAGCTCGACAGCGGTTAATACAGCCTCCTGCAGTACCCAGAATAGCTCCACGTCCGGCATCGATCACCAGCATCGCTGCACGAACATGTGTTTCCAGGGGTTACCGGCCTGCCGTCGTCACAGCCGGACAACGCAGAACAATTACAAATACCGCCCGACGACGATTCGCTTCGGCAGATGACGACTATACAAACCCTCTGAACGCAGAAAGAGAATCGGATCAGGTCGATATATGCATTGTTGGTGGAGGTCCAGCTGGCCTGAGTGCTGCCATTCGCCTCAAGCAGTTGGCCAACGATGCCGGGAATGAAGACTTCCGCGTGCTCCTGCTGGAAAAGGCCGGAGACATTGGGGACCACATAGTATCTGGGAACGTGATTGAGCCTTCTGCCCTAAATGAGCTCTTGCCGGATTGGAAGTCAGAGGATAACCCGAACCGATTTGAGAACTTCACGCCTGCCACCAAGGACAAAATGAGGTTTCTGACCCAAAAAGGAAGCTTCTGGCTGCCTCCGCCTCCACAGATGAACAATCATGGCAACTACATAATAAGTCTGAACGAGCTTACCAAATGGCTTGGAGAAAGAGCAGAAGAGATTGGTGTTGAGATATTCCCCGGATTTGCGGCTTCAGAAATACTGTATACCAAGGAAGGAGCAGTCCGAGGTGTGGCGACCAACGATCTTGGAATTGGACGGGATGGCAAACCAAAGGACTCTTTTGAGCGAGGAATGGAGTTTCATGCGCGGTGTACACTATTGGCCGAAGGTTGCCACGGAAGTCTAACGAAGAAGGTGATCAAGAAGTACGACCTGCGGAAGCACAGCGCACCACAGACCTACGGACTCGGCATCAAGGAAGTATGGGAGATTGACCCAGAAAAGTTTGACAAAGGCCTTGTTGCACATTCCATGGGCTATCCATTACCCTCGGACACATACGGTGGCGGCTGGATGTACCACTTTGGTGAAAACATGGTCTCAATAGGACTTGTCGTCGGCTTGGACTACCCGAATCCATGGTTGGCGCCGTATGGTGAATTCCAGAAGATGAAGCAGCATCCATTCTACAGAAATTATCTTGAGGGCGGAAAATGCATATCGTACGCAGCACGAACTCTCAACGAAGGTGGCTTCCAAAGCATACCAAAGTGCGCATTCCCAGGCGGAGCCCTTATTGGAGACACAGCTGGTTTCCTGAACGTCCCAAAGATCAAAGGCACGCATACTGCGATGCGATCTGGCATGCTGGCTGCCGAAGCAGCGTACTCTGCGCTCGCAGAAAGTAAAGATTCCGAGGGTGCCGTATTCCTGTTCGACTACGAGGACAAGCTTCGCAAGAGCTCCATCTGGAAGGAATTGAAGCAGGTACGAAATATGCGACCAAGTTTCCATACACCCCTCGGACTCTACGGCGGCATCATGTACTCTGGTCTCGAGGCATACATCCTGCGCGGCAAAGCTCCTTGGACTCTGAAGCATGGCAAGCCAGACCACGCAGCAACCAAGACCGCAGACGAGTGCAAGAAGATCGAATATCCTAAGCCAGACGGCAAGATCTCATTTGACATCCTGACCTCTGTGTCACGGACGGGTACCAACCACGAAGAAGATCAACCTTGCCATCTCCAGGTGGCAGACTGGGACAAGCATGCGAAGATGGAGTATCCCAAATACAAGGGCGTAGAGAACAGATTCTGCCCGGCTGGTGTGTACGAGTACGTTGAAGACGAAACGAAGGATCTCGGAGTGCGGTTCCAGATCAATGCCCAGAACTGTGTCCACTGCAAGACATGCGACATCAAGGTCCCAGATCAGGACATCAACTGGCAGACACCGCAAGGCGGAGAAGGACCGAAGTATGTCATGACATGATCAAAAACTGCGCGCCGCGAGTGGGAAGTGTTGATACGGTGCCGCGACTGTACATAGTAAATTAGAAAAAAGCGCAGCATCACAGTAACAGCCTCGGATTCCCAGCAGATTTTGTCATCGGTGCGGCGAGCTTCTCGAGAAAATCGTCTGAATGTACGTGCGTGTACTACACCGCGTAGGGGTCTGCACAATCCAAACCCACAACACACCGCGCGATCTCCAAAATTCACGAGAGCCGAAGCACAGGTCCCTTCAACAGAAAAGGCCATAATAGGTACGCTTGCTCGATCTTCTCCGACAGCCCTTGCAAGACTCACACCTCAAACGCTCAACCATACGTACCTACCTACCTATGACCTGCTAAACCCGCAAGAACTCTTCTTAAAAGGAAATATTCCAAGTTGCAGAATCAAAAAAAAAGAGGATGGATATTGGTTGTTTTAACTCGCTGAAATTTTTCAGAGTTAGGAAGCTTTCTTTTTTCTTTTTCTTTTTTCGGTTGAGTAGATGGATGTCTTAACAACCCTTTTTTTTCTTTTTCCCGTTCAAGATTCGAGATAGTGCTTTCCAGCACCGTTCAGAGCACATAGAACCGCGTGGCATCACGACGGAGCTGGGCGAGAAACTTTGTATAGTCTGGTCGAAGGAGTTCTTGCAGCGCTTGTTGTGGTAACCCAGGTAGACACGATGATCACTGGATTTGAAGACCCAGGTCTCAACCATCACGCTAACGCTCCAGCTGTCTTTCCAGCAAAGCATGTTGAAAGCCAGAGGTCTCGAGTACCCGACGTGGGAGAAAGCATGCCGCAACCTCCAGGGCAGGGACAAGATCGAATTTGAACGATACGTGTTCATTCGTGGCAAGGACCACCCGCAAACCGCTGTGACCGTCCCAGCTTCATTCCTGCAACTACATGTACGGATTGGGACTCACGTACCCAGAGATTGGAGGAAAAGTCGCAAATGTTTACTGCGTCGAAAGTTGAGCCTTGCGGCTTTGACGAAAAGCAATAAGCCTTGCCTTGATCCACCTCCTCACGCACCAGTCTCCGTTACGGTGGGATCGAATAGCAAGTACTGCTTGACGGAATTTCATCGAGTATTTGCTACAGCCCTGGGTGGAAGTGAGCCGCTCTCGTGGGCATGAAAAACTACAGTGCCGACTGCATTTTTGCAGATGTCAGCCATTTTCCCGACCTGTCGTTTGCGGTATTCAATGTCGTTTTGGTTCATGCAGACAGCATTGATTCACAGGGGGGCGTAGTTGTGTCCGGTCGAAAGTAAGCAGAGCGCCTTTGCCGTGCTCTCAGGTACGTGCAAGACGCGGCTGTCGATGAGTATACTGCTAGTGTTGGCAGCATCGGCCCAGCAGTAGGATACTGTATGGTATTGCAGTTTGGGACGTGCCGGACTCGGCAGTCGAGCAAGTATCCTAGCATTGTGCTTCTAGGTGGCAGTGGCTGTACGTGAAGCATCCTCATCTCGGGATTCAGTGGACTTGAAGTAGGGAGCTTGGTTGTACGACCAGACCGCAGCCTTAACGCACCACCGTTTCCTGCACAGTGGCGTCATCGTCAGGACGCCATCAAACACGATTATTGGACTATTCTAGCTTGCAAAAGGGACTGGAATGATTACTTCGCGGTTTGTGGGAGGCCTTCAAGGCACACTTCGCAACGCCTACTCTTATTTATTAGGGGGAGCGACTTCGGAAGACGCTCGCTGTGGTCGGGATACTTTCGGGTTTGAAGAGCTCGATGAGAAGGTTATTAGACGATGACGACGACAACGATGATGGCTTCACGTCTACAAGCATGTGTGTTGGATATTGGCGACACTTTGTGCTTCTCCTGATCATCCAAGCAAAGTGTGAGGTGTGGCCGGGTTGGCCGGGCGAAGCTCGCCGATGCAGATAAGCTTCGAGCATGTTCGACGTCGTGGTGGTGGCTATGAAATTGTAGCCACTTTGCCATACCGGGTACAGGCGGCTTTTGATACATTATTCAGCCAAAAGCTCTCGCAGCATCGAAGCTCTGGTCAGGCTGAGTTTTGGGGCGATGAGAAGCGGCCTCTTGTCCGGTCGCATGAAGCATCCAATCAGCTCGGCAGGCATGCTAGCGTCGCAAGCATGTGATAGCGGCGGGCGCACCGACCGTCGCATTGACAGGCTAGCAGGAGTTGATGATGGCGTGCGCCGAAAGAGAATGGAAGATGCAGAATGATGAGTGCGGGCGGCGGATGCAGGAGAGAAAAGGTGGCCAGAAAATTTTTCTGACAAGTCGTCACCTGTGTTACATGGTTGGCATGAGACGAGCCAAACGGAATGGTGTCACAGCAATGCCGCATGCAAAGATTGCCGCCTTTACGTGGCTTGATGCAGCGAGAGCGCCATGGCATTGTTTGGCCGTGGCATTGTAACCGCATTGTTCGCCGTCGCAAAGCCAATACAGAGTGCATGAAGCCGGTCAGCCATTGTCGTTATTAATGCGGCGCCTTGTTACAGATATCTTGTTGTGTGCAGTCTTGCTGTTGCAGACTATATGGTGAGTCATTCGAAGCTCGCAAACTTTGACGCTTTCACACCGGTTGCGGAGATAAGCTTCTGGCTGCTGGTGGCAATTCGCGCACACAATATCATACCCATATGGTCGTCGCAACAACGAGGAAGGTGTAGGGAATGGTTGCACAATAATAATGTGTAGCAACAACTCACACCATGGAAAGTGATGGCCTGCATGTGTCGTCGCAATCGGCCCCTGCCTCGCGCGCGAGAAGAATAGTGAAAAAGTTAAGGCAGGTAGCTTCGCGCTAAATCCGGATTCGTACTAGCGTTGACTCCTGAACTGTGGTGAGGAAGGAGCGGACACGCCCGCACCTGCCCTACTTAAAGACGCTCACCCACCTTCCTGAAATTTTCGCGACTTCTGCCAAGACCTTCCCCCGAATCCCGCGCGCAGAGACGCTTTTGCAGCCAGCCAGGTCCCTTTCTCTCGCGCCTCCCAGTCCGTAGCAACTATCAGATATCCATCAAGAGAAAGCAACGGTCGCGAGACTGATTTCTTCAGTTCCTGCTGCTATTGTCGCTTCACTCATTATTCGCGACAATACTTCACTTTTGCGCCCGTCCGCCCGTCCGTAACTGCAACGCGCAAGCACGTGCCACGTGCCAACCCAACCGGTCTAACACCTTCCACAGGAGTCCACCTCGACATCAACATCCATCATCCATCACCACTGCGAGGCAGGATCTGCTGGTCGGCACCAACCTCGCGCACACTTTGCCACCCTCACATCCATCATCCACCGCGCATCAGCTCAGACACTTTGACTAGTCTGCTCTGGGTCCGAGGCGCCGCTCCGCTCTTCTGCAAACGCCTGCCAACGCTACCCTCACCATCTCACCATCAACTACCCACACACCACCGTCGCTCGCCCTGACATCCACCGTCGCGACAGTCGCCCTCCACTATCGCTCGCAATCATGGACACCGCAGCGTACATGACACACCCGAACACGGCCGCAGAGGCGAAGCAGTTCGCTGCGCCTGGCTCGCTGTCGTTCCCTGGCGCTGCTGGCCACTTGACACCGCCCTCGTCAGATGCTGGTCAGCCTAGCAAGAATGGCTCGAACGGACAACAGCAACAAGGAGGCAATGCCGCGCAAGGCAACGGGGTGACACCCGCTACTCCCGCTGCCACTCCAGGGCAGGCCAACACAGGCGTTAGCGGTATCGTCCCAACGCTGCAGAACATAGTAGCGACGGTGAACTTGGACTGCCGACTCGACCTGAAGACGATTGCGCTCCACGCCCGTAACGCCGAGTACAACCCGAAGCGATTTGCGGCCGTGGTGAGTACTGCTTGACATGAATGACCTCGCCTTCACGTGCTAACTGTTGAATGGATCATGCGCATTCGTGAACCCAAGACCACAGCACTCATCTTCGCCTCGGGCAAGATGGTCGTGACAGGCGCAAAGTCCGAAGATGACAGCAAACTTGCCTCGCGCAAGTACGCCCGCATCATCCAAAAGCTGGGCTTCAACGCGTAAGCTTCGCTGCTGCTCGCTGAAGTGAGCCTCGCTGACCTTTTTTGTCCCAGTAAATTCACGGACTTTAAGATCCAGAACATTGTCGGCTCGTGCGACATCAAGTTCCCCATCCGTCTCGAAGGTCTTGCAAGCAGACATCACATGTTCTCCTCGTACGAGCCAGAGCTGTTCCCCGGTCTCATTTACCGCATGATGAAGCCGAAGATCGTCCTCCTGATCTTCGTCTCTGGTAAGATCGTCCTCACTGGTGCCAAGGTCCGTGAGGAGATCTACCAGGCCTTTGAGCTCATCTACCCTGTGCTCTCCGACTTCCGCAAGACCTAAGAACTTCAACCAACGGCATCCTGTACCAATATTACGGTCCCTTGTAACAACAACACATCTTTCAGAGGTTCGATGCCAACCTCAACCACATCCTGGCCGATACTCCCGATCATTCAACCACACTGGCCTTTTGCGCCAGCAAACATGCACTGTGGGACCGAAGAGACTCAACCAGATGGCATTATTTACGATTTGCTTTTCCTGCATGGCGAGGTGTTTTGCGGCGTTCACTCATACAACCCTACACTGGAGCTTTTTAATTGGCTTTCACTACTCCAGGAGTGATGGGGCGGGACTTGAGTTTCATCAACCATTAGACTTTTTGCGCGCGAGCGCTGGCCAAAAAGAATAGCCAGCATTTGCGCGAAACAGAGACTCTACAAGAGGGTCTTACCAAGATTGACGACGACACAGCAGGGCGGAAGATTGGTCAAAGCTAGATGCGATGCACTGCGACGGCATCAGCAGCGAGTATGCTAGCTGGATTGCTGATGAAAACGCGGAAGCAGAAAGAGTATCTGAGATATGGCTTACAGGTAGTGCACCAATGCCATACACTCGTGCTTAATTGATGTTCGATCCATCATCTTTCTCGTCGTCTTCGTCGTCGTTGTGTGCTCGTGCCTTGCTTGATGCATCACCCCCTTTCGCCATCCAGGTTTGGGAAGATGATGGCGGTGCGTATGCGACTTTCTTCTCATTGCCACTCGCCATCGCCATCGCTATCTTACACCATGTCCAACATCCATCTGGCATCAGATTCATTGCATTAAAGCAATGTCCTGGAGTCGGAACATGTGGCATCTCGATCATGTCTGATCATGCATCCAGATTTTTCTGGTTTTTTTTTTCCTTCCTTCGGGAGCAAATCGTGCTTGCCTCATCTCTCTAATAACATGCGAAGTGTATCCTGTCACTTGCAAACGATTACATTTCACGAAAATAAAAAAAACCGAGAACCAAAGATAGGAAAATTCCAGAAAAAAAAAGAAAAAAAAGCTGTCAATAAAATAAAAAATGAAAAAAATCCAGCCTGTTTTTCCAGCAGCGCCATGCTATAACTATTTCTTCCAATCATTATCATCATCAATCATGCATCTCAGATCCAAGGATTTCAATAATTCCTATAGTTATTGTTATTAGCTCAAACCCTCAGCTAGCCCATCGCCCCAGCTCCGATCGAATTCTCCTTCGCGGTATCGATATGGCGTGTGCACATCATCCTCAGGACCATCACGCTCTCGACTCCTTTTATTACTGCTAGTCCCCGTATCATTACTACATCCACTCATGCTCGCAATCTCCGCCTTGCTATCGACAACATGCCGGGATTTTTCATTCGTCATTCGTCGCTTGCCGAACCAGCCAGCTTTCTTTTTGATCGCAGTGCTGCTTATTATGCTGTCTCCATCTTGCATGTCGGAGAATGTGACGGATTGGGCATCGGCTTCTTTGAGCGAAGGAGGATTTTCTTTTTCTTTCTCCTTCTCCTTCTCTTGCTCGGCTGCTTGTTCTTTTTCTGCTGCGATTTCTTCCGGTGACATTTCGACGAGTTCTGCGTCGCGGATCCATCTTCTTCTGCGAGTCCATTTGCCCCAGTCGTCGATTTTAGTGCCTCCGTGCCATTTGTTGTCGTAGTAGGTCCAACCTTCGCGGTCTCCGCGTCCTTTGGCGCCCGCGGAGTCGTCTGTCCAGGATGGGTCGACGCGCCATTCGCTTTCTGGCACCCAACGCCATCGGGTTGATTCGAGATCTGTTTCTGGCAGGGGAAAGCTTTCCTTTTCGGGAACGGTGTTGAGATGTTCATCGGTCCATGCTTGGCGTTCGTTTGGCAGAAGGTTCGATGTATAGCCCAGCAAGACCCATCTGCGTTGATTCTCATAGATAGCGAACGTGAAGCGCACACCCGGCTTTTCGCCTTTCCTTTGCAGTGCTTTGGCTAGTGCCGCTGGTGCTCGAGGTGGCAGCGGTGGAGCAGTCTTACTGCTTGACGAAGGATCTGGAAAGCGAAGACCTGTGATGGTAGATGATGCTTGACGTACAACCCGGCTGCGCCAAAGAATGGATCGTGAAGCCCGAGCAGGTCGGCTATGCCAGGTCATGCCGACGGTGCCTAATACCAGTAGCACACGCTGAAGAGTGATGATTCGCCACGGAGGTAAGGTGAGGATGATCCAAAAAGGCGTGAGAGCCAACAGTCGTAAGAACATGGAGGTCAGTGCCGGCCTCGTGCTTGCAGATATGGCAGTGGTCTGCGTGCTCAAGAACTCGGTAAGGCGCAAGAAGGGATCTAACAAGACATCGCAGCGGTGCGTGAAGATCTCCAGAGTGTCCAGTATCTCATCTAGACTCTTTCTCCTCTCCGACTCGGAGTCTGCCCGACTGCGCTTCCTCTTCTCGCCGCTCCACGTCGTGCTAGACAGCGGGCTATACCTCCTCCCATACATGCCCGCCATCAACACCATCATCACCACCACCGGGCCCGCATATCGCAATACATGGTCACTGTACAGCACTGTAAACCAAAAGCCTGCCACGAGCAGAAAGCTCTCCCACGCATCTCCCGTCGTCCATGACAGCAGTCCGGCCAAGTGACTGAGCGGTAATATGAATGGATGTGAGTAGGCCAAGACTCGTGTCACCTGCGGCGGAGTGGCAGCCAACAAAGGGCTTTTCTGATGTATCAACACTGACGCCTGATTCCTCTTCCTGGGCGTCTGCTGGTTTGGCGAGAATGCAGCGACGGTAGGCTCGGGCACAGAGTTGTCGCGGGCGCCATCGTATGCGAGACGCTCGTCCGCCCGCCGTTCGCTCATGGGGATCGTAAGCGGGACATCTGAAGGCGAAGTCAGCTTTTTGAGCTTCTTCTTCAAGCCCATTGCAGCAAGCCATAGTAGTAGGTAATTTGCGCTGCGCTGCGAGGAACTTGGAAGGGTTGGGTGGTTGCTACTTACCAAAAGCTGCCATCAAACGTTTGCGGGTGGTGACAGGCAGTCATGGGAGGCAGTGGCGGTCTCAGTGGCGTCGTTCACGTTGTCGCCTGAGCGCGCACAAACACTGCCGTATACCGTGGTGTGGTTGAGAGGGTCATTTGGACATTGATATTGGCACGCTGTTGCAGTCCAAGTGCCTTGCCGGACGAAGGTTTGCGACTATGAGGCACACTGTCACGAGACTGACATGCACATGCACTCGGGAGCGGGAGCGGGAGCGGGGGCGGGAGCGGACATGTGAAAGGATATCCTGGCCTGGACAACGACATCTATGACAAGGCCTGGGAGGACATTCCATTTGCACACCATGTTGGCTACCTGCGAGACTTACTTGTGTCTTGTCACGAAGCAGAGAATCAGGTCCAGCTTGCTGCTGCTCGAGGCCGACTGGCCACGTACGTGGAAATGGCAAGACGTTTGCCTCCTCGCAAGGTTCCACTGAGGCCTTGCAGATCGACCCTGAAGATGAGATGAAACCTCGGCTTACGGCGATGTCGCCATGTGAGACGATGACGAGGATGCTGAGCTCGACTGCAGCTGCCGTGAAGTGGCTGCAATTCTGCCGAGAGGCGAAGCTCAGATCTGATATTCAAGTCAATTCTTACCATCACTGATGTACAACAAGCTGAACGAGATGTAGAGCGACCCCAAATCGAGGATACTTTAGTATATCTAAATTCGAAAGGACCAGAAGAAGAATCCCGAGCTCGATCTTGATGTGCTGAAGGCAGTCTTGAGCTGGAATAGTGTATGAATATTGAGGCTCACAGTGCGAGGTGGCAAACACACAAGAGATTATTGACATCTCAGAACAAGTTTTCCTATCTTATCGCCGGATTCACCTGTTGTGCAACCACAACACCTTTCAAAACTCTACACCGAGGTCAGCCGCCAGCAAGACTCAAAGTCATATGCTCTTCAATGCCCACTGTGCACTTTTCTCGAATTCGAACCACTACCTCGCATCGCCACCTAACCGACCGCTCGAACAGGTTCAGCCGAAAATGATACCCAGCTTGCTGCGGGAACCGTGCATTGATATGCCGAAGTTCAGCATAACGGGCGGCCTCCGCCACACTATCTGCTTTCATGTCTGTGACGCAGGTTGCTGAAGATCATCGCAGAGCACATCAACAAAGAAAGTACCTCACCACCAGTAACACTCAAGTTGAACGAGACAGATACCTCCATGCAGTCCCGCAGCCACGAGATCAGCCATAATACTGCTAGTGACCATGCCAAAGTACAATATGGAGATCAATAAAACAACAACAGTGAGAGGACGTGGAAGGTATCAGGTTGGGCTGGTGCTGATCAGACGTATAGCTTTCAACACCTTTCAGCGCTCAGAGACCTTCAATCCCAAGTGGAGCAGTAAACTTCTACAAGCCACCAAAGAAGGCCAACGGGCACGAGTAAGCGCGTGCCTAAGCCATAGTGCTGACCCCGACGTCGCTGAGGCAGACGGCTCAGCAGCACTGCATTATGCTGTGCTCCGCAATTCGAGAGCCATCGTCGCAGACCTCGTCAAAGCGGGAGCGGACATCAACGCCGTGTCAGAGCGATTCGGGACGGCTCTGCTACTAGCAATTTTGCGGAACAACTTGAAGATCGTCAGACTGCTGGCAGAGTCAGAAGTCATGAAACCATTGGATAAGCTTGGGACTGCTCTACACGCAGTAGCATTTGTGGGTAACGAGAAGATGCTGGAGGTCTTGGGCACATACATCCTCTCATCAGACTGCCGTCTCGGCGCGACAATCGATGTGCAGAAATATGTCCAAATTGCTCGTCGGTGTTCAGGAACACGTGCAGAACACGATCAAGCCGTTCTCGAGAAGGTCACCCCTGTCATGATAGCTGCTCGATAGGGCGGCCTTCAGACTTTGAAAAGCCTCCTGGCGCTTTCAGTACCACTGCGCTCAAGAAGTGCTTTCAGCGCAAAGAGCTTCCGAAACAGCACTGATCACTTGCATCAGTCGCGAAGGATACCAAGTGGTGTCATGGTTGATGCACCAGGTGCCCTCCGCGACATCGATAGCACTGGAACAACGGCGTTAATGCATGCAGCACAAGCAGCGCACAAGAGCAGCACGCAATATCTGATTGATACTGGCTCTTTCCTGAACGCTGTCAACTCCAACACGGACACAGCGCTCTCACTGGCCCTCAAAGGGATTACCGAAAAGCATTGCGAGGTAGCAACGCTGCTTATCGAGAAGGGTGCTTGCTGCGAGTGGCGTAGCACTAACGCAGAAACATTGCTTCACCTTGCGGCTCGTAATGATCATCGTCATGCGCTCACCGCACTCATCGAGAAGTGTCCACCCATATCTGCATGGAATGTAACAAGTTCTGTCTCTCCATCAAGGGTCATTGGGCGCCAATGCAGCCCTGCCGTCGATTCTGGAGACATAGACAGCACCAATACAGAAGGGCAGACCGCCTTGGCGCTGGCAGTCAGGTATGACCATGAAGAATGCGTGACATCCTTGCTGGCGGCAGATGCTTGTGTCGATCTTGCGAAAGAAGAGACGCGGCCGCCGGTAGTGCAAGCTGCGGCCAATGGTAACGCTCTTATCGTTAAGAAGCTGCTCGATAAGCATGCCAATGTTCTAGCTCGCACAGCAGGAGGAGAGACAGCATTACACAAGGCGGCCGAACGTGGCCATGAAGGCATCGCGAGACAGCTCATTGATCATGTTGGCCATGAGAAGAACAGGCTACTCCTTAGTACCAATGACGCGAAGCAAACCGCACTTCATGTGGCAGCTTTGTATCGGCAGGTTGCGCTCGTGGACATCTTGCACCACGCAGGAGCCCGGCCTGATGTCAAGGATCGCAATGGCAACACAGTCTGGGACATCGCCAGATCTCAGAAGGATGATGTGGTCGGAGTTGTTCTCAGAAATCACAAAGCCAGAGAGTCTCAAAACCGCTTCGACAAGCTGGTGGCACTCCCGAGAAAAACTGTAAAGGTGGAGATCGTGGTGAGAAAGCGGTTATGGTCCTTGGGCGGAATATTCTGACTAGATCGCGAATCCCTTTCAGAGACGAAAGAGCTCGTGTCTCTGCTGCACTCCGTCGTGTCGACTCGTAGATGGCGACATAGACATAGCCTTTGGTTCAAAAATCGCGAGACCAGGCACGAACAGCCTACGCCACAGACTAGACCGCATAAAAATTTCTTCTTCCCTCAAAAGCTTCCCACTCTCCCTTCTCCCTCAGAAATCGAAACCCCTCCTCCATACTTAACCCTCCTCTGCCCAGCCAACCTCAAAAATCCCCGCACATCCTCTTCCCCAGCCCACATCCACTCCTCATGCTCCTTAGCATCCAAGCTCAGCTGCCTCGCCTCCACCACGAAATGTACCTGCACCCATCTCATAGCCCCCATCCCCTCAAACTCATTCTCTGCTAACCGATACACAACATTCTCCAGAACAAGTTCAGTTTCCTCGAAAGTTTCTCTCGAGTACGCTTTCTCCGGCTTCCAGGACTTCCCAGTGGCCGGGGAATACGTCGGATGATGCGCGTTTGAGAGTAGGAGTTTTGAGGTTTGATCAGGGTGGAAAATTGAGTTTCTGGTTACGTAGCGGATGTCTTTGGGTAGGTCTTCGCGATTTCTTGATAGTAAGTTGTCTAAGCTGATTGAGTGTCTCGGAGTTGAGGCTATGGTGAGTGTTTGGAGGAGGTTAATCACGAGTTCGATCGGATGTGTCATGCATGCAGACAGCCATGCTATTATTCACAGCGATCTTGACAGCGTAAGCAGCTCCAAAAGTATCTTGACACCAGATCGAAGGTCGAATTCCGTCGATAATGGGCGTGGGTCCTAGTGACAGCAAATATTCCGAACGCCGCTGCTGTGCCAGATTTTCTTGGTCCGAAGGCGGCTGATAGCATGGCTAGGAAGCGGCCTGTTCCGCAGACGAACAGCATCGTGAGTCGATGGGCGCAGATGTCTAGGAATGTGCCGAGGAGAGGCACGAGGAGGAAACTTAGGTATTGTGCTGAGGCGGTGTATCAGCCGGCTTCTGTACCACTGACGTTGAAATGTTACTCTGATAATTCGGTGGCGTTTTGGGAGAAGACTGCGGCGAGTGGAGTTTGGAAGGCTGTGAAGAGGATGTAGCCCGGAATGGCCAAGGCATTTACACGATCTTCTGGATTTCGAAGCGCTTGGTGATCTCGCGGAGCTTTTCTCCAGTTTCTGGGTCGTCAATTCCATCGCTGTAATGCTTGTCCGTGTACTCGCGGAAGAAGTAAAAGATGGCTGATGCCGCATTCGTGAAAACGTTCATGTAGACCCACATGAAGTCGCCCGCGCCTTTAAGAGATTGGATTTACTGTAGCTTGGCCAACGAAATTGACTATCTTGCCAAGGCCAAGCTCGAAACCGAGCGTGAATGCGAATCTATTCGAAGGGGCGAACCATGAGCTGAATGTGCTGTATTGGGCAACTTGTGTTGCGATATCACCTAGTGCCTGAATGATCATTCCACTCATCATGGCCTGGTAGCTGCGGACAGTAGTTGCAGAAGCGATGATGATAGAGCCGAGAGTATAGATAATATCGCCGTGGAAGATTTCATGTGCATAGGCACATGTACTGAACGGCCACTATCGTTTCGTGTTGACCTTACAGATCTCGCATCGTCTGAAGCAGGAGTGGCTTGTACAAGAGCAGCCTCTTTGTAAACATCCTTCTCACGCTTTTGCTGATCTGTAACAATGGCCGCTGCGGTCGTCTTTTCGGCCGCCATAGTGATGAGGCTTGTGACCCGAGAACCTGTCTTTCGACATGTTCATCTTATTAGGTGGTCATGATCAGCTTTTGACGAACAGCTGCCCAATCTTTGTCGACGGCGTGGTGATGCTAGTCAGGAAGTTTTCGGTGCCAAGCTTTCATCCTCTCCACAAGTGTTCGGGCTGCGTCGCGTGGTAACGTCGCCAGCGAGCATATCTCGGTAGGCCACATCTAGACAGGTTGTTTGACCAAGACTATGTCGTACTTTACAAGTCCAGTAGGGCGTAGCCGCGTTACAAGGACCCGCCACGCTGTACTCGAGATTCGAGCCTTGGAGAATAATTCCCTAGAATCCGGTGTGATTTTCTCGGTCGCCACTCCTGTCGTGGGTCGGTAGCAGATCGTAAGCAGTGTTGTCGTGAGCGGAGTGAAAAAATTCCCAAGTCCCAAATCTGCGCAATCTCTGCCAGATGGGAAATTGAATGCCTTGATCAGTCATGAAGGCAAGCGGACTGGACGATGCCGATGCATTCGACCACCAGCCCATGACGCCTCTGGAACGATGGACCCAAAGCATGACCGCCGCGCAGACTACCACGAAGAAGACGAAGCCCAGCAAGACCTCAACATCTTCGTATCCATGATCAGACACTGTTTCGTCCTCGATTCTGCCGTCTTCTTCGGCCTCCAGGAGGTCAGTACCAGCATCGTGGGCAGCTACTTCTTCTTCTGTAGGCCATCTGGTTGCGTTCGCACCAAAATCGATGATGGTTGAAGCTGACAATTCCTGATCGTGCTCATCCAATGCCATGATCCGCAAATATTGTCGCAGCGGCAAATGTGAAGGTAGTTTGATCTGTGTCTCAAACCCCGTTTTCTCCGCATAAAGCACAGTTCCAAATCTGCCGTCCTCGAAGAAAGAATCTTGAACCGCCCAACTGCGTACTTTGGTGGAGCCGAGCCAAGAGACAAATAAGCGGTTGCCCTCCAGAACGACGTCAGGCGGTGTTAGTGGAATTCCAGTCCAGTTAAATTTGAGATTTCGATAGCTCTGAACGTCTCCCGATGAGAATCGGCTTGAGGGCTGCATGTAAGCATCGCAGAGGACAGTGCCATTCGGTGCAAATTCGGTCATGGCAGCTGAGTAGCCATAGCCCAGCAGAACGTTCCCATTTGGCAAAGTCTGAAAAGAGCCCTGCGAAAAGGCAAAGATGTTCTGCGGGTGTACATACGTCGCATTGACCTTCACTGTCATCTCTTTGAGATCGACTTCAAGCCGGCGTCCTTTAGAAACGTGCTCCAGCTCAAAGGCCCAATCTGCCCTGTTGTCGAAGAACGTGATGAAACGTTGGCCCTCGTCCCAGTGTGCATCATGCTGACCGACCATGCGAGAAGCTTCGCCGCCAGATAAGTCCGTGAAAGAACTGTCCTTGCCGCCCAGCTTCCAGAGCACTTCGCCAGTCAGGCCTGAGACATAGACAACACAGCGAAGGTGGCGGAGAGAGACCAGATAATTGCCAGCTGCATCCTTCTCCACCATGTTAATATGAGACCAGTCCCAGGGGTCTTTGAAAGTCGCAGGTCGTTTGTCTGCGTATGAGAGGTCCATAGACAGAAACTCGGATGCTCGCCATTGGAAGATCAATTGTCCCGTTTCGAGAGAGAACTCCTGGAAGAGCGAGTCCCACATAAAGGTCGATGCTTCCTTTTTGCGACCAAAGATCACTTGCGGATCAACTGGAACCTTTTCGTAGACAGTGCAGAGGACGTTACCATTTGGCAATATTGTGAAGGAATGGAGGTCTGCTCCGAGGCCATTGACTGCCGAGATTTTTCGAACGAGCCGATAGTTCTGATCGTACTATCACTCTGTCAGTCAAGGCAAACCAAGTATCTTCAATATGCTCACCATGTAGTAATGGCCTGAACCATGGCCGCCAACACTATCATTGCCACCCCAGAAAGTTAGGTACGATCGGCCTTTGTATTCCTGGACCTGGAAGTTGTAGACCTGTCCGAAGTAGGCATTGGGCGTCCAGATCAAGCTTCCTCTGCGCATAATCAGCTACGCACTGCAACGGCCAGTAGACATCACTTACGAAGCATCCAGGATGGCCGCGGTAGGAGTCTCAGGTATCTCTCCTCTGGGAGTGACGAAAAGAAAGCTACCATCATCACAATTCGTGAATGGCTTCTGCATGTTCAGCCGAGGAGCAGTAACATTCGTCGACTTGAATGCCTGAGTAACATAGTATCCATATCTTCCAGCATTGTAGTCCGCATCGTGAAGGAAGACTTCTCCGGAAGGAAGCTGTTTAGTCAGTTTCGTTCTCACACGCGCATCAGCAACGCAGTGAAGCGTAGACCACAGCAGTAGCAAGGAGGTCAAGACAAGCATCGCGGGCGCATGCTATAGGCCAGCAATACGGGAAGTAAAGGGTACTGGCATGCTTGGCAAGAGATCGTGGAGTATAAAAGGCGCTCCACCTACTTGTAACTTCTGCCCACCTACGCGTCCTTTGGTCTCTATGCGTACTAGTAGGTATGTCCGACCACGCGGGCTGTCGTCCGAGATAGCAGGCCGCGTAGTCATTGCTGCACGGGCCCAGTTACTTAGAACCAAAGGAGGCTAGGCGAGTTGGACAATGGAGAGACATTGTCATGGGGAGTGCAGGTGTAATTGAGAAACCATCTCTGTTCAATATGAGAGGGCATGTCCACCTTGCCGAAATCCGAAAAAGTCAATTTTCGTGCCTTCATCCAACTGTTTCTGCTGCACACCACCCCAGCGTTGTTAGAACAAGTCTGTACTGCGAGCACTGCGAAGCACAGCGTTTCATATCATCACACGCCGTTGTGCATTCCCCAAACAAAGCAGACTACCATCGAACTTGGCACGTTTCACGTGACCAACCGAAGAAAACAAGCAAATTACCAAGCATCGAGGACATCCGTTAGTGTGCCATGGTATACGTCCAATGTCTCACAGACCGCCGAGATACAGAGACCGGTGTTCTCATGAAGGAAAGGAGCCGGGGGCAAGACTAAAAGCCAACGGGACGAGCACTTGCTGGATACAGTGGCCTGAGACCGAGAGTGTGCGAATTAGTACGACATGGCGGGTGAAAAGCAACATGTGATCTTTTGTATCATTCTTGGTATCTGGCATATGATAAGACTGTCATATGCTCCAGTCTCTACGATTCTTCTATGCTCCCACAGCCTGCAAGCTCTTGACAGTATCCCTAATGCTCTCATCGAATGATCGGAACTTGATTCCGAGCGTCGATGTTACGCGAGAATTGTCGATCTTGTAAATGCCCTCCTCAGGGAAGTCACCTCCCTTGGTCTTCTCGGTTGGAAGCTTTTCCTTGAGCTCTGGGAAAGATTTCGCAATGGCTTCAGAGATCTGCCTGTTTGTGAAGTATCCTGCGGTGATGAAGAATCGCTTATTCGCAGCCTCCTCCTTCTCAATCGCAAGCACGTGGCATAATGCAAGGTCTCGGACGTCGACCCAAATGAATGTGCCTGTGGCAGGGATCTCGTCTTTGTGCTTGCCGAGCATAGCGTCTCGAATTCGCTGGTTGGAGGTGTTGAGCGCATCGAGGGAGTTCAGGTAGTGGACGATCGGACCAAGCACGAGCGGAGGGCACATGGTTGAGAGCGTGAAGTTTGGCTTTTCCTTCTCGACGAACTCCCATGCTGCTTTCTCAGCGAAGACTTTCGAGGCACGGTAGCCAGCAGCTGGGTTTTCAAGAGCTTCTTTATGCGTGATTGGGTTCCAATCCTTCTCAGAATATGTGTGTCCAACACCATTGCCTTTGCCTGGATCGACTATTGATGCGAAGCTACTCGTGATAACCACCTTCTTCACCGTAGGTGCGCTCTTCTTGATACTCTTCAAGATGCCGGTGGTCCCGATGTATGCAGGATCAAGGAGCTCTTTTTGCACATCGGTGACGTTGAAATGGAATGGCGAAGCAGTATGAATGACAGCCTCAAACGGAGGATCGCTCACTACTGCCTTGTCGAAGGCTCCTTCCTGTGCAATATCTTCGACCAGTGCGAAATCGAGCTTGTCCTTCTGATACTTCGGATGCGCTTTGGCAATTCTGTCGGCTTTCTCTTGGCTGCGTACGGTTGTGACGACGGAGTGGCCGTGCTCGAGGAGGTAATCAAGCACATGAGCAGCGATGAATCCGCTTCCCCCGGTAAGAAGAACCCTCATCTCTGCTGATTTGGTGGTGTGGAAGTAAGTTTTGTTTTGGAAAGGTGTGATTAGGCTTGGGCTTGTCGACGTGGATGCGAAGCTGTTATATGTTGAGGCGAATGACGGTGTTAGGAGATAGCGATGAATTCTTGTGGACACCTATGTCTCTGCCATTAGCAATACTCCCGGCGGGCCTGCCATATTTCAAATCGTTGATGATATCATGCAGTCAATCGCTCCAGCCGCGTTAGAAGCAGCCATTCCACAAGAAGGATTGCCGAACAGTAGTTCCGATCATCATCCCATGAGCCTTCCGGCGCTGCAAAATACTCGTGCTTGTCATGGTATATATCGGTATTCCGGTGCTGGTCATTCACTGCCGAGAGATGTGAGATTGCGGCCAAGAGAGCCACCTGCCGTGACCCCTGCTGGACTTTAATAGCCTGACACATGCGCGGGCAAACTAATCGCGATACCTCAATCAATAATCGACACCTGCTGATACCGTCACCACCGCCTACTCAATCCCGCGAAAATGGCCATGAACTTCGCGCCTTACCAATCCTCCCCTCCAGAGTCCGAGAGAGCAAAGTCACCTCCACCTGTCCGCAGTCCACCAGGCTCCCCGAAACCACAAGCACGCCAACTACCACAGAATAACATCTCCAGTATAGCTGATCGCGACGACCCTTGGGCTGCTGCGCGTAATCAGAGACTCCCATCTCCCTCACAATATGACCGATATGCGGACGAGGAATACGAAGATCTGGAAGGGCAGAACGAAAGGAGAGGTTTCTACAACGATTACATTGGAAACCAAGCTCTCGAAGGTGGCGGACAGACAACGTACGGTGGACACGGAGGCATGAGCATATTCGAGACAAGTCTGGGCCTGAACTTGGGCGTGGAAGCCGCTTTGGCATATCTATTGCTCCCGCCTGCAGGAGGTGTCGTATTACTGCTCTTCGAACACAAGAGCGATTATGTGCGTTTCCACGCGTGGCAAAGCGCGCTGCTGTTCTCGGCGATATTCCTGGTGCACATCATATTCTCCTGGACAACAATCATCAGCTGGATGCTATTTGCATGCGATCTCCTGATAATCGGCTATCTGGCATATGGTGCTTGGAGATATGCTGAGTCGCTGGACAGGGTGGAAGTGCCGATATTTGGCAGGCTGGCTAGCAGTTTTGTTGACGACGAGTGAGCATCAGCGAAGCCAGGGCTGCACAGAAGTATCCGATGCAACCTCGACAGTCTGATAACTGGTTCATTTGTGATGAGTTTTAGCGAAGGCGTTTGGGAGTATGGTTCTGCTTTAGCATCATACAAAGTTGTACAATGTGCAATCAAGTGAGCGTGAAAGATATAGATGGCGCTCTTTTACCGATGCTCGAGGTTGTGCGAATGCTGTGTAGAACTACTGTAAGATCGGCAATCGCGAATTTGAAATCGTATTGGCACAAGTGATTCGCATCCTTATCTTATAGACTTGTCTGCACTAATTGGCCTTGCAAGGCTACGAGCTACACGAGCAGGCCATTGACCTAGATTTTGGTGAACGCTTAGCTTGATGTACATCGATCCGACATCCGTGACTCGACACGACAGGGATGTACAGTAACTATATACCAGTACGACTTCTTCCCTGCGGCTTTCCCCTAGATACATCCTTCCTGAACAACAGTCTTCCAACATTTTTCTTATACATGCTTTGGACAAAATAAAGTCACAGACGCGGATGCTGTTCCACGGCGTACACTCTAATACCGCGTAGGCAAGTTCCAGATGGCCACGATGATCTATCGCGTCGATGCCCCTTCACATATCTCTTCACGCTCTCGTCGCTCTTCGGATTCCCAGGCCCATAATGTGATGAAGAAGCGGCAGCTGATGGCTCGAAGACGCCTGCCGCGGTATCGATCAAACCTTATTATTTCAGCCAGCCGTCGTCCAGCTGCAACGCGTCCTTGGCCCACATGCTGGGGGCTTTGGACTCAGATCCCGTGGCAATGGCGAGACAATGAGTAGGGACGTTCGTTTAAGATGGTCAGGTTGTGTGCGATATCAAGACTGGCGGTCCTAGCGATAGCAGCACTGGTCCAGCCTAGATATGCTACTAATCCGGCCGCGGTGGCCATTCAGACACTGCCCGCCCGGGATGTTGAAGGAGAGCCCCTCAAGATCATGTTTGTGGGAGACTCCATTACTCACGGACACGAAGGCGACTACACTTGGAGATTCCGCGTGTGGGAGTGGCTAAGAGCGAATGACATCTCATTCGACTTTGTTGGTCCCTATACTGGAACCATAGCACCACCGAAACTCGAACCACCACAGCCTCCACGAGCAATCGAGGATGAAGATCCAAAAATCGACGTTGATTCGTATCCGCGAGTCACCTGGGGCTATTCCGAAGCCGTTCCTCTAGACTTCGATGCTGACCACTTTGCGACTTCTGGAGATCGAGCAGACAGAGTCCACAAGCTCATTCAGAGTCGGATTGAGGAATACGATCCAGATATGCTCCTGATCCTACTGGGCACCAACGACCTGGCCTGGGGAGGACTTTCTCCTGATGGTAGGCGCGACCCGAGATGGAAATTTCAACAGAGCGGACGCCACGATGCTAATATTATAACATAGAGCTTCTAGGGTATTACGACCTACTTTTGCAGAATGCTCGCAAAGCAAAGCCAAACATTAAGATCGCCTATGGCAATGTGAGTTGGGCATGTTCCAATGATTGTAGCGTGGATGGAAGCTGACCACAAATGTTTAGGTGCCGGGTCGAACTTTTGTGCGTCTTGGTCTTGCAAACAACATTTCCATGGCGAATAACATGCTTGCCCAAGCGTGCAAGCGGTATATATAATGATATGAAGATTCCGGACTTGGACACTAACTGCAAGTTTTAGCTGGTCCACGCCTGATTCTCCTGTTCACTATGTCGACGTGGCATCCGAATACACCTGTGGGCTTGACTCATGCACAGCAGCATTCGATGGACTTCATCCGAATGAGTTGGGGGCATATCAGATCGCTCGTGCTTTCTCAAAGACCCTGATCGAACACTTCTCGCTTGGCGAGAGTCCCATTCAAGTACCTGATTCGGTGCCTGAACGCGATCTTCCTGCGCCCACGAATTTGGTCGCCGCGAGTTCACCAATGGGCATCAAAGTCACCTGGGACCGACATTTCGGACTAACAGAAGGCAAGATCAGGCAGCGATGTCAAGGCGAAGAAGACTGGCGCGTGGCATTTGCGCGCACGAATCGATGGGATACAATCTTACCAAAAGCCGGTATCCGATGCGAGTACCAAGTCAAGTCTTGCTATGGCAACAGCTGTGGTGATTTCACTCAAGATATTGTCAGCGCAGTATCGGACAGAGATACGCCTCCACCTCCCATAGATATCAAGACCACTCCCACGAGATTTGGCTTCCGCGTAACCTGGTCGCCACCGGAGACTCATTGGAACATCTCTTCATACGCGATCAAGTATACAGTAAGTCATCTCGACCGAAGGCCTGTATCTATCGAAAGCAACCAACACTCCTGCAGAACATCAACAAAGGCCTGATTCTCGCAGTCGGCTCGCGTCAGCTATCAGCGAAGCAAGAAGGCATGCCGTCCGGCGAGTTCAGCATAGTAGGCGACGTGCTCTTAGTCCAGATGAGCTCCTGGACAGGCGAGGGCTACGGAGGAGTCTACACAGAGTCCCAGGCCGTCAAACCAGGAAGCACTAACCGTCCATCAGCTCCAAGTCACATCTCTGCACGACGAATGAACTCCACAGCCCTTTCCCTCAAGTGGACCAGCAGCATCGGAGCCGCAGCATATTCGATCAGCGTCGGCGGCGAAACCAAGACCGCACCCATCCTCGGCACAGAATACATTCTAGCAGTGCCAGAAAACACACCAAGGTAACGTCTATCTCTCTGTCTGTCTCCTTGCTTGCCTGCCTAATAACGAACCAAACATCAGCAATCTCCTAGAGATCTGCGTATCTGCCACCAACGGCATTCTCGAATCCAAACCTCCTTCCACCTGCACGCGCCGCATCACGCTTGAATCCTACTCCGAAAAAGACTACACCCCAGCTCTCTTGTACCTTTCCACTACATACCTGTTCTTCCTCGTGCTCACGGCATGCGTACTTTCGACAGCACTACTACTACCAGGGGGTTTTTTTTTCAGGATCCGGCTGCGATGAACGATAGATAAACTGCTATGAAGAAACAGCTCTCTTGGTTAGCACTAAAGAATCTCTCTCTTAACTTAAACACGTTTCTCGCCGCTTTTTAAAATGGGAGAAAGATAAAAAAAACATCGCGAAAAGCGGCCAGGATTGGTCAAGGTAGCGTTAAGGCTAAGAAATTGTCAGTGGCTTACCTGAAAAGAGGTTCTAGATCCAGACCGATCTGTGGCGAGGGAGGGACAAGGCCGGGTTGCGAGGCGCAAAATATAGGGTTCATAGGGCTGACAAGGTTCCCATGTCCTGACAGGTGCGGAGAGGAAAAAAAAGGAGATTTTGGAGAGAACTCAGAATATGAGAAAGGCCCCTTCTGAAGAAAATATACAGTTCATGATGATCACGACGCCTGATCATCTTGTCTCTTATTTTGCAGTTGGTATCTGGAATCGCAGCAATATGCCGGATTCTCGCTATCGCTCAATCGCCATCATACAAGAATCATGCCGCAGAGGGGAGGAGAGGCTGAGCAAGGCCGAGCTTCAACATCACTCGGACGCGCTGCTGGGTGGAGAGTGCTGTTGCCATTGAGTGTGCTTCCACCAGACGAGTTCGTGTTAGTCCTCCTCGTAGTATTCCTCTTCAGCCTCTTCTAGCTCTTCGCGGGCCTGGAATGATCAGGTCAGTAACGTGTCCAACATACAACTTCTCCAATAGAACTTACCTCCTGCAGCTCTTCGAGCTCCGAGCTGCTGGCATCCGAATCCGCAGCAGCCTCGACGGCCTCATTGTACGCTTCCTGGGCTTCACGGAGCGACTCGGCGTCACTGTCGTCGGCAGGTGGCGGAGCCATAGCGGGATCGCCGTAAGGAGCGCCGTAGCCAGCCGAATGTGAAGCGTATGGATCGCTTGCGTATGGCGCTGCGGCCGCTGGCGCAGCAGCGTACGATGGGGCAGCAGCGTACGATTGGGCATGAGCACTGGAGTGGTGCTCATCATCGCTATCGCTGTCATCTGTGGAATGTTAGTTCCGAATTCATGGTCTGGAAACAGTTGGAGACTTACGAGCAATCATGGCACCTGCGATACCTCCGACAGCAAGACCTCCGGCGCCGGCAAGGAGCATGTTGCGCGTGCCATGGTCCTTGTCCTTCTTCTTGTCCTTCTTCTCCTCCTTGTTCTTGTCCTTGTTCTCGGCCTTCTCAGCATCACCATAGTACTGCTGAGCATTTTGCTGGTGCTGGTAGTCGTTGTGGCCTTGGGCAGGCATGGCGCCGCCATACTGGTTGTAGAAAGCGCCAGCCTCGCCATGACCGCGCTCACCAGAGTAGCCAGCGGGTGGTGGAGGTGAAGCGTAGCCGGAGTGTGGTGGAGGCGAAGCGTAGCCGGAGTGCGGTGGAGGTGAAGCGTAGCCAGCGTGCGGTGGACCAGGCTGGTAGCTGCCTTGTGGAGGGGGTGGAGCTCCGTAACCAGCTTGCTGATACTGGTGTGCAGGTGGCTCCCACTGAGTGCGACCCGTGGCTTGCTCTACGTAGTACCACCTCTGACTGTTCTGGTCGAATTGTGCCATCCACCCAGGAGGAAGGGGTGGCTGGCCTGGCGGAGCGGAGTGCTGTGGCGGCGGAGCAGGATATGATCCATACTGCTGTGGCGGCTGACCATACGATGGCTGCTGGTAGTGTGGGTACTGCGACTGGTCGGCATAGCCTGGCCCACCATGAGCGCCGTCACGAGTGGCACCTTCCTGCGTGCCGTCGACAGGCTTCGACTCATCCTTTTTGTCCTCCTTCGGCTTGTCCTCCTTCGGCTTGTCGTCGAAGTTGGCTTTGAGCTGGTTGAACTCGTCGGTGAGCTTCTTGAAGAACGACATGATGATGTCCGTTCACGGGGAAGATGGGGTTGTTAGCTTGAACAGTGGGAGGAGTTTGAGGAAAGGGTGAAATGGTAAGATTGCACTTGAAGTTATAGCAGCAATCGCGGGGTCATCCTAGTTCCAACGGCTTCACTTTGAACCCCTGCGCACTTTCCTTGTTCATGTGAGGCCTGAGTATGTCAAAGTCGCACGCAAGATCCACTCGTGCATATGCGTTGTCGCCGCCAAGATCTTCGCGTGCATTGAACCCGCCACGATGTGGCCTGCGCGACAAACGACGTCGAATCAAAACTACAGCTCGGTGGCAGCTGAATGCTCAAGTGAAGCGTTGATCGGTGAAGTGGAATGCAGTACTGGTCCCGGAAGTTCGAATGAGCAGACCGACTTGCTGGCTGTCTGCAAGAATCGACTGTTGCAACAGCTCCCTCCGGTTCATGCTTGCTCCAGACAAGCCACGACTCTGCCGCCATCATCGCCATGAGCTCAGTGTGCCATCCAGAGCAGAGACGAGGCTGCTTGCCGCTGGTCGCTCATATATATATACAAGTATGTAAGCTTGAGGAAAGCTGACGCGGATTCAGACTTGGCAAAACGCTGATTCGGGCGCCAAACGAGAACCTGGCCGGCAATGGCCGCCTGGGTCCGTAGGGCAGGGAGCTAAATACACCAATCACTTTTCCTTGGTTTCCTAACGATAACCCAGTACTACTATCAGGAAGGCGGGATACAGCGTCAAACAATAACGAGAGGTGAATAGGGTGAGAGAGAACAGCGATGCTCCGAAAACAGGAGTTAATTATATCATACTAAGAGAATGTCGCTCCAAGGCCCGTGAGTCCTGATACATGAATCCAATTACAACCCCTTCCTCTATCGTCTCATTCCACTGCTTCATCCCCGGCCCAGGCGTCCTGGGAAACGCAAGCTGTTGGTAGCAGGTGGCGCGTCGGACCGGCCGTTGGTTATTGGGTAACCGTTTATGCGGCGTCAATTGGAGAGCAGCCGGTGTTGGTGTTGATAAGACCCTGGTCATCGTGTTAGCAATGCTGACTGTGCTTTGTGTCTTTCGATGAGCATGACTTACGACCTGGGTGGTCTCGCAGCAGAATGCGGATCCAACCTCACAGGTGGTGCCAGCAGTTGGGGTGTTGATGGTACAGCTGCCGCCGAGGACGCTGTTGCCAATGAGGCCCTGGGTGGTGTCACAGCAGGAGATAACGCTGTTGATGTTGCAGCTGCCCTGGGAGCCAGACAAGAGGCCCTTTGGCATGGCGGAGACAGCCGCGGCGGCGAAAGCAATGATGATGGCGGAGTACTGCATTTTGATGGTTGGTTGTTTAGATTGGGTTTGGAGGGTAGAAAGATTGTTGGAAGTGACTGTAGATAGTTGGTTTTTTTTATTGATGTTGATGCTGATGAGGATGAGAGATAGAAGCAGTCTGAGACGGGTGTACTTATACCTTCCTGACTCTCATGCTCGAGTGCCTCCGGAGCAGCAAAAGCAGTGCTGTGTCCAAAGGGTCACCTACACCTCCTGCCAATCCTCCATCGAAGTCGACGATCGGCAAGTATTGGAATGGTCCAACCAAGCTATTCTCCGGATAGCGCAAATGAAATTGGGAGTTTCAGCTAACCTTCTGGGACGTCAGACGAGAAGACGATGGTTGCAGATGAGACCGGCGAAGAGCAGGTGCAATTGGCATCCGGATGCAGCGTCCCGGCCTGACTCTCCCACCAAGCTGTCCAAATGAGGCACAAGTCTACAGGAAGATAGTGGGGTCCTAGAGGCTCTCCTGCGCTGGGTATTCACGATGCCGAAGTTGTTAAAGCTCTTTGCAAATCAGATCTGCATTTGCACAGCATGAAGGACAGTTCTAAAATTGTCGCAAACCCAAACAAGCCTGCAAAGGAAGACTGAGCCAAGGTACCGTCGTGATTGTCTCAACGTGCAGTTCGCAGAGGATGCGAGCAAGCACTTGGATGTAGCAATCATCAAGAATCACGTCCAGTCAGAGCTGATTGTTCTTGTATCGATTATGCCAGGTCGTACGGGACATCTCAGACGTCCGAAAATCACTGCCGGATGCAAGCTCAGCTTCCCTTGCGTACTGCTCCTCTAATCGAGCTGTACATCTCCAGCTTTTTTGGGACAGAAAGTCTTGGAAGTGTCATCCTTTTGCTAAAGCTCTGGGTGAACCACAGTCGTGCTTCCGGGTGGGTCGTGGCGTCTCGAGTGTCGCTGTCGAGAACATGTGGCCGCTGCATCCACAAGTAGAAAATGAAGAAAATGGGCGTCATAGTTCGAGTTGTGGTCTGGATGAGACGTCAGTGTGAACTGGCTGGCTCAGGAGACAGAAGAGGAGGAAGTCGGGGAGATCTGTGGCTTTTCAGAGATTGAGTTGCGGGGCCATCCCGAGCAACCAGAAGTCAAATTTTGCAAGACAAACATAGAATACCTAGAATAGAACAAATGCCACCAAAACAAGCTGCATCATTCGGACTCGCAGGCAAGTTCACAGACGGTGCTGAAGATTGCGGTAGTACGCAAAGGTCGACTCTTGGGCAGGATGACCACCTCCTCGAAGGTGTTTGCGCTCATTGACTATGAAGACAATTATGTGCAGCCATTACTATTGGCGACCATCAAGTCTCAGATCCCCCCTGATCGGCTCGTCCTCATCAGCAACATCTCACAGCTGCCGTCTTCTTCGAGCAACTTCCTGCAATGGCGGCAATATGAGAGCATTGAATTTGAAAGTCTTATGCAAACCCCGACGACAAGTCTGGCCAACAGCTATGTGATTCGGAAAGCTCTCATTCGCAAGCACTACCTATCTACCACGGTCTCGCATTGGTTGACCAAACAGCCAAGCAGCGTGCTCAAGGGCCATGTACAACCAAGCGTCGAATTCGAAGTCGACTTTGCCGAATTTCTAGACGATGCTCTAGTCGAAGCCTATGAGCTCAAGGAGAGCTGGCAACGGAATGAAGCCCTCGACAAAGACTCAGAAGATCGGGAATGGTGGATTCTGAAGCCAGGCATGAGTGATCGTGGTCAAGGTATACGCCTCTTCAGCTCAGAAGAAGAGCTAACCAGTATTTTCGAAGAATGGGATCCTCCCTCTGATGACGATGAAGAAGACGAAATCTCTCAAAAGGGCTCTGACAATGGTGCCGACGAGTATGACAACAATGGAGTCATCGCTTCTCAACTCCGCCACTTCATCGCCCAGCCATACATACATCCTCCTCTACTGATGCCTGCTTCGCATCCATCTTCAGGTCGCAAGTTCCATATCAGAACATATGCTCTGGCAGTCGGTGCACTTCAGGTCTATGTCTACCGCCCAATGTTGGCACTGTTCGCCGGCAAACCTTACGTTGGCCCATCAGCATCAGCATTGCCAAACGAGGATCTATCCAGTCACTTGACGAATACTTGCCTGCAGTCTGGCGAAAGAGAAGGAAGTGTACATGCCTTCTGGTCTCTACCTTCCAGAGGCAACGACAAAGTCTCTGAAGATTGGCAAGAGGATGTCTTTAAGCAAATATGCTCGACCACAGGTGAGGTGTTTGAAGCTGCCGCTAGGAGCATGAGCATTCATTTCCAACCCCTGCCCAACGCTTTTGAGCTGTTTGGGTTGGACTTCATGGTTGATGCGCATGGGACTGCATGGCTACTTGAAGTCAACGCGTTTCCTGACTTTGCGCAGACCGGAGGTGAGCTTCAGAGTCTGATCAAGGACCTAATCGAAGGTGTCGTATCAGTTGCCATTAAGCCGTTCTTTGGGCTTGGACAGGGCGACCACGCAGAGTACAGCCTGCAGCAAGTACTTGACATCGACTTGGGCCGCCGATGAGCAATTATTTAATGCCGAGCCTTGATCCAGCCCTAGGCTATGGATACGAATACGACGGTGCCGAAGAGATGTGCGGGAGAGATCAATAACGCCCATTCTCAGCTGCTGCAAGTAGATCGTAACGCAAATCGATCGCGATTCGGCTAATGCATTTGTTGCCCGAGCACCTTTTAGATCACCAATGACGGATACGTGCTGACGCCAGTGAGCGGCCCAGCTCATCGGTCGGAAGTGGCAGAGCAAGATCCCGCGAGACGTTGGCTCATGAAAGCCTTGTACAGTAATGGACATCTCGTGAATACTGTAACCAAAGTTCTGCGCATGAGCATGTCATCGATCAGCAAAGTGTGTTCTACTTGAGAAGGGCCAAGGATTTCTCCACAATACCAAGACCTCAACACCCAAGCGCGATCCTTCGTCTTATTAATTATTATTTTATGGTCAAGTATGAGAGCTATGTGTACGACGTGAAGATGCCTCAGGTATGCTGAAGACGGCGGCCTCTCGATTTCGATGTAGCTGCGAGAATGAACCGTGAAACTGCCGAAGCAGTAATCAGGCTTGCTAGAGGCGTTGAGTGCTCGCGACAGGAACGCCTTAACGGGAAAGCCGGCAGGCTAAGAATGACACTTTGCTCGAATATGACCACAATTGAGCCGGTGTCAGGTCGACGACGCAATCACAACAATGGATCGATAGCAACGCTGCATTGATAATAGGCGACTTTGCTGTTCGGCCCGTCTAGTTCCTCACTCGACCTCGTGATCATGAAAAAGCAAAGTGAGCCTCGCATTGCGCAAGAGCTTGTGACAAGGGTCCCGGTTGCCAAGTGAACTCAATGTAACATGTAATCACTTTAATCACGCCACAGCCGTAATTCCTCAGCCGCACATCGGACTCGACAGCCCGAAGAGGTCGAGGAATTTGGATACACAACAGTTTTGTAAGACAAGATATCGTAAGACAAGATATGGAGGGGTGTTCTGCTGAAGACAGTGGATCATCTCCAGTATTCTCCGCGTTGTTCCAATCCCCGTGGGCAAGCCGGATATCAGCAACAATCTTCATTTAGTTCTACAGGTTCACATGCAGGGTCGGCCACTTCATGTAGTAGTAGCGGGACTTGCCAGGATGATCGCATGAACGCCACGAGAGACACGAAACTGAAAGCAGGCAAATCGGCAGCGAAGGATGTGAAGAATTGCGAGAGAATTCCAACAGACCCACCACAGCAACGAGCACGGTCTCTGGTTCGCCCCCCCCACACCGGGGCTGTGGGGCGTCTCCAGCTCGCATATAAATCGACTCACCCACCAAGCCAACTAAGACCTGCTTGATTTCTTCGCATCTTGCCTTCCTCAAGCCTGGGCTAAGAACACCAAGCCGCCGCCATGTCTGCAGACAAGCCCGAGAAGATCTCCGAAGTCTCCGACGACGTCAAGCATACCACCACTCACAACGAAAAGAATGTGGTTCCGGATGTAGTTCCGGATGAACCACCAAGCTACGATGTTGCTCAAGAATCCGGTCGTCGCGCGTCGGTCGCGCTCAATATCGTTGAGAATCCGTTGAAGGTGAGTGCGACAAGCAACGCCACACAGTCGAGTCGGTCGAGAACGATACTAATCATATTCAATTCCTCCAGCGCAAGGGATATGAGCAGACTATCGTGGATGGGAGACAGTTCGCTGAGGCGCGCGGCATGTCTGAGTACGCCGACTTGTTCGGACGGGCCGCTCTCGTTGCTCGTGACCCGGATCGATTCGAGACGATTCACGAGTTGGAGACCGCGGAGCGCGATGCGCTGGTGTACGAACGCGATCACAAGTGGCACGGCCCAAAGATGTTGTGGTACTCGATTGCGCTGTGCGCCGTTGGCGCAGCTACTCAAGGATGGGACCAGACGTACGTATGCGCTCTGCAACTGCACGAACATGATTGCTGACTAATGTCGATTATCGACAACAGTGGTAGCAATGGTGCTAACCTTTCCTTCCCCCAAGAATTCAACCTCGACAACGGCACCAATTACGACGAATGGATTGTGGGCTTGATCAATGCCATCATTTTCTTGACCGCTGGACTGATCGGCGCGTTCATCGTCGATCCACTCAACAAGTACTTCGGCCGACGTGGTGAAATCTTCATCACTGCCTGCTGTCTCACGGCCACGCCAATCGGATCTGGATTCGCGAAATCATGGCAAGGACTCTTCGCTGCTCGATTCGTGATGGGTATTGGTATCGGGGCTAAGAACGCCACCGTGCCGATTTATAGCGCCGAGATGGCTCCCGCCCGCATTCGAGGTGCGCTGGTCATGTTCTGGCAGCTCTGGGTCGTCGCAGGTATCTTCTTGGGATTCTGCGCCAATGTCATCGTCAAGGATACCGGCGACATTTCGTGGCGTCTCCAGCTCGGATCTGCTTTCATCCCATCTTTCATCCTCGGCGCTGGCATCTTCTTCTGCCCTGAATCTCCAAGATGGCTTATGAAGAACAACAAGCACGCCCAGGGATTCCGATCGATGCAGGTTCTCCGTGCTCACGACATCATTGCGGCACGAGACTACTACTACTCTTGGGTCATCTACGAGGAGGAATTGAAAGTCGCAGCTGGCGCGGGTTACTTCCAGCGCATGTGGGACTGCTTCGCCGTTCCACGAATTCGACGCGCAAATTACGGTGCTTCTACGGTCATGATTGCCCAGCAAATGTGCGGCATCAACAGTCAGTATCACAAACTTCCGCTCCGACAACTCAGATCGCTAACACTTCCCAGTCATCTCATTCTACAGCTCGACCATCTTCGAGAACGTCGGTTACACCGCGGAACAAGCTCTATACGCCTCCTTAGGCTACGGCGCAATCCAAGTCGTATCTACGATCCCTACGCTCTTCCTCATCGACACCAAAGGCCGACGAACCCTCACCTTGGCAACCTTCCCCCTCATGTGCATCTTCCTGCTCGCCGCCGGACTATCCCTCCTCAAAGACACAGGCAGCAAAGGAGCGCAGATAGGCCCAGTCGTTCTCTTCGTCTACCTATTCACAATCTGCTACTCGCTCGGCGAAGGTCCCGTGGCCTTCCAGTACTCGGCCGAGGTATTCCCCACGATCCAGCGCGAGCAAGGCATGGCATGGGCCGTATGCATCAACAACACGTTCGCGGGAATCCTGAGTTTGACGTTCCCACGCATGCAGAAAGCCTTCACGCCAACCGGTGCGTTTGGCTTCTACGCGGGTCTCAACCTGCTCGCTTGGTTTATGATTTTCTGCTTTGTGAGGGAGACGAAGCAGCTCACGCTCGAGGAGTTGGATCAGGTTTTCTCCGTGCCTACGAAGAAGTTCATTGGCTATGAGCTTACGACTTGGTTGCCGTGGTTCATTAAGCGTTACGTTTTCTGGCGCAATATTCCTAGGCCGCCCGCGCTTATCGAGAAGGAGAGCCAGGTGAATGAACAGCTCGTGCATTAATTGAGAGTTGATGGGGGAGATTCGATGTACGCCTTTTGGCTTATGCTCTAACGCTTGCGCGTAGCGTCATCACTTGGTTGATACAGATACAGATACAGTATTGTCTGTGTCTGTATAGAGCAGAAAAGTACATATTGGCATTACCATGAAGATGAACACGCACAACTAGATCCTTCAATGTTCGCTTCTAGTTCACATTTTATACCTTGACACAGATTAGAGCCTCTCGCCTCTCTCATTTGCATCTTCAGCTGGACAAGTCCAAACGTGAGCACATGTCAGTGAATATGTGTCGCCACGAACGCCGTCAGTACCCGGCTGCAGTTCGCCTGGACTCTTTGACTAACGAATTATAGGCTGCTGAACACCAACTATTCGGTCGCCGTGAGCCCAGAACGACTTCTTCACGATTTGCTAAATGACTTTCCATAAATGTTCCAATTTTCGTGTGAATTTAGCCTCGGATGGGCCGCAGTGTTGGTGATACTCATAGTTAAGAGAATTCTAACCACGCAGGAAGATCTGAACGCAAGCCCAGGGTCGAAGAGGAGTTATAAAAGGAGCAGGCAAGCAGACTTCTCCGTGACCCATCTCTAGTCTTTCGTTCAACATGCAGCTCTCCAGCCTCCTCGGCAGCTATGTAGGCAGATCAATGGCCTGCTAATATCAATGCAAGGCTAATGCGCATGTGCGACTTCGTGGCAGCCTCGCCGTCTTCGCCTCTTGACAAGCGCTATGACTGACTTCTAGCCCGGCTGCCGTAATCCAAAGAAGCATGATGCTTGGAAACCAGCAGCATCCGGGGACTGCTGCGCGGGTGTCAAGGCTACCTTCAAAGATCATCCTAGGGTAAGTCGCTGTGCCTCCACGGTTGGGAGTATGTGTGCTGAAGACCGAAACAGTGTCATATGTCGTCGACTAGTCAGGCATCAAGCTGGGAACTCCAGGTTGGAAGGCATGCACAGTCTGAGCTCAGCTATGGAAGTGGACTTTTCGCAGTAATTTAGTGGTCAAAAGTGTCAATAGCATTAGCAGCTATCCCTTCAGTCCTTCAGGCGAACCAGGGCAATTGCGGGAGCAGGATCTCTCAATTTCATCTTCACTTCCACGATTCCAGACGCCTGCACGAATGGCAGAAGACGTTCATATCCATAGTTCCGAGGAGTCAGATCCGGAGAAAGCTTGACTAAGCGCGTGCCAACCTCGGCCAGGTTTGCGTAGTCGTCTTCGTAGACACTACTGCCGCTGATCGCATTCTTGATGACTTCAAGAGCAGCTTGGTCAATTGGTCGGCGCATGGGTTTTGTGTGAAGTGGAAGCGTAACACCATGACCTTGTGGCGGCTCACGCGTTCTCTGTAGCTGGGGAGAAGTAGTTTCCAACCCAGTGTACATGGGAAAAGGCGGCCTAGACTTGCCGCTCTCTGAAGGCTTTGAAGGCGTCTGAGGGCCTGCTGATGTAGGCTGACTTTGTTGCTCTTGAAGAGGCAAAGCATCCAGGTAAACGAACTCGTTGCATGCCGCTATGAAAGCTCGGTGGGTATTGTGCCTGTTGCCAAATCCATAGACCGAGATTCCTTGCTCGCGTATGCGAGATGCCAAGCGCGTGAAGTCGCTGTCGCTCGAGACCAGGCAGAAGCTTGAAAGGCGGCCGGTGTAGAGCAAGTCCATGGCGTCAATGATCATGGCGCCATCTGTGGCGTTCTTACCGGAGGTGTACGCAAACTGCTGAATCGGCGTAAGAGAATGTTCAAGAAGGCATTCTCGCCAGCTGTTCATAAGTGGGCTTGTCCAGTCGCCATAGATGCGTCTCACGCTGGCGGTGCCATAGTTAGCCACCTCGGCGAGCAGGCCAGCGATGTGCTTGGAGCTGACATTATCGGCATCGATCAAGACAGCGAGGTGGTCACCGTTGCCGCCGTCTTTCATCTCGTGTGCTGTATCGATTTACTGTACAGAGGTATGTCGCTGAAAAGGATTGTGAAGCGTTGCAGCCGAGGGGCAGTGTGATTGTTGTTGTCTTGGCATTCCATGTCTTGGCATTACGTGTCTTGGCATTCGGGCTATGTGCTGGACGACCCCCATCTTCGAATGTCTTGAATACCTCCCCTACGGAAAGTGGCATGTCTACAAAGCATTCCATGTGCGTAAGACACTGAATCTGAAGATTCGGTAGTGAGTTCTTCCCCCAAATACTTGGACAGAAAGGTCGAACATTCCATGACTTCGAAGCATCTGAAGAGACATCTGCGAGAGCATCAGATCGGCCTTCATCATGAAAATGTGCTTGTAGGCGGCTCCGCGTGCCTACAATGTGCGAGCGAAGCTTTCGCCCTACGTCGCCGACTCGCCGGGTAGCGCTACCGTCGCTCGTATCGCTCGTATCGCTATACCGTCGCTCGCGTCGCTATACCGCTCGTACCGCTATATCGCTATTCCGTCGCTATATCGTATTCTTTTAGATAAATTACGTTATTAGTAAGATTACGTATTTACTAGGTTACGTAATCGAGATTCGATTTAATCCTACTACGAAACTATAATAGTTCCGTAATTAAGATACCATTTAAGACCGAATCACCGATTACGTAATAAGTATAGGAAGGTAATTAGTAAGGACACGTAACTCTTAGGACACGTATTTTTTTAGGATACGTAGTTTTAGGACACGTCGTTTTCGGGCACGTAATTTTTTCGGACTCGTAATTTTTTCGGACTCGTAATTTTTTCGGACTCGTAATTTTTCGAACACGTGATTTTTTTCGAACACGTGATTTTTTCAATTACGTAATTTTCTAGACACGTGATTTTCTAGGCACGTGATTTTGTCGGACACGTAATACGTTACGTAATTCCTAAGATATACGATTTTTAAGATGTACGATTTTGACGTTATGTCATTTTTAGTCACGTGATTTTTTAGTCACGTGATTTTTGCTGCCTAAGGGTGACTGTGTAGGATTCGGCCAATCAAACAATCGCATTTCGAAATCCGGGGAATCACGTGCTGGCCAAACAGGACTTTGAGCCACTGGTGACGAGCCTGCCATAGTAGTGCGAGCTTCGCTCGCAATGAATCTCACAGCAGAGAAACTCTGGTCTGGGTTCGAGGAATGGGACCTCACCGGATATTTATGCTGTGAATGTAATTGACATGATCGAGACGACGACCGTGCCTCATCAAACACACGGAGAGAACGCGGTACGAATGGAATATTCCTCGGACAAGGACAAGAGAGGGCAGACAGAGCGAAGCTAATGCTGCACAGCAATTTAGGTAGCAAGAATAAGGCCACGAATGGCACAAAAAGAGACAGGTGGTCCCAGCAGAGCGAAAATGGCATTGATGGCGCTGGTATAACATACGGTAGACCAATGCAACCCTCCCTCTTCAAACCTACCTGAGCAACGGCGCTCCCTTATAATTCCTCATCCAGGCCTCCTTATTAAACCCCTTCTCCTCCTCAACAACTCTTTGAAGCATCCCCATGGCAATCTCAGCCTGATCCGCCAAATACCCCTCAACATCCCCGGGAATCTCAACTTTGGTAAAAGGATCAGCCAACCGCTCAAATTCCTCCAACCTCCTGATATTCACGATCGTCTCCTCCACATTCCCCAAATGTCTCCCCAAACTCCTATACGCGAGCTGAACTCTGATATACGGGGCTTTCAATCTCAACAATGAAAGTCCAATCTTATCGTCGATTTTCTCGAAATTATACCACACCCCATCTGAAATTCTACAGGACTTTGGTCGAGACCAGAAGATCAGAAAATGTGGCTGTTCAAGTTGACGACAGATTTCTTGTGCCCAGTCACGGTGTTCGGAGAGGGTTTCGATGTATTGGGACCATGTTGTGCTGAGTTGCATGGCGAGGTTGAGGAGTGTTCCTGCGGACTCGTAGATTTCGTTGGAGGCTGTTGTTCGTGAGTCGAGGTATTCTTTCCAGACTTGGACGGGGTCGCGGTTGGGAGAGATGCGTAGTTTGATTAGGGTTTCGGTCATGTTGTGCAGACTCTGGCCGGTGGAGCTGGTGAGGTTTTCCCGTCTGGCTTGGATGTTTCTGTTGGTCCAGCGGGTTGTGTTGATTTTTGAGAGGTCGATCATGCCTTTCAGTAAGCCTTGAGTCATGAGGATGTCTTTGGTTTGGTGGATTTGGTCTTGAAGCGCTTTAGCTTGCCTTTGAAGGTCTTCACCTTGGTAAAGAGTGACGGAGAAGTCGTGCTTACTGCAATTGTGGTTAGTCTAAAGAGGTCGTCTGCCTCCCGTTGACCCGGTATTCTTACTCCACTGCCAGAACTTCGCTTAATGCTCCTTTCGAGAATGCCTCGGTGCTGTTGACAATTTCGTCCACGTTCTTGACGATGTCCTTCATGTCATTCGCGAGATGGTACTTCTTTAGAGCATCTGAGCTAGCGTTGACCACTTCCTTATAATGTGCTAAGCCGATGGGTGCCTTGAAGACCCAGGTCGGATCTGCTATCTGTATTGGCGGAACGTAATGGTAGCTCCAAAACAACAGTACTGCGAATATGACCACTGCTAGGCTCAAAATCTGCACCAACAGCCGCCATGATTTCGAAAGGCGTGATAGTTTTCGCTTTGCCGACCGAGACCGTGGTCTGCTGCGCGCCGATAATATCACATCCCGATTAGGATCGTATGTGAACGAAATTTCTTGGAGCACGTCGGCGGCTAAATCCTGAGATCTGCCTCTCGATCGAGAGCGTGATCGAGTAGTAGAAGCCATAGCTGTAACTCTGCATCATCAAGCTAGAAGGGCTGCTAGCCATACTGAGTGGAACGACCTCATGTAGTCAAAATTGGTCGGTGGGATTGTGCTCGCAAAGGACAAAGACATTGTGGCCGGATGCGGCATGACCTGCATTCCACATGTTTGACTATCCTTTGTCTATGCCCGTGGACCACACGACAAAGAAGTTCCCGACTTCTCGTCTAGGGAAGCGTGGAAGAACAATGACCTAAATCATGCCGCGTTACGGCATGAATATTCATGTGAAGCAACCATGCCCGCGCCTGCTCTTCGATCGTTAGCGCAATGCAAAAAGATGAAACTTCTGCCTATTTCGACCCTAAGAACATGTTCTCGCATTTTCCCGTCCGGCGATACGCTTGTATGGAATGTCAGAAGCAGATTTGATGCGATACTGGCTAGGCTCCACCATTCTCATCGACCGCTTCCTTGCTCTTGACTGATGCCGATGGTACATCGAATACTGCAAAGCTGGAAGGCGTCTCTTCGAGCACTGGACAGTGAAACAAACATTGAGGGCATTGCTCACGCACCACTTCCTGTTCCATCGCAAGATCATACTTCTTGTCCTGCAGATGATCACAGACCGGGCAGACACGCAGGCGACGCGTCCCTGCGAGCTCAAAGTTGGTGACGATGGCCTCCTGCAGAGCCTTTAAGTCCCTTGAGTTCGTAGTGAAGCCAAGAAACTCACCATGATACCTTTGATGCCCATGCCTTGCAGTGCTTGTGGTAGGTGTCCTTGTGCCATTCGCATAGCGCACCGCGGCTCGTCCACATGCTGAACTCGTCGTCCCGGCTCTTATCGTCCGGATGCTCCCACCAGGAGAGATGTAGGAAGCCGGGCAGTTGCACAAGATGCCGATGCGTGTCTGCAAACAGGACCTTGAAGTTGTCATACGCGGCTGGGCTCGAAAATCGAACGCGTTGCATGCTGAGGTAGATCGTCATTCTCGTATTTTCCTCTACACTGTCAACTGCGTCGTTAGGATAATGCCGACATAGAGCCCCAGCACTTATTAAGAACGGCTCGCAGGTGAACGGAGGCTTCATATCAGGTCGTGTGTGCCCATGTCGAGCTTATGATCTTTCCGCTCAACGGTCTCGATGTTATTGCCATGAGCAGAAGATGTACGCACGTGGCATTCTACCAGCGCACAGCAAGGAAGGAATCGCCCCATCTATGCCGTAGGCCCGAGAGAGACCATTTGATCCGGCGACAGGTGTCATCTTCCAAGGCTCTGTATTCATGGCCAGTATAGACACTCAGATTAGGAAAATGTCTGTAGAGATGGTTGAAATGCTCGCCTGCAATTATAGGCGGATTGCGAGGGCAGAATCAGGAACACTTCTCTGCCCGGATATCTAGCATCTTTGCTACAGCCTTCTAGCATAAGTTGCCCGTAGATCGACGCGGCCGCCAAACAGACCAATTTCTACAAAATTCTGCATCCGCTTTTCTTCTGAACGCGTACGTAAGGTGGAGGAATGGTGAAGAGAAATCGCGTCGATCGGCCGTGGAGGGTGTACAAGATCGACCCGTCACGGTGCAAAGAGAGATCAGACTTTGTAGCCATGATGCTGGCCAGATATGTTTACGAGTCTAAGCTGCGTTTTGGACTTTACTCGAAGCTTGCCAAGAACGACCGGGGCTCCAACACAGAAAGTGACATGCATGAATCGAGCGAATACAATGGACATAAAAACAAAGTGTCGGAGGAATGACGAGTGAGATTCAAGACTGGTATGAATTTTAATGCCATATGCTCTCCTACGTCCTGGAACTGAGAAGGGTATCTTTGCTACTATATAGCAAGAAACGCCGCCGCAATGCAATGCAACCATAAAACGTATTTACATCCATTTGCCAACAATTGGTATAGACTTGTACATCTCATCATACTGTCTGCCAACCCAGCCAAGTGCCTCACCACCTCTTGCAATGACTCCAAAAGAGCCAGCCATCCACAGGCCAGTCGCGGCCGCCGCAATACCATTGATGATATACCACCTCCTCTTCTTGCTCAATTCCCTCTTCGTGCCCATCTCCGTGCTCTGATCCGGCGTCCAGCCAAACCACTTCGCCCAACCCCAAGTAATATGCCAACAGCCCACAGCGAGCAGAGCAGTGAAGCCAGCAAAAGATATTGCCGGATGTCTCGCAAAGGCATGGCTGACATAGTCAAGATTGACATTACTACTTCCACCAGGGTATGACTTCGGTATCGCGCGGTTGATCACCATGTGGCCAAAGATCAATGGTATGAATGCGTAGCCTAGCTTACTCGTTCCGGACACTTTCGGCCAAAACTTCGTGAAGAAGCTTGCCTTGTTCTCTCTGCTGTGTGCCTCGCCAAATCTCTTCGCATTCTGATTCCGTCGCAGCACGCGTATTGCTACGCCTGAAAGTATGTGACTCCACAACGGTAGAGCTACCATGATCGGCTCAAGAGCGCCCTGATAGTAAGGTCTTGTGAGAAGTAGGTATGGTTCGCTGGCGGGTACGCTTCGAGTGATGAGAGGTATTATGGAGGTGTTCGTGATGTGCATCGTCGCGAAGGCGGAGAAGACATATGTGGAGTATTTCTGTACTCTTGCTAGGTACCATATTGCAGAATGTTGCGACAGGCCGAGTCCTGTTGTTGATCTTCGTGGAGCTTGCGGCGGTTTCTCGTTCGCGTCGTTGGCTAGGTCCTCTGTCGGGATTGGTTCAAGCTCGTGCATCCCGGATTCCAAACGGTCGAGCTCATTCATGTCATCCATCTTGAAGACCAGGCTCCCAGCACAATACCGAGATCTTGGTATCTCGATGTTGATGACTTTCACATGCAGCTCCTCGGCCAACCGAAAGGAAGCAGTTGTCAGCGAATCGGCGCTAGACTGGGATCTCGAACTCTATTACGGACCCCTATCCACAGCACTGAAAGCTTCATCAAGTTGTCCACTCCTCGACGCGTTGAACTTCATCATCACCGTTCAATTTCCAATAAAATTACAAAAACAAATCTTCTGAGCTACGCACGTATAGAAAACCAAAATGGCCCCTCGCGGACAAGCTCTGCCTCAAGCAGCAACCGAGAGCGCACGAGAAGCTCGAAAATCCTTTTTCTGTAAGCCCTTGGACCGTGATAATCTGGACGACGTGTAAGGTACTGAGTGCGTAGGTGAATTATGTCAGAAGGGATACGCTCGAATGAACGAGTTCGAAGCGCACGAGGGCTCATATGATCACCAACATCGGAAGCGTCTTATGGAGATGCGGAAACTGACCAAAGATCCGTCTGCTGCAGCCAGAGCCCGCGCAGCGGAGGAGAGACAGAATGCTGAGTCTGGCTTGAAGTCCATTTCGGTGCCTTTGAGTGGCAGTGGAGGCTCGTCAGGCCAGAGCGGCGTGAAGAAGAAGCCGGTCTTCAAGTCCACGCTGCAGCCGCAGAATGCAGCAATAGTGCCTTCGAAACCACAGCCTCAAGGGGCCAGCCCTGAAGATCCGGCACTTGCGATTTACTATGGATGGCACGACCGCGCTTACGATCCCGAATACCCGACCAAGTACATCCCGCTCTGAGCAAGAAGCTAGATGCATCGTTGGCAAGAACTGGTCAGTTTGCACGGAAAAGCTCTGTGGACGAGTATCCATTCATCGCCATCAAAAGCAACGCGACTGTCTCTCGAGAGCAATGAAAAGATCTCCTCAATTGGCCATCAGAATCACACCAGCATCATGGCATCATCACCAGACCCATTCTCATCGCCCATACAAATCAGCTTGCATCATTGCAGCATTGCAGATACTGCAGAGAGTGCGGATGCTATGACTCCTGCAGTTCGTGTTGCAAATCCTTTGCACAATTTCAGATGCCAAAAACATTCTGTTAGCAGCCTTTTCGCTTACTTGACCTGCCACCGGAGCTTTGGGTGCTCATTGGGAGGCTTGTCGTAGACCAGCAGATCAGTGAGAAACCGTAATCATTTTCACTTTGGGCCAGACCTGACCACTTGTTCTGTAGCAAGTCTCAACTACGGCCGAGCACATATGCAAACTCGCGTATCGACTGGATCGGTCTCGTCTCTTGTCAAAGCTTTTTCACATCTAGGATCTTTTCCCGGCATCTTGCACAAGGGCTCAAGGACCTGCAGAATTCTGAAAGCCCAACTGCTCTTATATTTCTAATCGCACCGCATTACGATCGTAATATGCCATCTATGGAATCGAGATATGTACACTGGACTGGGATGCTGGCTTCGAGCAGTAGGACCGCATGACCGACCAAGGATACAGTGTGCAAGCTGACCGAGCCAAGTTGGGCTGACCTTGCTGCTCTTATAAGACTTCACGATGGTCTTTCGATGATCAATTTCGCGGTCGAGCAGTCATTCTTCGAGGGGCCAATAGAGTACGAATCCAGGGAGTGGCAAAGACATGTTTGCGAATGCTGTACGTAAGATTACTTTCCACTGAGGCGGTCAAGAGCATACTGCTAGGCATTCATAGAAGATTGGACGTAAGGCACGCATCATTGAAGTATCAGTCGTATAAAAGCTTCACATTCGCAGAAGACCAAATATGCTTTGATTGTCGCTGCCGTCGTCATCGTTGGCCGATGGTCGTGTTGCGTTGCACTGCCTAACATCACCGAAGCACTACATCGCCCAAAAACACAGCAAAGATGGCCGGACTCTTCGAGGTACTGTTAACGTTCGCAGATGCACGCTCCTCTAGAATGCGATTCAAGGCGAAGTGCCAAAACTAAGATCGCGAGATCGCCTGAGTGGCGGCATGTACCGCGACTATCATGCTCATGCCCGCATCCATGCTGGTCGCCTACTGTGTTAGGAGCAGTGGATCACAACTGGCCCTCCAAGTTCTCGAGCACACTCTGCTCGAGAGGCTTGTACCCATCCTGGCCGTACCACTCCTTCAACAGCTTGGCGCCAAGCTCATTTGGCACTTTGCTAAGGTCTTCACCCTCGTTCTCCGGAGGTGTGGCGACGGTAGTGATGTCCGGACGGACCTCCTTAACGATCTTGATGATCTGAGTCCAGTTGAAGGGAACATTAAAGGCAAAGATACGCTCGTTCTTGACAGATGGGTCCAGGGCAGCGGCGATGACGTGTAGGCGAGCATCGTCGATCACGTCGATCATGTATTCTGTGGATCCTATTAGCATCAGTAGTGATACCGCGACAGGTGACTTACGTGGTCCAATTCCTGGAACTTGTCCCTTCGCGACAGTCGGTACTGCACCACCAGTTGCTCCTGGCGATCCTCCTGGCAGAATTTTGCCCATATTGAAGTTAGGTAGAACGGCATTGGCAGTGAAGCCTACTTTCTCCTCCTTGACAAACTTCCACATTGCCTTCTCTCCTTCCGTCTTGGATGCTGAGTAGACTGCAAAGGCTCGAGACTGCTCGTAGGGTGGCGGAGCCCAGGCCAAGTCGATCGCCTCCTGGTTCCAGTCATCAGCAGTCACCGAGAACTTCTGGTTGAGCTTAGGCAGCAAGACAGCCGTAGAAGAAGAAGTGAGCACGAAGCGCTTGACCGAAGGCTCCTTGTGCGCCGACCTCAGGATGGAGAGGACACCATTCACGGTTGGCTTGACAACTTCATTAGGGTCGGTGCCGAATGTGGTGTCGCTGGCCACGTGGATCACGGCATCGACGCCTTTCACCGCCTCGTCAAAGGCGCCATCATGCTGAAAGTCTTCTACGATTGCAGTCGAGTAGTCTGGGTGATTGTTGAAAATTTTCTTGGTCTTGTCGGCTTTCTCTTGCGAACGAGCGGTGCCGCGGACTTTGTATCCGGCTTCCAGTGCCTCGTTGACAACGTGCGAGCCAATGTAGCCAGAGGCACCGGTTACCAAGATGAGAGAGCCCTTTGGCAGAGCGAGCTCATCGCCTTTGGTGTCCCTGAGCTTGGACGCGATTTTCTTGATCGTCTGCATGATGGGGTGTTGAGTGGTTCTGTGAAGGCGAATCTTTCAATGCTGCAACAAGAAGTGAGGTTGCACAAGTAGTACTGTAAGTTGCAGATTTACAAGGCAGGATGATCAAAGAGCAGATTGCCAGAAGTGAGCTTGCGGTAGTGACGTGACCGCCATCACAGTGTGGGCGTCCAGCACAGCACAGCACTTACCGCTGTGATGCGCAAAAGTGGATTGTACCATTGGACGAGTAAGGAAACTAATGATGTAGTGCCAAATCCAAATGAGGTTGCATTTTGCATCTCATGGCATGGCCTGCGCACAATTGAGCACAGAATCTCTGCTAGGGCTCGTATACAATACGAGCACAGCAAGGCCGGCTGCAGGGATGTTAGCCCTAAAGAATGGCAGCTATGATACACCACCTTCCCACGTCCGACGCCATACAGGCTCTATCCCTACAGGCGATTCTCCAACTTTGGGTTAATCGCTGAAGTGCTGCCTATAATTTCAAGGCAACAGATTGGTTAGAACAGCATCGGTGTTAAGTCCCTGTATGGCCCGGTCAGGGGAGAACGCGGTGTACCACTATGATGATTCTAACCATGGAGAGCATTCTCTATAGGATTTTAATGCTCTGAAGTACTTAGAATATGGTCATTAATGATGAAGGTCTTTGGCTTACAAGTAGGGCAACAAAGTCTCTCCAGCACAGCATCTTCTTCCCTCAATCTTCAGCTTTCAGAGGCTCCGCAATGCATTTCGGATCGGTCTTCGATCCAAGTTGGTACTTGCTGCAATCTCATATATAGCGCGGACGGACGAAAGTCGATCAGATCGTGATTTCCGCCAGGCGGACTCGACTGTTCTGTACCTGATGCGTCAAAACATCTTGAACCCTCCATTCAATCAGAGAGTCTGGAATCGGAAGCAGCTCGAAGTTCCATACGATCAAGGCGTGTATGACTCTCATCTCCAGGTATGCAAGTTTCCTGCCGTAACAGCTCCTTACACCAACACCAAATGTCTGTAGTGGTGCGGCACGGCCATCGAACCAAAGCTCTCCCTTCGCATTTACCTTTAGCCAGCGCTCGGGTCTGAACTCGGCGATGTCATCTTGATGATTCCACATTTGCGTCGCCTTTGAAGTCCTTGCTCGAGAGACTCCGTAGGTTCTCGTGGATTGGCACGGCTGGCTCTTCATGCTTGGGCCGTTGGTCTGCTAATGTGAGCATTACAGTATCGCCTTCGGTCTCTCTTTGCCTTGAGCGCTTCTGCTACATCGCCCGAAATTCGGCGCGCGGGTGATTCATGGTACGCGGCAAAATGCTGTGTGAGAGACGAAGTCTGTACCGGTAAGCTCCTTCCGCGTCCATGTACGACATTCGGCATATACCACGCAAATGTTCGGAATGTTGGTGAGGATGAGCAGAGATGAAGAAAGAAGAGCATAATAAAATAAATGGTTGCCAGGAGGCTCCACTTCTGACAGCCTGCAATTTCCCAGCCACATCCCAGCATTTGCGCCGACTTCACGTCCACAACATTTTGAAAGAACGTGTCCGCAACTCCCCAACTCGCGTAGATGGGACAATCTTCCATCATAGGCGACAAGCGCTTTAAACAAGAGTCCTCCTGCGGCTCTGTTGTGATTTCGGACGAATCCGCTCGAAGCTGTACTCGTCCTTTCTGAGCCCATGATCTCCTTCTACCTGGAATAAAGCTCCCAAGACTCGTCGATGATCAAATCAAGATGGTCGAAGTGGAAGATGAGGCCTAGAAATGTTTCTTCGAAATCTGGTCGACCGAGGGGCAGCGCCACCCGAGGAAACTCTGTTGACAGTGCCGATCGCTACAACAACTACTTGGCCAGATTTAGAGCAGCGTAGAACATCTCGCACCCACCCAGGAGCTCACTGTCACATCTACACTTGACTTCCATGGCTTCGATATAGCTACAACGCTCTTTCAATCATTTGATGCGATTCCTCTCATTGATTGTGGCCACTGCGGCAGCAATCGCAAGCCATTCACTTGCCGTGAACTCCCCTCAAGCACTTAATGGCGCATTCAGTAAGGACCTAATGAAGCTCATGATCGTTGGAGACTCGATTACGCATGGGCATGAGGGCGACTTTACCTGGAGATATCGCCTGTGGGAGTGGATGGCAAGCACTCATGTCTCCTTCGCGTTTGTTGGGCCATACACAGGTGCGACATCCGAAGAGTGGCAGTGACATTTTGACTCACCAAATTACAGGAACAACAGCGCCCGAAGCTCCGCTCGCACCGGAAGAACTTACATCGGCTCACACAGACATCAATGACTATCCTCGAATCGAGTGGGGATATGCTGAAAATGCGTCAAAAAACTTCGAGTCGCGCCATTTCGCTACCTCTGGCTACAAGGCTGAGCTTGCTCGGGATGCTATCCGAGCACAAGTCAAGGCCCACGACCCTGATATCCTCCTGATCATGCTTGGCTACAATGATCTTGTAAGAAAATGAAGGTTGAATGCAAAATGTCGAAATTGTACGGAGTAATTCAGACACTTGCTGACCATCGTGTTGTCACTCCCAGGCGTGGGGATGCAAGCAATGGACTGAAACTCCATTCACGTGCACTGTGTTTGTAAATGCTCATGGTGCGTGCGTACATTGATCGCAACAATATACGGCCACTGACCATCGGGTTGCTTCATAGATTTGATTTCTATCATGAAAACTTTGATCGATAATGCCCGAGCGGCGAACCCAAATCTTCGGTTCGCCATCAGTAATGTCAGTCTTTGACGTACCTACGCGTGTTCCAGACATTTCCAAGGGCTGATCAGAGTCGCAGATCATAGAAAGAACGATCTTCAGACCAGACATACACGAGAACACTATCGTATACAATGAGCTATTCAAGGACGCCATTCAGAGCTGGAGCACCGAACAGTCGCCGATCTTCCATGTGGACGTGGCTACCAAGTACACCTGTGGGCCTTACCGTCCTTGTCCGGCAGCTTTCGATGGACTCCACCCGAACGCACTTGGAGAATATGAAATTGCGAGTGCATTCTCTGAGACTTTAGTGCAAGGATTTGGCATCGGAACCGAGCCACTTGGCATCCCGAACACTGTCCCCGAAAGAGCTATGCCACCTCCTGTGGTGCTACGAGCTGTTGGAAATGTAGCTGGAGCAACACTCACTTGGGATCGAATCTATGGAATCACCGAGTACAAGGTTGCTTCGCGCATGGAAGGACAAGCCTGGACCACTCACATGTTGACTTCAAACCGCAGCGACATCCTTGGCTTAGCAGCAGGTATCCAAATGGACTTTCGTCTGCGCTCCTGTTACGGGCAATGCGGCGAATGGTCAGCCATCGTGAGCACGATCACGGGAACAAGTCGTGCGGAAGATTCTTCTTCTAGCTCTGGCGAAAATATCGGAGGACCAACTTCGCAATGGCACTACTTCACATCGATCGATCGACTCCTAGGCATTTTCTCTCTCTCTCTGCTAGGCGGTGTCTCATTTGTCCTTTGGCGGTATGTCACAAGACGTCACGTCAATGCGCTACTGGCAAGCTCGAAATCACGGCTGGCCCGAGGGCAGACAAACTTGTCTGCAAGTTGATAGATGCGCTTTCCCCTAATGGATTATTATTGAAGAGCCTCAGCTTGCAAGGCCAAAACAAGAAGGCTTTCGGATGCCGATGTTCCGTAGCCCGATCATACTGTATTGGGCTGGGCCTGGTCTGGACTGGGGCCGGCGTGTGTCAACGAGCCCTAATAAAGAAGCCACGAGGCACTAAGAATGGAAAGAAGTGAAATGACTTGGATGAGGGGCTCTTGTGATGATGCTGAATCATATGGTTATCTCGGGAGATGGCCTTTTCTTGCAGTACTAGTCCGGGCAGCATGGGTGTGTTGATATTCATTCATCACGGTGCCACGATAAGCACAAAGGCGTAGTTCTTGCGTGCGCAAGCGCCAACGCTTAATCATGCTGACGCCCAACTGGCGCAACGAGAAAGCATCATCAGCAGTATGCTTGTCATGGCCGGGCAAGGCTTGCATGAGCTTGGCCCAATGTCCTTATTACCGTTCAGGGTGCACTGTCGTTGTTATTTTAGAATTCGGCTACAGAGATCTCGTACTGTACAGCGCCTTCATCCATCGGAAGGCTATCAAACTCTCCCCCCATTTTGGGCTAGATAGGGTTTGGGCCATGTACAATCTCGGCTTGACTGTTAAGCGTAAAGAGAATAGCCCTCCGATGCGTGAAGGTGCTGTAGTAGTGCTGTTCCACAAAATTGCCGCGTATGAGACTGCGCTCACATGTTTTGTACGTCTTCACACGTCGGAGGGCTAATGGCTTTATGCTTGACCAGGCAAAGGCCGATTTCAATTGGCAGAGATCCCTACTAGCCAGAATTTGGGGAGAAATCGATAGCCTTCCGAGGTGTTAAGACGCTGTAGAGTCGTCGGAGATCGTGAAATATCACTAGCGAGAGGGCATATGGTTCACAACTGTGATGAAAAGAAAGCAAAATTGTGCTTTGACAGTGTTCTAGCCCGATACAGTCCAAAAGTCAGATGCGCTTTGTCGGTGAGGCTGCCGTCTCGCTTTGATGCGGAAAGATGTTTTGAGTCGAGCATGTTGAATGGCTCATATTTGGGAACTGTTGGCTGAGATTTGACTTCATCTGTATGTGTCAGCTTTCAGAGCCGTCAGAGTGGAGCTTATATGCTTAACGACATTCGCAGAACAGCTGGATGGTAGCTTAGATCCATAATATACTCCAGCAATATCAAAGCTCAACTAAGAAGCAATGTCAGTGTCACCGAAACGTGGTTTGCAGCTGCCGAGCACAAGCGAACCGAAGCCAGCAGCGGAACACTGTCCCCTCGAAGCAAGAAACGCAGCCGATCGACCGCCGCCCAAGAAGAGGAAATTTTATGTCTGCGGAATGGCGAATGCCCTTGCAAAGCTGACTGAATCGTAGCTTGCGCGTTCCAGAAGACGTGGTCCGGTTGAGAGTTGGGCCCGCGGAATCAGGTTGTCAGCTCTTCACGCTTCCCAAGAATTGGGTCGTGGATTACTCAGCTCTCGTTGCTCGCAGGTGTCGACGCGAAGAAGAGGAAAGTGTGATCAGGCTGAAGAATCGCAGTCCGGAGACGTTTCTACTCCCATGTCGATTTCCACTTCGATGGCCACCTTCAGGTTTCGGATTCGAGCTCGGGAGCCGACGATCCTGTGAGGGAGATGGTGTGCTTGCATCTTCTTGGAGAGCAACTGGAGAACGAGGGAGTCGCTGAACAAGCCAGAGTCCAGCTGGACGAAGCAACTGCACAGAAACAGCCATCTGTGGATATGATCGACCGTTTTTATGCGGGTGTTCTGGTCACGACCTCCTCGCTGCGCCAACTTTTCGTCACAAATGTTGCAAAGCACCATGACCGGCTATGCGTTCCAGCAGCCAAGGTACAGCCGCGGTCCACAGGCTATATTTCATCGCGGAAGTCGAAAAAGCTTCCAAGGAGATGATGACTTGGAGTGGTGCAGATGTGATTTGCGGCAAGTCCAGCGATGCCAGCAAGAGTTAAGCAGCGGCTTTCAAGGCATCAGGTGTTCCATCGGCCTTGTGGGGCTTAAGCCGTGAGAACAAGATTCCAATCATCAGTGAAGCATAATGCAAGGATCTCGAGATCGAATGTTCCTGAAGGTGCTCTTCAGGGTAATAAAAATCGGTGGTTCGGCGCTTGACAATGCTGCATAATGTTGCTTCGATGTGTACTTCTGAGTCGATAGATCCGATTCCGTTGGCGTGCCAGTGAGAAAGCCAAAGTACATGCAGAACCACCGCAATGGCCAACAGAGGTGGTGTCTAGAATCTGAAAGTTGGGGGTTTAAACTAGAGACGCGGACCTTGACAATAGCTTAATAAGGACCATCGTGTTGCCATCTTGCGTCGCAGCAAAATCAGGCATAAACAGAGATGAGAGTGATGTTGCTGCGGAGAGTAGTAGTGACGAATGAGAGCGGGTCGTGAAGACATGAGGTTCTAGCATGTCCAAAACAATGGCGAACGCACGAACTTTGAGCGTTCTGCAAAGCGAGGATGTGATGTGGGGGAATGCTTGTGCTTTGAGTTCAGCTGGATTATAATTTATAAGACGTCTTGGGATGTGCCGCAGCAGGAACCGAAGCATGCACCGTTGAGCACGTCAATCTCCGGCGATTGCCGCATGCACACGATGTCGATTGACCAGCATGATTTTTGAGTTGCGACGTTGGCGATCCAGTTCGGTGGACCTGGTAATGCTTCCGCTGCAGCGTCGAGCGTACCGCCGCGAGTATTATCATAATTGATGACCGCAATGGAGACAAACAGCAGCCTGTCTAATATCACATCCAGGTCACAGCCCTCAATCCCGGTGATTCCACTTCCAAGTCGTGTGGTATCACCTACACGTTTGCCATGCCTCACCATTGACAAGCTCCAACGTGCTTAGAGTCACTGGACTGCGATGGAAGTTGCACCTTGGCGGCTCGAATGATGCTGTACAACTTCCTTATCCAAGCATTGGGGCAAATCATGATTGGGAGGGCTGAACAAATTGTCGCCATGTCGTTGAGAAGATTGTTTGCAAGTGAATACATGACCTGGAACCAACAATGGTCTTTGCTCCAGGGGCCGCCCGCAAGCATAGTGCTGCCACAATGCTGCCAAGACCTGCCAAGACCTGCCAAGACCCGGACTTCTCGTCGCACAAATCGACTTGTGCAGCAATAATGGGCCGGGCTGGCTCGATTGTCTTCTATGGCCTTTTCGAGATGCAGCTTTAGACGATTTGGTTTCGGTAACCTCAAGATCACGCGTGGTCGTTTGGCTTCTCTTGGTCATTCTGGAGAAAGCATCGTCCGTTCAAGCTTGCATCGTACGTAAGGCTAACCCGAGTAGTTAAGTATGGACTGCAGATTGCGCAACCGTCATCCTGTGTTCCCAAAAGAGATGGCCAAGGCTGCAGATGGCTACAAGGTGATTGCCAGAGGCCAAAAGGACTGGCGAGCTGTCCTTCCGTTGTTCAAAGTGTCTTTTCGTCCTCAGGGAGAATAGAAGAATAGTGGTAGTTGAGACCAGGGTCGAGAGCCCCATGGCGTGAGTGGGCAGCCAGAGGTCCCAGCGCGAGTCTCGTGCGGCGAAGAGCTTTGCCCGTAGAACCTCAGCCTTGCCAGAGCTGGCAGCAATCTTCACTCTCATCAGGCGTGATCACAGGTCAGGCCATGATGAGGGGTCAGGTAGAATCAAGGTTCTGGTCGACTCCGTAGCATCAGTCTCCAGACGCCTTAGGAAGGGTCTCGAGAGGCAGGATCCTATCGGTATGCGGTTGTACATAACGGAGAAAATAGGGTCAAGCCTTCTTGGCGCCTGTTGCTTCTTGGTCGGCTCTTTAGGTTCGAAAAGGCTGCCACTAAACAACAATATCAAACAGATTTCGAATATCGTGGGGGCGATAGGGAGGCTCTAGGACTGTATCGCAACACTACTATTCTAGGACGCTCTAGTTTGTCTTCGGTAAGAAATCTATACTCCCCCTATCTCTTAGACCTACTTATAGTCTACAAGTAAGCTAGGTAAGCTAGATTTTCTTAGCTTAATAAGCGAACTTACAAGCTAATTTAGCCTAATCATATGACCTTTACACAACCTTCCTAGCATAGACTAGGCTTAAATAGCTAATATATATTTCTAGAGCTAATAATTCCTAGATAATAAGAGAACCTAAAATAAAGAAAGTAGAATTTAAAAGTATTTAAAAATAATTTTTACCCACTATTATTATATATGGTAAGCCAGAAGGGCTGTCCCGGCTTAGCTTGGCTTAACTTGCTAGTAACTAGGTAGAAATTAGCCAGTTTAGTTTAGTCTAACTTACCAAGCCAAGCTAGCTTGTAAGCCAGGTTTCCTTATAGACTCTACTAGACAGCCCTGCCGCTCTCTGCCATACTTTAAACAACATAATTATCGTCTATACTTAGTTTTGTACCCAGAAAGCTTACTGATTATAGTCTTAGGGAGATTTCTCCTCTCTTAACTAAAAATCTAAGGCCCTATTCCCTTTAGCATTACGTAGCAGATAAGACGCACGATACGTCCGGAGCGTATTGCGCTGCAGCTACAACTGGTCCAATTTGCTACCCCACGCACCAACAGGGCCCAAGATCCTGTTCAGGCAAGATTCGCCGAATGCTCATCGGCTCGGGTCGTACCTTTTGACTTTCATTTTCCGCCAGACTCCAACCTCTGCCTCCACCTGTGTTGCTTCGTTGTCCATTTCCCGGCATGCGTAGCGTCTGTTCCTAGCGCAGTGAACTTAACAGCCCGACTTCACCTGCGCCATTCGCACAAGAAGGACCCCCTATCGCGGCAGCGAACCTTTACCCTGGCATGGCTGATGCTTGCAAGGGCACAACTGGCGCAACTGTAACTTCGGCGAATACTCACCAATTATGTCCCGAGTCGAATCTATTTGCGTACCGTTTTGTCTTAACCTCGATTAGTCGCCATGAGGAGCTCACGATTGCTCGACACGAAGTCGGGCCATTCCAGGGAGTAGGGACCATTGACCTTCTTCTCAGATGCTCTGCACGTGGCACTCAGTCGCAGACAAGGAGACACTGCCAACGCATTGATCAGGCATGAGACTTTCTACATACGCTGGATTGTAGTGACCGCGCGCGGCCCGTTTGCACATGTGACATTGCAGTACTGTATGTGGACCTGCTCGGGGAACATTTATTATATGCAGCAGAACTAAACTCCTGAGCCAGAGTTTAGGGTACCACTATTCTGGGCTCCTGGCACAATAGTGAAAAGGAAGTAGTTCCTCTCGCAGATCTCTGCGTCAAACTATATGTACCACTTGCGTCGGTATACCAGCCATATCGAGGTCTCTCGCCGCTCTTAACAGCTTCACAGCCACCAAGAAGATCTACCGCTGGCACGGACCGGCTGACGCTTTCTGACCCTTGCTGTCAACTCCTCGCCACCTACCATAGATATGGACAGCGACTTTCCTGATCTGGATTCGAGGAATGACCTCTATCACCTTTCCGCAAACGCAGACCATTTTCGCCCTCCTCTCACTCCTCTGGAAGCCGGAGACACGTCGCATATACGACCAATCTTTCCCCTTCCCCAGTCATGGCAAACTCAAGCACACCCATATGCTGTACCTTCTGAGCATGGGCGTGGAAGCGTAGAACATTCCCTAACTTTCGTGGATGATTCGGCGATATCGCATGGAGCCTGGGCTGCGAGCACTCCTGAATTGCTCAGTTGCAGACGAGAAGCCGTTCTTTATGGCTCAACTTTTGGAAGTCATGGTTCAATGAACGGCCAACACCGGGAGAGCATTAGGTCCGAGGATGCATCGCCTTTGATGACGCCAACGAGAGACTCTCCTTCAACGCACGCCAGACCTCACGCTGCTGTGGAGCAGAAGTATCGCCGTACTCTGAATAGTAAACTTCAGCAACTCAATTCTTCGATCCCGATGACTGGAAAATTTGCACCACCTACAACTGAGAATACCGAGCTTCGAACTGACAACGAAAAGTCAGAATCCGCCGCAAAACCTGCGGTTCTTGATAAGGCGATCCAGTATGTCACTCACTTGGTGGAGACTTATCACAAGTACGAAGACGATATTGAGGCGCTAAGGGAGCAAGTCAGAGAGTGGCTTGGGGATGACGAATTCTTGCACGACCAAAGCTTGGACAACAAGCCGGAACTTCTGACGCAATAGTAAGCATGGCGCTGTGACATATCGGCAGGTGTCTGATGTGCTATACTTGGCATTTCTAGCGATTGATCTGGGGCTGGTCTTGTGCTCTCAAAAGCTTGCACACGGTGGCGAGAAGAACCAGAATTCTGCGACTCGTGCTTGGATATGGAGTAGCAGGCCATCTCGGTAGACTGATATAGCGACTTTAAACCTCTTATTAAGCGACACTTGACATCAGCTCCACCGTCCTTGCTCAATATCGGATTCCCAAGGGCCATTGGCTTCGCGAAGTAGGCCCGATAATGACATTGTAGGGAAGGCGACCACGCTGTGTGGTATAGCCACTTCTCGTGCCGCTGAGCTACGAACGTACTGCTTGGCTTGTGCTTTACGAGGCAGGTCAGTCCTCCAGTTGCAACTCGAACTTCGCATAGCACATTGACGTTCCAGCAAGCAAGAAGTGCTAAGAGGCAACAAGAGGCATGTCCAGCGTCCAATGCGTGCTCTAAACGGGCTAGCTAATGCAACAGGCACACTAGCCGACTACTGGTGAAATTCTGGTAAGACATTGACGTGGAGAAGTCCTTGAGGCTCATCAACGGACATCCCGCGGTTTGCAGGGATGCACGAAGCAGGGTCTAGAACTATCAACATGGAAACAGACTCGTGCGTTACCTCGAACTGGAAAGTTGTCATGAAAGCAGATGGTGTATTAAAAGCTCTGTACCGCGAAAGGGACGCTAAACACTCGGGTCTTCATCGGGATGTTTGCAAGTAGCGATAGCTTATTGTTGCTGCCAGGCCCATGCCCTGGCACGAGATCGCCACGTGCGGGATAGTCCAGGCCCCTAGACTACACTACACTTCTGGGAGGCTTGGGTCCACAGATCTTACCGCGGACGATAAGCTCTTGCTTACTGGCCGATGTATAGCGACAATCGCAACGCTGGACTCTAGGATATGGCAGGCAATCACAAGCTACTCCGCAAGCACGGGCAGGCTAGGAGCCTCGCCTACCGGAATGAAACGACCAGGCATTGAAGCGACTCTGGGTTCATTCATCAATTCCGTTACACTTCGGCGGACCTAGGCATCGACCTTGTACTTGTCGAGTCCCATGGCACGTCAACTACATTTTCGCAAGCAGCTACATGCAATTTTGCAACCAACCGCGTTTGCCATCCATACCCTTCCTCGACACAAACTTTGTGAAACCCAGGGCATATCTCTTAATACCACTGGCTAGTTTCTTGGGCCTTTTGGTTTGGACCATCACATTTTGTGACGACGACAAAAAAAAACCACTCTTCGACAATGGACTTCGGCGGGGATACCACAGTCGCGAATGCTGGCGCTTATCAGAATGTGTATGGAAATCCTTACAAAGGTGAGGCGATATCACACCACTCATTGACTCCTTCACTCACCAGAGATGTAGACTACTTCTTGCCAGATGGCAGTCCTGGCTATCAATACGGGCAGCAAGAATATCCGTGCCGCGCCTTCGAACCCAGCTACAACCACTTTCCCCAGCTCGTTGATGTCAATGATGATCTTTGCCGATTTGGATTCAACTCCCCATTGTATCGCCCACACGGGAGCCAGATCAGCCCGCCAGTCAGTCCACGGGACACGAGATCCATAGACTCGAGCATGTGGGAAGCAAATGTGCCACAGAAGCGTAGGCATCAGTCATCTGCCCTTTCGAACCGGACTAAGAAGCAGCACGTGAGTCTTGCAAAGAGAGGATCCACAATGTTCATATGGCTAATGAAGTGATAGTCACGCAAGGCGGGATCCAGCTCTCAGGCGCATAGTCCCTCGAGCGATGCATCATGTCAGTCTTCCACGGATGGACACCGGCCGCACTACGCCGTGGAAAGGCGTTACCGCTCAAGCCTGAATGAGCGCTATGCGAGCCTGGCACGCTTAGTTGCGCAGTTGGAGACTGTCGAGATCTGTCAGGCCGTCAATCCCGACTTTCAGCTGCCTACGAAGCTCGAGATTCCGGAGAGCGGCAGCGAGAAGCCGGCTGGCAAACGTCAAAGCAAGACAACCACACTGTCGGTCGCTATTGACACGATCGCGTTACTTGAGAAGGCTTGCGCACGCAAAGCACAAGAATGGGAATGTGTTGCCTCGAAGCTGAACGGCATAGTACGCGCTATGCCTTCTGAAGCGTCGATTGCGGCTAAACTGAAGGAGCGCTGATGAGATTGATGCGAGAGCTATGCGCTGCTGTCTCATTACGTTGATGGAAATTTTTGATGCAAAAGGAGTTACGGTGTGAAGCGTTCATAAGACACGGCCGAACAGTAAACGCCAAGTAAAATCTTATACCCACCAAGCAATGAACACAGAAAAGATACCCAATAAGCTATGGCCAAGCATCTCGCACGTTTCCTTCTTCTCGTCTGCCAGTAAACTCTATTCTACATCTTGTTTCAACCAGAGCGCTTGCGACGCTTCTCCGTTCGTCCACCACCGCACCGCGTCCGCTTGACCCGTCCGCTGAGCCAACACACGATCGAAGCCGCTGACATCTGCTTACTCGCAGTCTTCAGTGACATCTTCAGGGCTGATCGGAGCCCGGTCTCTGTGAAATACTAGTAAGCCGCTGCAAGCAACCTCGAGGGCGTGCAGCAAGATTACGAGGACCAGGAGTGGCTCGCTGTGCTGCCTTTAGCACGTGTCGAAAGCGAGAGGTATGCTTCGAACACGATCGAACTCCTCCTGCATTATCTCTCATGTCTTGTTGAGCTTTTTGGGTGCCTAGACGAGCCCCATGGGCGCAATCTATGCTTACTGGCGCGTGCCTGGGGCATGCCTGCTTGAGACTTGAGGTATCATCGATGCGGCAGCTCAGTAGTAGTATAGTCTGCGCAATAGCATATGGTACACGAGAAGCATCCACGATCGCCATGCAATGTCACGAGCCCCAAGGCTATTGAACAACGTACGGAATTCCGAGTGTCGACGCAAATATGTATGTAGCTGTGTGAGATGAGGAGGATGTTCCCCGACGGCTGAGCATCACCCTCCGGGCCCAGGAGCCATGCAGCGACGGTCTGCAAGAAGCCATGCGACCATACGCCGTCCAGGCTGACCCGCGAAGGTCGCTAATAATAAGAACATGGGGGGCGCAGTCGGCGCAATAATGCAGCATAGAGCAAGAATGTCTCTCGACAGTCGGAGACCGAGTGGCCAAGTATTTCGAACGGATCAAACCGTTAGACGCCAAGCGCGCGCGAGTGCTTCTTTGACCATGTTTCATCATGTTCGCAGGCATAATTCGCCGCTTGGGGAAGAAGCACTTTCGATACTTTCGGGACCAGCTACCACTACCAAGCATGAGCCTGGCGTAGATCGAAGCTTTCCACAGCGCTATGATCATTGATGACCAGAATGGAGGTAGTGAGCATACCAGCATGCGCTCTGAATGCCCTCGTGGCTGTCTTTATGGTATTCGCATGGAAAGCGAGCACGAAGGTACACGGTGCGGCAGAAGAATTCTGTGGTGAGTGATATGCTGCGAGTCATAGCAGATTTTACGGCTTGATGCGGACTCGAAGCAGTGTTTTGGAGGCGGTTCAACAGCTGAAGTCGACGATGACCCAGCAACCTCTGATATTGACGAGGAATACCATGCTTCGCGAGAAGTCTAAACACAATCGGAGGTCGGAAGCGGGAGCATGGCGAGGCAAGGCAAGCACGATCCAGTCAAATGGATCTGAGTTTCGAGTAGTTAAGCGGTAGCGGGCGCGACTGCCGTGTAGTCCACCCACGCGCGTGTTGTTGTACAGTACATACATACAGTATATCACCGTGCACGCAATCAATAATGCTGTACTGTACTGTACTCAACTACCGCGCAACAAGGGCAGGCATATTGCTCAACCAGGCATGAATAGCCTGGATTGTATGATACCAGTGCGCCTCACGAAACACCGCCCCTAGTCGGCCATCCCACGCTTCTCGCACACGTGACCCCAGCCTTCTGGTTCCACTTCTTCACTCACTCCCTCCACCTCTTCCGCTTCGAGAATGCTGCAGCCAGCCCTGCCATGCTTTTCTCCTCATCTCATCCTGCAGCTGCGCTAGAATCCCATCCAGGACCACACCCTCCAGGCCAGTAGCACGCAACCACGTCCTCCACACATCCCAATGGATCTTCATATCACATTTCCCATACCGGTACCGTACTCATCGCTGACCGAGATCTGTCGCCTTCGCAGCAACTGATCCCCGCCAGGAACATGAATCGAGCGCCTGCATCTTCTGGTCCGTGCCAAGAGTGAGATCCGAGAAGCTTCGAATGGGCCTATTATTATTTAATATTTCCTCGTGGCATTTTTGTTTTAATTAGCACGTGGTCAAATCATCGGGAGACTCCTGGGACCAAAGACGAAGCTCTCGGCAGAGCTATATTGAAGCTGAAAAAAATGGCAACCTCGATATCTGGATCCTGCCGCTCCGACCTTTCCTTTATTTAGAACCTCCTCGAGGCATATCAGCACCAGATGATGAGCAAAGCATGGCAGGGGCTTCTTTGATTAGCATCTTCCAGCCTAGCGATACATACATACATACATCGAACAATCTGAATTGATGAAAGAACGGGTCCGTGTGAAGTCTGCGGTAGAATATCGATCGGATCGAAAATTTCTCTCTCTCTCTCAAGGTTTGACTGGGCATCGACGACGACGACCCAAAGAGGAATTTAAAGCTTAACTACACACACACACACTTTTCTCCTCCTCCGGAACTATACTGATTCCTAATGAGGGTTGGTTGGTTGGTTCGGGGCTTCTCTTGGCGTTGCTCAGTGACAGCCTCGTCAAATCAGCGGAAAGACGTCAAGTTCGCTTACGCGTCCGAGCATGAGTAGAGAAAGTATGTTTTCTCCGAATCTTGTAAGACGACGACGTGTTGGCACCGGTCCGTGCAAAGAGTCTATCTACAGTATGTACATACTACTAACCACACACAGCGACCCTGCTGAAGCCAAAGATGGCTAGTTAGGCATCCGTTTGTGCATCTCACTGATGAAGACCATGTGCTGTGCGTATGATACCGTACCCTCGATGAACTTCCTTCTCCCTCCTCTGCATGTCCACGGTCCGCCAAAAAAAAAATCTCCCTTCAGCGTTTGGACGACTGCTGAAAATTCCTCTCACTATTCATCCTGATCCACCGATAGAAAAAACAAAAAAGAATCTTCCACTGAATCAAAACGATGCACGCATGCATACATGCTCACCCAGCGATTTCTTTTTGTTTTTTTTTTTTAATTTTGCCCCTATGAATTTATTTTTCTTTTTCCTTTTGAGGCTTCCAGTGGTGGGCGCTGGCCCATTCCAGAGGCTCGTGTATGTATACATCAATCAGCCTTTCTCTTGAGTTTTGACTGATTTGTTGATAGGCTCTTGTTGACAACAGCAATGATGCCTTCGACGCGACGACCGGTCGCACGCCACGAGCAGGATCTTCTTCGAGGAGCTCGCTCTGGTACAGCGGAAGACGCGGAATCGGCGTTGGCTCAAGGAGCTGTTACTGAAGGAAGGTCGATGATTGTTGGCAAGGAGGCGGATAACCACGGAAGCGTCGGCAGGGCTAAGGAGAAGGAGAATGGAGTGGAGCAGAGAGACAACAGGATCGTCCGGTAGTTAGTAGTCTTGCTGGCGGATCCAAGCTATTCATCATATTATCATTTCTCATACAGTATCATACAAACCCTGCCACAATGAGGACTCGTCGTCAACGAAGCCGTTCTCATTGTCATCGTGACCATCCTCGCATACTGCTTCCTATACAATATCCAAATCATCATCATCATCGCTATCGACGACTGGTCGTTTCGCTGCCTCGCCAGGCAAGGACTCCCGTCCTGGCACTTTGATTCCCTTGGCTTCCAGATCAAATCGAGCTTTCTTCTTGGTCGGACTTTGACTTCCTGAGCTTCTTATACTGCTGTGCTGCGAACGCGAACGAACCAGATTTGTCCTGGACTGTCGCTCCACATTGAGTTGTGTCTGACCACCGCGCTCGGGAGAGACGTGTCTGGTTTCCTTTGGCTGCAGTAGACCTGCTTTCTTCGCACCACCCCAGCCCATCGGCTCGGATGACTTGTGTGTCGAAGTAGCTGCTGTTTGGTTTCCGGATGGGATCGAAAGAGCTCCGAGGCCGAAGTGCTTCTTGCGGTCTTTGGCAGGCGAGAGATGCGCCGTCTCCGCCTTCTTGCCGAGGAGGCCAAGTTCAGCCGCTGACTTCTTCTCGAAAAGTGCCTTGCGTGCTTCTTCTGCTGCGTCGGGTCGGGAGGAAGTGGTGGTGGAGAATGTGGTGCTTGATGTCGTCTTCGTGTGCCTAGCACGTAGATACTCGGCTCCAACACCCTTCCCTTTGCCCAGGTCTTCGAGCTGTCTTTTGAGGTCTCGCTCTTTCTGTGCATCCGCAATCCGCTTCCTCGAGGCCTCCTCTTCGGTCTTGGTGTCGTACATGCGCTTGTCGTCATCGTCGAGTAGAGTCGCAGCGCTCTTGCCAGTGCCAGCGACATGATAGAGCTGCCCATATTCGCGACTGTAATTACCAGGCATTTTCTTCTTCCTTGATTCGGCGTCCTTCGCTTTCTTGCTGTTAGCTCGAAAGTCCCGGTCGCCGTTATGGAACATGGTGTTGACCTCCATTCGACCTTTGCGTGCCTTTTCGACCTGCAGATTGATATGGAAGTCGCATGCCTCCGTCTTGCGCTTGTCGACCCATTGGCCGCATTGCTGACCGTCCTTCTTGATGCTCACGCAGTAGCCAAGATCACGCGCAACGCCCAGCTCCATCACTGCGTCTTCGGAGCTGCCAAGCTTGAGAGAGAAACGTCCGCTGTGCTGGCTACCTTTCGGGGGCATAATGGCTGGATTAAGGATAGCAAGTAACGTCCCAGGCGTCAGCTTCCAGAACTGATTGAAAGCCGTGCCGAACAAGAAGCAATCGATCTCCCATTTCAGGTCACACAGGTGCAGCACCATGAATTTGTTTCGTGGCGCCTCAAGAGTCTCTTTGGCCTGATCGTTCGTTCGATGAGTCTCGGCATGGTCAAATGGCGTGGACTTGGATGCGAGAATGGCATAGACAACATAGTCAGACTCGCAGTCGGGTGGCTCGTAGTCGGGTGCTTTGACTTCTTTAAGCAGTCGCGGAAGGGTGTATATCTCCTTCCCTTCCATTTCTCGTGCAACCACGGCATGCGAGATATGTCGCTTGCTCAAGTGAATTTTCGAAAAAGGATCGTAGCCAGAGTCGGGATCCGGATGGGTGTCATCCATATCCATAGTCTCGTCAAGATCACTCTCTGCATGACCGGTGCCTTCTGCATGTTCGTGTCCTGCATTGATTTTTGAAGTCGCACGTGATTTGTTCTGACTGTCTCGTGCTGTCCGCAATGAGCCAGATCTAGAAATGCCAGAACCTGCGCTCTCTGCTCTCGACTCCAGCGATCTGGCGGCAGATGAAGGTCGCGCATCATCGTCAGCCCTTGACCTCCGAGTGACAAAAGCAGGAGTAGCTCTACTACTGCTGGAATCACTTCTGGCATGGCTGCTGAAACCTGAAGATCGCACCTGCTGCAGGCGATCGACCTTGGCCTGCCTCTCGTCGTCCTTGAGCTTGCTCTCTGCCAGCCGCTCGCTGAAAGTCTTCACTTTCGGTCGATCCTCGGTCGGGGGATGCAATGAGCGCGTTGAGTTTGAGCGCTTCACCTGATTGCCATCTCTCGCCCTCTTAAGAGACACTTCGGTGGCCTTCGGATTGCTAGTCAAGCCGAGCCTAGCTCTCGCAGGCGACACAGGCTCATGCAAAACCCTCTGTTCTCTCGCAGGCGACAAGGGCACTTGGAGGTTGGGAACAGGTAATGCCGACTCATATAATTTCCGCGGACTGCTTGCTCTCGGCGCGCGCAAACTTGGTGTACTGTCGTGACTAGACCGATCCTCGCCCTTCTTCTTGGCGCTCTGCAGCTTCTTCAATCGCAGCTTTGCCTGGATCTCTTGCAGCTGAAGTTGCAGCGTCTCCTCGTCTTCTTCCTCCTCCTCCTCCTCTCCCTCGCTGGCCATATTCGCAAGTTCTTGCAGCTTTCGGTGCGAACTGCTCAAAGGTCGCCGTCTCGGGCTCGGTGAAGGACTTCTTTCTTGCTCGCTTCGGCTCTTGTAGTCTTGCCATTTTCGTCTGCCGCTTGGCGACGAAAGTAGAGCTTGAAAGGGTGATCTCGGCGGCCATTGGGTGTCGTTCTTGGAGGGCGAAGTTTGCGCGCGAGGAGATTCGCGAACCACCACCATGATTACAGCATACAGCCAAAATGTGACTTATCGATGTCGCACTATCATTTTCTGTATTTTGTGAGTATTGTTATTGTTTGGCGTAAGGAGGTCTGGGTGGGTGTCGGTGTCGGTGCTTGTCGTCGCACAGACAAGGATCCGTGGTAGGTGCGTGACGACGCGACGCGACGCGATGCGTCTTCCGATTGAACTTTCATCTTCTGCAACCAAACCCAACACCACCACCACACCGCCACCACCACCACAGTTGGAACGTTGCGCTCTTTTGAATAGACAGCATATACACCGTATCGTGGAATGGCGCGGACACGGACTGGAAAAGGCGCCACGAGCAAGACAGAAGAGACCACTTCCATCAAGCCGACGTTGAAGAAGCTTGAGCCGAGCGTGGAAACACCTCCTCAGGTCTTTATCTTACCCAAAGATGCCTCCTCAGATGCGCGGATAGTGACGATTCCGCATCCTGCCACATTTGCGCAGGGTCGGTACTTGGTCTGTCCTGAGAGAGGCATTTACGAGTTCACCAAAGTTTCCGCGCCAAAGAAGAACCCGAAGAGTTGGTTACTCGCACCAGATCGCCCCGAAATCGTGCCAAATGAGCGGGCAAACGAGATCTCAAACGACAATGGCTATGTGTTACAGGCCCCCGACATGATGGTTGCGACGCCTGTAGATCCACTATTCCTGGTCCTGCCTGCTCTCGTTGGGGATAGCAAGAATACTGCACAAGAATTTCTGGCTTCGACCGATTTCATAGCCACGCTTACCGAATCAGCACCGCATCTTGCACAAGTTCTGGACCAGAGTCAATTAGAAGGCATGTTTGCCGGTCGCATTGAAGCAGTAAGCGATTGCATGGACATGGGCGATGAGAAGATGTATGCTCTTGCCCTGCCAAAGCTTGTCAAGGAACTTGTGTCCAAAGCCAAGCGGATGGTCGCCAGAGGTCTCCCAGCTAGCATGGAGGATCGCTTCGTCAACCAGGTCCTAGATGTGCCTGTGCTCAGCATAAAGCGAGAGGAGAGCAGCATCAGCATTGCAGAAGACCAGACTCCTGATGCTGACAGTCAGGTCTCATCTGCGCAAGAGTCGCAAGGTTCTGCAACGACCGTGTCCGGCGTGTCGACTGCAGCGACATCGATATCCTTCATGGATGAGAAGGAAGGCGCTGTGCCCTCACCAGAAATCACAGATCTGCTCCGGCTCCGGATTGCACTTAATTTCATCTTGTCATCATACATCGTCCCAAAATTGCGTCATAAACTGGAGCCTCTCATTTCCGATCTGGCGGTATCGGGACAGGACTTCTCGCCTTTGGACAAGCATTTAGAAAAGGTGGCAGTACTCAAGAAGGAGGCACAGGCTCTCCGATCGCTCTCCGACAACATCTCGCGGAAACGTGCCAATGAGGACGATGACGAAGTTGTTGCTGCCAAGGCAGAGAAGAAGCGAAAGAAAGAAGAGGAGGAATCGAAAAAGAAGAACATGTCGCTCGGTCTCAAAAAATTGGCCAAGGCTGACACTAGCGGTATGAAGAAGATGAGCTCTTTCTTTAGCAAAGCGCCCGCTAAGAACTGAATGATTCTATTGCACTCCATCACTTTACCATCACATCTAGCCCCATATCATGTGTCTCTTCATCGACGGGGATGAGGGCGAGGGCAGTGAAGCGAGATCGCCTAGCAACGATCCAAGGCGGTGTACGACAACAGGCTTGGAAACTGCTTGATGCTGGCCGTGCGATACGCCGACACGCGCACACGCCATCGACGAGGATGATGGTAGGCAGTACACACTTGATGACTCGCATCTTGACCGCTCTGGTATCTGGGATACGAGTGACCGGTCATTGGGATAGTCCCCTGGTTGCTGTACTGGGCTGGACCTTGATAAGATGTCACGCCGACAACCAGAGTCTGATTTGGCTTTGGGGCCGTCTGCCGCGACGCGACGCGACATGGACATGGATACCTGACTCGTAGCCTCGCAGCCTCCCACGTGCGGCCCCCTTGCAAGCCTGCAAAAATCGAGACGTCATCCATTCCCCGGCAACGCAATCAGCGAATTTACCACTCGCTTGGAATGATTGCGACATTTTGGCTTGTCTTGCAATGCTACGTTCGAATGCACCGTGAACTGCGATTTGCTTTGAATATATTCCGGTCGAAGGTCAGGCTCCGGCCCGGTGTCGCCCAGCTACCGGGAACAAAAGCTCCGATTCTGGAGATTATAAACTCCATCATCCGCCTATCGTGCACCGTGATGGATGGCCGATCCTGTGAATGAGGTCGACTATGTCAGGAGAGTTAGTCCAGGTTGAACAGAACGGTATGCATCTTTCTACCCTCCCCCTAAGTGTGGCTTTACAACGGACAACAAAGACTCAATCACGCTTGAGATCCAACAGCATGCATCGGTCCCCGCTGCAATGAAACGACTGTAGAAGCTCGCCAGCCTTGCAAGCATGCAAGGACATCGCGCAAGCATCAGTAACTTGAACAAGCCATCAATTGTAGTCTGAAGTCTTCGGACCAAGTTGCTTTCCTCTGTGCCAAAACGGATCGGAGCATCTCTTCGGTTGTATCGAAACCATTAGTCGGAGGAGCAGGAAACGTCTAGACTTACCAGCTGGGCTCGGCAATCTCCGCGAAACTTGCATGTGAAGCATGAAGCGTTCACCAACGAATCTGAAGAGAACTGTCCCAGCGTGAGCACCAACGTGTGCTATTATAGCTGCTACGACTTCGCCCATTGCGTCCACTATTCAAAGGGATCGCCAGCCAAGCAATAAACTCGCCGACGGCGAGAAAAAGGCAATACGGGAGTTGTCGCAGCCTTGGCACTCCGGGCAAAAGAAGCTTGGAACAACGTGGTCAGATCGATCAAGCTCGGCTTGAGTGAACATGACCTACTTCGATGCGAGCACCTGCGCACAACACGGGTATCACCTACAGTACTTTGTGGCCTAGGACTTGCAATTGAGCTACTTTGAACACCGCCGTGATGCTCCATTGCCCCCAACTCCGCCTTGGCAGTGACGGCAAGGGACTCACGAGATGCGACTTCATTAACAGCCCGTTCGTCGGATTCCTTACGAGATACTCTTGCACCTTTCCATACCGCACTCTCATTCTCTTTGCCTTGCCGAATGTGTCTTGAAAAATACGCGATGCCATCCCAACCAGGCCTCGAACACGTCTTCACTCTCCGCAACTACTTCACAAAAGAAAACATCATCCGCATCGGTCCAATTCAGGGCGACAATGGTCCTCTACGGATGTGTTTCCCTCACGATGACGGATTCTTGAAAAGCGCAGAGGGCACAGTAATCGCCCAGGTCTTGCCCGGAAGTGGAGATTGGGCGCTCGTACATCTTACCTCCCCTGCAACTCCACCTCTCCACCTTTACTTAATCCTCCCAGGTCGATACATCCCGCGGCATCGTGCATCTCGACGTTCGACTCAACCTTCGAACAACCACCGGAGGCCATTCCATCTTCATTACGTACCGTGGAGTGGGGAATCGTGATGAGAAGTGTAAGGATATGTTGGACTTCTTACCTGATGCTACGAGTACGGAATTCGGCGATCATGAATATTTCGCAAGTCCGACTTTTGAGACGAGTGATCCGGATTTAAAGTGGGCGGAAAGTTCGGTGTTTGTCGCTGAGGGGAGATGGGTTTGTGAGGAGGGCAGAGTCGCGGTTGAGTATAGGATTTGGAGAGTTAGGCCTAGTAAGTGAAGTCACGCGGGACCAGTGCGCCATCTCCGTTCTTCCCTGTCTCGTCCATCGGCTGTATCTTCCCATCAATCCAAACGAACTAATCAACATGTCCAGCTCTACTTTTCTCCCAATATAGGGGTTCTCTGTCCCCAATAGACGTATTTTCTTCTTCGACCACGAACACGCATCCAGATCAGCGGTCCTCATCTAGTCTACGCTCTACTCGCATTTTCGACCCTATAGTAAACCCCCCTAAGCATACAAACTTTCCAGGCTCGGGCGTCCAAAAACCCAAGCTAATAGAAATGGATGCGCGGATCTTTGACGCCGACCCATTTCTCTAATGCGTACATCTCGAGGATGCGATCCCAAAGTCCGTGCTCAATGCCCATCTATCTACGCGACAAGTAGGTATGATAGTCAAAGCGCTAGTAGTTTGAAAATTCCAAAAAGAGATAATTAATACTTCTTCTAGACTTCCTTTTACTTACGCGTATATAATCCCTTCATTTCACGTGATACTCGGATTTTCTTACTGTAAAGGTCTTTATCGATGCTAACGTGAGGAGTACCAGATAGTACATAGAATAGAGCTTCTACTTGATCTCTCACGCCAATGTTGAGCGACGCGCTGGCACTTGATACTAATCTCGACGGGCGAGAGGAAGACTAGTTACAGTAGGACGGCCTCGAGCGGGTTTCGTGTCTTTGCGGGCGGTACTACTCAACTTGGTTGGGCTCTGCACGCCGTTATGCCTAGACCAAAATACTCGAAGCGCTTGCCCATACCTCCGAGGCTGTCTCGAAAGAAATCCTAGCCTGGGTTGTGTTGACAGTCCGCAAAGCCTGATGTTCGGAAAAGGAAGACGGGATTGAGCATTGAAGAGACGCAGAAGGTCCGTGCCTGCCACGTGAAAGTCCTTTTTCATCGCTCACTTGGTTCGAGGCCACCCACTGAAAGTCCAACGTTCCGGTAGGTGACAAGTGACAAAAAAATTCTCTATCCTCATGCCATAACACTAACACTATCATATCACAGTGAGCGATAATGCTCGTACGTACGTCGTCGTATACACATAAAATCCCATTTCAATTTCCCCAGTAACGCCTGGCAAGCAAGCAAGCACATGAAATGCCATGCTGAAAGATCAATCGGGGTATCTCAACCACCAAAGGGACTGTGATAGTGCAAAAATCTCAAACGATGAATAAAGTCGGTCGAACTAGGACCGCGTCTCGTGCGCCGCACTCGCTGGTTCTGTTGATCCTTGTGCGGCGTCTCGGTCTTCCGTGGTTTCTGGCGGCAGACGAGCTGCTTCAGGCCGACGAGGTTCAGATGCAGTTTGTGGCTCCTCCCGTATGGCAGGCTGCTCGCCTGTTCGGCGTGTCCGTATGCGGAAAGCATTTCGTAAGCGACTACGTCTGCTGGTCTCGGCCTCGGTGGTAGAGGCGTCAGCAGCAGTGCTGTTAGACTGGTCTTGCTCTGTCTCCTGGCTTGAGGCGAGATTTCGTTCTCTGTATTCTCGCAGAGCCCTAATCCGCTCTTCGCGCGTCATGCGCTCTGGTCGTGTCACGCCCATTAGTCCCAGTATAAGACTGCGACGGACACTTGCTCGTCGTTGAGCACTATCCAATGGCGGCGCAAGCGGCTCTCCCTCAGGCCTGACTGGGTTACCGAACTCGTCGGTGTCAGTCTCTTGCGACTCCCTGTCTGAAGGTCTGAGGTCTATTCGGCACAGCGGGCATGTGCCTGATACGTTCAGTAGCCATGGGTCGATGCACTCAGGATGGAAGCGGTGATCGCATGGGAGCACACGCTGATCTTGTCCGACCTCGAAGTCTTCTGTACAGATACTGCATCCCTGGTGATCCTCTTGCTGTGCGGTGGGCAGGTGTTCGCTGCTGGTAACGGCAGCGGCGATACCACTCTCTTCGGCAGCACCGTCAGTCGTTGTTGGCGGCACGTTCGTGTTTCTAGTCGTGTCATCGGCGGCGGCGTCGTCCTGTGGCGCCTCATCCGCCGCACGTGGTTGGTCGCCAACGTATTCCATCTGACCGTGTTGCCCACTCTCCAATTCGACTTCGGTCGGCTTAGGTTGGTCGTCTTGTCGGTTGCCCACCTTCACGATCGGGATGGAATCGAGCATAGCCCTTGCGATACCGCGCGCTCGTGTCTGTCGTGGTCGGCCGATGCCATTGCGAGGCCCATATCTCTCTGGATGTCGGTGGGCTCGAACTGCTCCCGTAATGATGATAACAAGGAAGAGCGCAGTTATGACTCCCGTGATCGAGTACAAGATGATCATCGCGACAGCCGTACTCGGCGACGGACCCAATGGATTCGCTTGTTGTGCATTACTGCTGTTGCCCGATGCCGAGCTCGAGGTGTTGGTGGTCGCATCTCGATTAAGGATAGTTCCATAGGTCGGGTGTGCATCGCTGCTGCCATGCATACTCTGCAGCACGTGCAACATATCCATTGAATTGTTCTGACTCTTCAAAGTGTAGATCCAGCGATAGCCTCCTAGTTCAGCGGCGTGGCAAGACTGGGCGGTTTGGGAGTAGAAGACGACGGCAGCGGCATGGTGGTTCTCGGCGGTAGCGAAGACTTCGGGCGGCTGGATGTTGCCAGAATACGGGTCGCACGAGATCAGAACAATGTCATCGGAGGTGATGTTCAGTGGGTCGGCGGCATCTGCCAATCTTATGGATCCGGTCAAGCCATTCCCCTACACGCGACCAGCATCAGCACTCTAATTCACACTGCCCGGTTCCTGTCTTATGTACACCTTCTTCCACGCCCGCGCGCCGCGCAACATACCGCTATGTCAGTGGCTCCTCCTTGAGTAAGCGGAATGATCGGAAACACGGCGAAAGGAGATCCTGTATGGCGCAGGCCAATCTCCATAGGACCACCGTAGCTGGCGTCGTTCGTGTTCGTGGTGTTGGTCGGCGCAATTGTCTGTGCCGACGACGGCAAGGTGAGGGCCACAACCACGACCAGGGTGGCTATCCATACTTCCATCGCTGTGCCCGTCGTGGTGAAGCGGCGCATTTCGTGCATCGCAATGCGAAAGTCGGCCAGCGCCTACACTCATCTATTCCCGCACGCTCCACGGATGGATGGACTGGAGTCTATGACATGTTGCTGATGAAGTCCATACAAAGAACACATGCAACTCACGAATATCATCCGCCATCCGGTAGAACTATCGCGGTCTACATTGCTATTGGCCAATGCCGCCTCGGATCTGCTGTTGCCGGTCGAACCTCACGCGAACGCGAACGACAACGAGCCAAGAACATCATCCAAGACAACCCGGAAATTTGTCACTTGTATACTCGACTTCGATCTACATACATAGAATTTCGATGTCGAGCCATGTGCGGTAAACGGCGATGCGAACTATCCGTTCTTCCCACGTCCTGATGATCATGAGATTGGTTTATACAGCAAAAAAAAAAGAGAACCCTAGTCCGGAACGGCATGCATACGACGACTTCCCCTCTTGATGAACGTCATATGGTGAGATGCATATGTAATGGAAGTACAAGGATTTTTGAAAGGAAGAAATCACGCAACAGAACTGCGACTAAAGCATGCCCGCGAGTCTTGATTATTGTTGGTCAGCGCATTGAACGCCTGTTCTCATGTGCACTTGATGCTCTAGTTTGTGCTTCTCAGCAGCATAGCGATCTATGATTTTCTAACAAGTCTTGCGGTGCGGCATGACTAACTGGTTGTCCTACATTCGATGCACTTTTGGTTGTACATTCTTGAACAACCTCAGGCTCGATGTCATCGATACTTTGAGCGCACAAATTCATCGCGATCGCGCGCGGATCTGCTTCTGCTGACACCTCTGCTTCTAGGCCGGCTCGCGACTGGACTGCTTCTCCTTTGACTCTTTCTCCGTCCCTGCCTGACGCCTGCTGGACTAAGGACGAATTTCTCAGTCTCCGTGTCATAATGAAGCAAGTCCATTTCCAGCTGCCAAAGTGGGGCCTCGGGCAAGATTTTTTCAAAGCCTTCAGGTGGTCGAGTTCTCGACTTCCAGAAGATGCTTGGTCGCTTGGCGCCGGCTTCTTCAGGCCACTCGACGACCAGCTTCCAATCCTGTAGAGCTTTACAGTCGTAGTCTCCGCGATCATCCAGACCCGGCCCGTGCAGCTTGATTCGACTTCTCACGGAGGGATGGATGTACTCATGAGTGTCCATGAGCGGGTCGTCGGTGATTCTGCCATTGTGCGGATCTATAGCTGTGTAGCGACCAGGAGTGCGGACTTTGCTGCCGCCTAGCGCATAGACTCCTTCCATTCCACCGAAGATCTTGCCGAAAGACCAAGGTCGGATCTTCTGGTCTGTCTTTTCGTAGTAGATTTCGACGTCTTCCATCTGATCATGGGCGTAGTCGAGATCGAAGTCCAGGAATGGCTGGCACTGTGCCATCATCCATGCAAGTGATATCGTTGCAATCTGTTGGTCGTCATATCCGCCACCAACATTAGAATGTGCTCCAGGAAACCATACTTGACGAAGGGTCGTCCGGTTGCCTTCGAACTTCTCCCAAAGCGTTGGTGGGAAAGCATATCGCCTCTCATCTAGTGCCAGTGCTTGAAATGCATACTCGATGTGATTTCCTAGAGAAGTGTCATAGAATGTTACTTCCTTCATGGACTTGCTCTGTAGTCCTAGTCGAGTGAGCCAGCCTAGCTTCGGCGTTCCTAGAGAGCCCACGGTCTCCCACACACCGACCACTTTCACAGGCACATCCAAGCGGGTCATTCGCCGCCGCTGTAATTCATATTTGTAGTCGGGATCCAAGGCGCTCGGTTTGTTTGGAAATGGCAGGTCCGGATGCTTTGGAACGTAATCGCGGTCGTGCTTTCGCTGGACATCTCTGAAGATTTCGGCAAGGTATGGCAAGCCTTCGTTTGTCAGAATGCCCACTTCGCCGATCAAGCCTGCGATGGATCTTGCGCTGAATGCGCCACGCGAGAATCCAAAGATGAAGATCTCATCGCCCGGTAGCCAGTTGGTAGCGATGAATTGATATCCTTCTCGAACGATCTCAGCTAAGCCATGACCACTGATGCCGGCGCTGTGATGAGGATTAGTTTTGCATTTGGTCGATTGTCGTAGCATGCATACATCTTGTTAGTCACGCCACCGCCAGCTCCAACACCCCAATGATAGTTGACGATTTGAGGTATGCCATCGGAGCTCAGTGGCTTTACGGCGCGAGATATGCGAGTGACGTTGCTTGGGATATGGACGGAGCCGCGAATGCTCCCGCTGCTGGAGTTCAGCCATGATCCTGGTAGAAAATGATCAGCATCGACACGGTACTGTCGCGTGCGCTCCCGAAGCCATCTTTACACACCATCCTCGCACAGAACGAGCCGTTTCCCAGGTCGCGAGGGCCCGATTGCCCGACTTCTTGACGTATTGGCCGCTGGCTGTGCGGGCACAAGGCTAGATTCAGCGGCAGAAACTCTGGACATGGCAACAAGTGCTCCTCGCTTCAGCACAGGTCAGATTGTGGAGTGTGAGTTGTCGCATTATTTTTGGGCAGAAAGTATTGTACAGAGAAGGAAAGATGGTGTGCGAATGAGGATGTAAGGAGATGTGATTGTGATTGTGGGATGGAAATTGATGGTGTCGGATTTCTGCCCAAGCACCGTGGTCGTTGCGAGTCGCTCTCGCTCAGCCTCCAGCAAGCAGAATGTCAGTGGCTGGGCGATGTGACAGTGACAGAGGTGATACTTGTATGATACTTGACTTGATAGCGGAAAGAACGAGCTGACAGGCGATACCATCGGCTTCCCAGAATGCAAATGGAGATGAGAAGAGCGGTGCCATCATCACCACCGCGATCCGCGATGCGATGCGTGCCAAGACCTTGCCGGCGAACGCAAGAAGATGCTGGTCAACGGAGCGATAGAGCTGTTGGTGATACTGTAGACATATATATCTCTTCGGGACTTTCCGACCATAGTCATCAAGCTCGTTGTGGTGTATGGCGATGAGGAGAGAAGGCATTCTGATGTACACTGTACAGTAGGAAATTCAGGCAGCCAAAATTTGTGCCTTGCGCGGCGCGTCTGGACCTGCGCTTCGACTCGCGTCGACCTGGAGCATCGAGTTGATGGTCAGGTATCGCACAGAACTGCAGACAATCCGGCGCATGAAAGGAAGAGCTGTTTCCGCATAGATAGAGACTCATTAGAGCATCTCAGCTTCGACGTGGGCGACGTAAAGGTCTGCTAGTTCAAACTTCACAGTCCCAAGTCCGCCGTGGCATCGCCTGCCCAACATGCCTCCCTTTCGCGATGATCAGATCTTTGTAAGGCTGCACATTGCCCTTCCACGTCCACACGTATAGCTGATGCGCTGTAGATCATTGCGCCGGGCTCGCAAACCACGCTGGCGCAACTCGGCCTGCCAGAATCCTTCACACCCGCACGATATCGACTCAGATCGCGCATGTTTCCTGGCGAGCATGAAGGCGAATACGAGCCAATCAAGATCCGGCGAAAAGAGAAGTCAGCGAATGGCACAAATGGAGATGAGCCGGAATGGGAGGAAGATCGCATATCAGAGGAAGGCGCCATCTGGCCCATACAGAATGGCACAATTGTCGACTGGCCATGCTTCTATGCGTTGCTTGAACACGTCCACAACACTGTGAATCCGCCCTTTCACACCCCTATACTGCTGATTGGGGAACCGGTCTGGACACATAAAGAGTACGAGAAGGTCGCACAGTTCATCTTTGAAAAGTTCAAGACCCCAGCACTGGCCATGATGGACTCTGCCGTTGCCACAGTCTACGCATACGGCATCCCGACGGCAACAGTGGTCGATGTAGGTCTCAACAAGGCAGACATCACATGCGTCGTCGACTTCATGCTGCAGGATGTCGGACGAGGAATTGCTGTTGAGAACTGTGGTGGAAACGCAATGACTGAGCGTCTGATGGAGCTTCTCAAAGGACGAAAGGGCTTTACGCGAGACGTTTGCGAACAGCTGAAGAAGAGTAGCATCTGCGAGATTCTTCCTCCGGATGCAGAAGTGCCGGACACTGATGCGCCCGAAGCAGTTGTAAATCCAGCTGCTGCCGCATCGACTGGGGCCGACGGAGCAGCACCAGGCCAGAGAAAACCATCGATAGCCGCTGACCGGCCACGAGGACCGGGTCCAGGCACACAGGTTGGCGAGGAAAAGAAGCTGGAAGATGATGAAGGTGTGCTGGATGTTGCGAGTATTGTAACAAGTGGTAATATGACCGAGTATCTTGCTCAGAAGGAGAGGGAGAAGCAGGAGAAAGCTGCGGCGAAACAGAGAAAAGCGAGTGAAGCTGGGCCTGCCGCACAAGCTAATAGGCCTGCTCGCTTACCAAACGCAAAGCGCAGTCGAAATACTTTCATCTACGAAGACTTTGCGCTCCATGATGCGATGAAGAAGGCGGGCAAGAGCGCCCAGGAGTTGCAAGAGATGCAGTCTGCACTGGACGAAGGCTCGAATAAGCGACAGAAGACACCTGAACCTCAATCTGCCGTCTCTGACAAGCCAGCGGATGGCGGCTTCGAGAAGTTGGACGGCACTACTGACACAGCACCGACCGGAGGCTTCCGACGCGAGATCGAGGTTGGTGCCGAGCGATTCCAGGCTGCTTCGGGAGGAATCCTGGAACGTCTTGCAGACGCCATACATCGCACAGTACAAGGCTGTGGCGAAATGGGAAAGAGAAGCGAGCTTTGGGACTCGCTGATCATACTTGGGAATGGGTCCAAGGTGCGCGGCTTTAAGGAGGCCCTGTTCGCAACGCTACAGTCCAAGTACATTATCTCGCCATCATCCGCAACCATCTTCACCTCGGAGTTGCCATCGAATATGTCGACACCGATAGCGACCGGCGCCAATACTCCGCAGCCCCAGCTTCCCGGCCAGCAGCCTCCACATTCTGGAGTCAACCCACTCTTACACGCAGCTTTGACTGCACAAAATCCTCAACTACATCCGGGATCACAGCCAGGCATGCACACACCCGTGCCTGGAATGCCACACCACCAGAGCATCCATTCGAGCGGTCATGGTCAGACACCAACGAGCATAAAAGCTGCCAAAATCCCGGAATACTTTCCCGAATGGAAAGAGGTCGGGTACGACGAAGCCGCCTTTCTGGGTGCGCAAGTTGCAGGCAAACTCCTCTTCATTGTAGACGGCGGCGCTAGCAAAGGCTATATGACGAGGACAGATTACAATGAACAAGGACCAAGCGGTATCCATGAGGTTCGCATGTAGAAAGTTAATGCTAGTGCTCTGCTTGGCTGTTGGCACCCTATGAAGAAGCTTTGCCAATGTGAGAAGCACGTTTACGATACGAAGGAAAATGTCAGAATCCGATCAGGCTTGCGGCCGTACAAGAGTGACAGCCCGAGCCACATGTCGCTTCTTGCAAAAAAGTCCAAACCTTGCTCATGCCATGCTGTGAACATTCCAACGTATCGGAGCCAAGTTCATCCCGTTAAACAGCGGCTGATAGCAAGCAAAACTTATCATAGGCGACATGATAGACTGCTGTGTAGAAGTCTAGAAGCAGCACGACTCGGAGATTTCTGAGATGGTCGCAACAAAAGTTCTGAAAGTCTTCGAGCTTCTTGAGGATTTTCTGATGTTCCTTTGCGACTAGCATGTAAGTTAACGACATTCATATACGATGGTTACTCACTAGGCACCAATCCCTGCGATCTCAAGCCGTTTAAGTACTAACCCGCACATGTTATCGAGTAAATCTCCACATCAACGTCAAAACTATCTTCGCCGCTCGACGTTGCGCTTCCAGATCTAGAGACATCACCTCAAAGGCCCGGCTATTATAGTTAGGTAGGCTGCGAAAAAAATCTATAACGAGACCTCTAACTCTCCCGTCTGTATACAAGGCAGTATAATAAGGTACGATCTCGATGTTATATAACCGCAAACGTCAAAATTCGACATCCCTTTCAAAGTAAAGCCGAGAAGAACGACGATACTATTATATAACGACCTACTCGTAGCTTGTTATTTATACTCTCATGTTTCCGATCTAGTAGGTATGAAGTCCTCGATATGCGCTACCTATGTCCGGTGTATGAGGAAGTATGACTTGATTTCCCTGTGAGATGTAGACCGAGGGAGCGAGGAGAATGTTGGCAAGAATATCGGCCTATTTCTCACATCGGCAGAGACAAGTTCAAGGGCTACTGAGATAGGACCCCTGAGTTAGGATCTTATTATGAGCGCTGTTGGTTGAGAAGGACTTCTTATTTCACTGTGATCTTCCGGGCTAAAATGTTTTATTGTCGCGGCCGTGGTTGTGGAGATGCGTGGTGAGGTTGGGCTGTTGGTCTGACTTGTTCACGCTGATCTTGAGTGAATGGAGATCATCCGCTCGACGTTTTGCTTCGAGAGACCGCTCTTGCTGTAACGTTCAGAAGAAAGAGATTCGGTGCGTGGCATGGCTGGTATCGTGGAGGGGCATATGCTCTGTGTCGTGATCCAAGGTCGTGGTTCTCCGGTCTTGTCTACGTATGTACAGGAGACTGCGTTTCAGCACACCGTGACTGTCCGCGGAGGTCGCATCAGTGCGGAAGTTTTGCGAAGTCAGGGAGTGAGATGTGTCATGTCCGACGATCAATCACTCACTCTACAAGGCTGGATGAGTCAGTGAGAGAAGAACAGGGAGAAGAAGTCAGGAGGACTCAAAGCCTCCTTCCATTCCATCGCTAGCTACGTACTACATACAATCTAAAAGTACACAAAGGCAGGTCTCAGTTTCCCTCGAGAAGAGGTACTCACACCGCGCACCAACGAGAAGGTGCCTGCCAAATAGCGCGGCACCCCGGCGTAACAGGGCGGCACAGCTCAATGCAGGCGAAAGCCTCAAAAAAGAGCCGTACCTAACAAAAGAAATTCGTAAGTCCCTTTTCTCTTCAGTTTGTACAGTTCGCCCTCGCTTGCTGCCGACTCTCCCACAGCAGCTCTTCTCGAATCATTCTGACCTCGTCAGCCGATAATCCGTCCCATCTCTTGGCGGTAGCCTTCGCCATGCGCTCCAGCTTCCGACGCTCAGCCCACTAGGCAAGAGCGCTGAACAATCCACAGCAAGGCATCGGTGATGTTGATGTTTACCAGCAAATTGTTCTGAAGAGAAAAGGAAGAGGGAGCGAGGGCGAGGGAGGACGGGTACTTATAGCAATTCCCAGGGCGTGCATGGGCCATGCGAGCGCGTGATGCGACCATGAACAGCTTGCAGATTATGTGTGGTGTGTTTCGAGCTACCGAGCGTTTCTTCGCTGAACGATAGGCTGAGGCTGCCAAGATATGCCAAGACTCCCTGGGATTCGTCGCAGCCTTATCGCAGGACCAGCCTTTTCGACAAAGTGGTCCGAGAGACGAGGGCATTTCGCATGAACACACCATTCTTGATCAAATTTCTGGGCCCTTGCTAGGCACCAGTCGCAAGAAGTTGCTACTTGTAGCAGGCATAGCAGAGGCCAGATTTATCGACCAAGTGGTCTGAGAATGCTAATCTGTCTGCTCAGTGTCTGGATCAAGTGCTTGGCAGCAGTCGCAGACGAGCTGCTACTGGTCGCAGCTTTGTCAGAGCACTGCAATCGCCGATGAAGTAGTGGTCTGATTGAGGAACTTTGTTGCGAGTGCAGATTTTGACTTTCGTGTTTCGTTTCCTTGTAGAGCAGGCGTAGGCGCTCTACTGTGCACAATTCGATGAGAGATGACGGATGTTAGTCCGCTGGCGGCATCCTAAAGCGATCTGTTCGTGCCTCTTCCGTCCGCGCGGAGATCTTCGTGTGCTGATTGTCGCAGAAGTGGAATTGCGGTCGGATGTTCGAAAGTGGCAGAAGCATTCTTGTGCTGGGGGTTTCTGCTTAAGGTATCAGTTTTGCGAGAACCACCACATTCCTGCTTCCCGAGTCACGGCGCATGGAAAGTGGGATGGCCAGCACTCTCACGTCATGGAAGAGCGGAAGTGCCTGCATTCACTCAAGAGCTACACACATGTGCCTGCCGTCACTAACCTCGCAAGAACGATTTGCAACCTCTGCGCAAGTCTTTGTGGTATACGTCTTCTCACACTCGCAATCTCGCCATCTCCTGCTGACGAAACCCTTTCAAGAGTGCTTTGGATTCACCACATCAATCTCCTCCCTGCTCCTTCCGCTTGCAGCTTAGAGTAAGGAGGAAGATTGACAGACGACTCGAACTCCAAATGCTCGGGCAGTGTCGTGCCGGGCTCGATTCGAAAGTCGTATCGCAGCAAGAGGATGCAAAGCAAGATCTTGATCTCGTTGCCGGCGAAGAAGCGACTAGTAAGAAATGTTAGCGGAGAGGTCCACAAGATTGAAGCGTTCGATGGTGGAGTAATTACCCAAGGTAAGCATATTTTCCTGTAGCATGTTAGTCTCGTATGCAGCGGTGGGAGCTGCAGGGCTGAAGCGAAGCGCCTTGTCGAAGGATCATGACTTAATGTGCCTTCCATTGCAGCGACAATGATCTCATGTCTGTGTGCCGGTTGTGTTGCTCATTCTGGTAGCAGCTCCCTTCACGTCCATCCATAGATCGGAGTGCCCATCGACCGGCTGAAAGCACTTGATTCATCTGCAGATGCAGGAACAAAGGTACTAGAGCAAGTGTGAGTACATGCGGCAGGCTGTCATAGATCTATACTTGATAGCACAAGAGCTTGTACACAACAGTGGTGAGTGCTCAGAGCTGCCGTTGTTGGTGGTGTTGATGCCCCGCGTTCACGAACGGCACCGCCAATGCGGATACGGCCCGGCCAATCGCTTGAGCTTGCCGACCTCTTCAGTATTTATCGTTGCATCGGCGACTTCGCGTTGCCAGCATTGGGGTATGCCCTAGAACTCTGGTGCGACAAGGTCCCGAAGATTGCTTGCTGATGTCTCAAGATCATTGCTCGCACTTGCACTTCGTCACATTGCAGCATCGAATGGCCAAGGAAGAATTCTGAGCAGTCTGATGGTGTATTACAGCATGACAGCGCCTCGAGGAAGTGAAATGGAAAGAGTTCAATGGTCGACGAGCTCGTGGGTTTAAGACGGCGAGTGGCTCCTCCCACTGGTTCATATAGTACCGCGTTATACATATGTTGTCTTCTCATCTCGTCCAAGCATGATTCCATCCATCTCTCGCGGGTGTCTCCGTCTGTATTCGCGCATATTCGATCGGTACTCCATTCCAGATCCCATTCTTCAGCATGGCGATTCTGTAAAGTCTACCGGTCTCTTTGGCATCATTCGCCTTCTGGCTCTGCCCAAGTCGTACTCTGTCTTCTGCTGTCATGCCCTCGTGGTCTATGAGTCTAAGTTCCTCACATGCCGCTGACATGGCATTGTATTGTCGCTCCAGTTCGAGCTCGCGATCTTTGCGTAGCTTGTCCTGGTATCTCATCCAGGCGCGATGGATCGTCCAGTGTCGGAGATATCGATTTCGTGAAAAGCGCAGAGGTCGCGGCGTCAGAGGATGTTGGAGATGGTATCGTATTTGTGCTGCATCAAGCCTGTCAGCGACCATCCATATCGTACTGCATGCGATGCGCCATACTGATTCGAAGATCTCTCTTGACATTGCCTTTTCGCTTCTCTCTCCTTTCCGTACTGGAGAACTGTGCCTTCTGCTGCTGTGCAAGACACCCCCTAGCCGTCCATGGCAACGTTTCTGATCGTGCTACTGGCGAAAAGACGCGTAGCAAAGCCATTGAAGGAGCTTTGATTGATGCCATTGTTGATTAAGGCTGCGATGTGGTTGTTGAAGCACATCCGACAGTTCTTTCCCGCAGCAAGGATGCGCAACAAGCATTTGACGGACAGCGATCCCCACGGACCATCCCGCTCACCGCCGCTGCAGGTGCAGCCGCATTACGTGGGGTCCAGCTCGCAAAGTGCAAGTGCAAGTTCAAGAGCGCCTTCTGAAACTTGTAGGAGGTATTTCTCACCACACACTCTCTCTCTTTGTCTTTCACATTGCTGCATCAGATCAGACCAGCTTCACGAAGCCAACAACACAACCATTCCATCGCCTGCCTTTGACTAGTTCCATCGGCACCGACGATTCCTACCGCCCATCATGCCTGCTGGCGACTTCGACCCCAAGTCCAGCCTTGGGCAAGCCATCCTCGAGACTGTCAAGCACTATCCTCGTCCTGCTGAAGTCGACAAGTTCACATATGGCACCGCTGGCTTCCGTACCAAGGGAGATTGGCTAGACCACGTCATGTACGGCATGGGCCTACTCGCTGGTCTGCGCTCGCGAAAGCTCAACGGCCAGACTATTGGAGTCATGATTACCGCCTCCCACAATCCCGCTGTCGACAATGGCGTGAAGCTTGTCGACCCGATGGGAGACATGCTCGAGCAAGATTGGGAGAAGTGGGCCACCAACATCGTCAACGGCCAAAACCCAGAAGAGACGCTGCAGGCATATGCGAACGTCGTGAAGGAGTTCAAGATCGATGTGAGCAAGCCCGCCAATGTCATCTACGCTAGAGACACCAGACCATCCGGCCTACGACTGGTCAAGGCTCTGGAGGCTGGCTTAAAGGCAACAGGCATATCTGCTACAGATTATGGCATTCTCACAACACCACAACTGCACTACTTGGTTCGTGCGACGAACACTCAAAAGGACAAGAACCCGTACGGAGAGGTCTCCGAGGAAGGATACTACAAGAAGCTTGCTGCTGCTTTCCAGCAGGTCATGAAGAACACCAAGGCTTCAAGTCCAGTCACTGTCGACTGCGCCAATGGTGTTGGAGCGCCAAAGCTCAAGAAGCTTTTGGAGTATCTTCCCTCAGAGGAAGAGACAGGCCTCAAAATCACGGTCAAGAACGATCGCATTGAACAGGCCGACGTTCTGAACAAGGACTGTGGTGCTGACTTTGTCAAGACCGGCCAGAAGGTTCCGGTTGGCTTCAATGGCAAGCCATACGATCGATGGTGCTCCTTCGATGGTGATGCCGATCGCATTGTGTACTACTTCAATGAGGAGGGCAGCATGTTCCGCCTTCTCGATGGTGATCGGATCGCGACGCTGGCTGCAGAGTTTCTCGGCGGTCTGGTCGACAAGTGCGGTCTTTCGGACAAGATCAAAGTCGGCGTTGTCCAGACTGCCTACGCCAACGGTGCCAGTATGAAGTACATTAAGGACCGACTGAAGCTGAAATCGGAGCTCACTCCGACCGGAGTCAAGCATCTTCACCATGTGGCAGCGCGATACGATATTGGAGTCTACTTTGAAGCCAATGGTCACGGTACTGTTTTGTTCAGCAACAACGCTCTGAAAACTATCTGGAAGCAGGAGCCGGAATCGCCTGCGCAGCTCGAGAACTTGGAAGTCCTTCGCGGCGCCACCGACTTGATCAATCAGACTGTCGGCGATGCCATCTCCGACTTCCTTCTCGTTGAAGCCATTCTCGCCCACAAGCAGTGGACTGTCAAGGAATGGCTATCGACCTACACCGACATGCCAAACAAGCTCGCCAAGGCAAGCGTGAAGAAGCGAGAAGACTTCAAGGTCGTGCCAGGTACCGCCGAGCAGAAGCTCGCAAGCCCATCAGGTCTTCAGGAGAAGATCGACAGCGAAGTCGCCAAGTATCAAGACGGTCGCTGCTTCGTGCGACCTTCCGGCACTGAAGATGTCGTGCGCGTCTACGCTGAAGCTGCTGAGGCATTTGATGTCGACCACATGATCAGCGCCGTCAAGTCTTTGATCGCCACCGCGAGCGAACGTGCTGACTAGAAATTTCGCATGGAGCGCGTCCTTCAGTATAGGAAAGAACTCAGGGACGCAACCGACGAGCTCAAGGCGCGAGCTGATGAGCTTTTCCCGGGCAGCGATGGCATGCATGGTAGGAAGAGAAGGATGGACTCTGATGAACATTATTAGACCAAGATTTTTTGAACGGTGTTGTTGTTGTTGTTGTTGGATGCATAAGCGCTGGAGTATGGGACGGGCAAAAGACCAAAAAGTTCTGCGTGGGTGGGATGAGATAGAATAGGGCAAGTGAAAACCCAGCTTTTTTTTTGTAAAAGACGCATACCATCACAGCGAACGAATTGCGAATTTCGCGAAGAACCTGCTGGATCGGAATCTTCAATCTGCTGGTACCGTAGTTAGGTGTGAGTGATGCTAGTCAAAACGGACATATATAAATGAACTTTCGCCACCTAAAGCTCGTAGTCCCTGCTGTTTTTAACACCTTCTTCGCTTCGCCTAAGGCGATAACAAGGAAAAATGTAAACTCAGCTCGAAGTCTTACGCGAGGCGAGGTGTACATTTTCCGTTTTTCTTTTTCATTAACTCGCGCGATAGATAGATAGATACAAGCTACCTCCTAGTTTCGTTCACGTTTAAGACTCTACGTTCCTGCTTCCGCTAGTATGTTACACGTTCGTTTAGACTCCTCTTTACCTTACGGAAAAAAAAGGGAAGGTAGTGTGATATGTAGTACTCTAGGTCTACATGTATAAGACTAGTACTTTATCTTTACTGAATAAAATCCTGATCGCCCGCGATCCGATTCTCGTGTGCGGCTTAGAGTGTATATACGGCGAGGAAGTTCTCGTGACCGCTTTCTTGCATAGTTAGGAAATTCGCCGTCTTGTCCCAGTAAATGCATTTAACGCCGTGAAAGTTGGTATTGGGATGGTGTAGAATTTTGAGGGAATCAGTGAGTCCCATGGCAAGCACCAAGTTACTTATTTCTGATGATATGTGGATTTCGGTGTTTCTCCGGGTTAGCATTTTCCGGTACAAGCAAGCTCGAGATCGATGCCATGTCGAAGAATCTTACTGCTTGGTCTCGCGGGAAACACGCTCACGATGGCCAATTTTGCGTTTAAGAATGGACCCCATCGTCCGAGAAGAAGTCTGTACGCCGGTAAAGATTTGGTTTATTTTTTGTTGTTGTCATAGTCAAGCTTTCTCTCCATGGTCGCCACAGGTAGATCAAGCATCGGTTCAAGGCAGTATCCGAGGTCCAAGTTAACAAAACGAACGCCCGACCTTCGTATCCATAGATTGTCCAAATTTGGATGACAATTTCCACCTTGAGTTGAGCTGCACCTGGAAGCACTTCCCCGTGCCCAGTGCGCACATCAGAGCAGAACGTTCATATCAACTCTGGTAGTGTTGTCTCAAAGTACTCTGAGCATTCTCTCGCAAGCTGCTCGTTCGTAAAACGCAAAACATCTTCGACGTCGCGCCCTTTGAAAGATTCTCGGAGGGCGGAGTAAAGCATCAAGATCTCCTCGTAAATCATCCTTCTGATCTCTGGTGGAAGAGAAAAGAAAGTGATGGCTTTCATCTTGGGTACTGGGTGTCTGGTTCGGATTGCGGTGTTCATAATAATACTATTGAAGTTGAACTCGCGAATGGTGAGGTCAGCCGGACATCGTGACATTGATGGTCACGCGGGAGATTTCGAATCGTGGCACGTGATTGGTCATGTGTGTTTTGCTGTGCTAGGAAAATAATGTCAGTATGCCGACATAATCGTCATGTCGCCTTCAAGCAGCGTCGCGAGTCCCTGGTAGCTGTTTTCATTGATGGCTGTCTTCTCTCATTCATTAATCTATGAGGCTTGCTTGGCATCGCCGTCTTGAGCACTTTTATGCCATGCTGAAGCTATGTCCCATGCCATGCAAATGCTTTCGTAATCATTAGTGTGCTTCTCTATGCCGGTCGACGTGCCGGAATGCTTCCTCCTCCTCTCGTATCGTACACTCGAAGCGACGTCGGGTTGGTCGTCGTATATGAATCTAGTAAGGTGCAGTCGTCACAGCCTGGATGTACCGCTTCTCGCAGGTGGTTCCGTTACCCTTCCAGAAGATCTATGAACAGTCAGTATCATGAGTGCGAACGAGAAATGAATCAGGCATCACCTACCACAGCCTGATCAAGGTCTCCCTCGCAAACAGTCCAGCCCTCAGCGTCCCCGTTGACAGTAAGAAGGAACCCATCCTTCAATGCCACATTTCCACTTCCCTCCGGCGTCGGATCGAAGTTCAGAGTGTGCCCCACCTCAACCTTGGTGCTGTTGTACTCGTACTCCTTGAAGCCTACTGGACCATATGCATCGGTGTGAAGTGTCGAGTCGCTGAGATTAAATCTTGGCAAGCTGTTGTAGCCTGGGAGGATAAGGCGGAGCTGGTAGAGCTCGTCACCGGTGTTGTCTGGCTCGAAGAGGGAAGTTGCGTTGACATTCGGCAGGAGGGACGAGTTTGATGCTGGCTCGCAGGATGTGGTGGTCACGAGCAGGAAGTTGGTGAGGTTCTGCTGTGCTCTTGGCAGGGCGGTGGTGAGAGCGGCGGAAAATGCGGCGAAGGTCAGCGTAGAGGCGCGCATGGCTGTTGTAGGCTGCGGCTGTAGGTGTATGTCGATTTTAAGCAACGCGCTGTTTTGTCAAGTCGAGGAAAGAACGGAGAAGAAACATGGATACCTCTCCTTCACTCACAGCTTTCGTGTTACACCATGGCATACCGTTCTTTATTACTGCAGTGGACTGGCTACATCATGAATCCACATTCCGTTTAGCTTAGCCAGTGATGAGGGAGAAGCTCGAAGTCGGGACAAGAACTGCGAAGATCCCTCCTCGTTCCTGAGTCGTTCCTTCAAACCAGGATTCTGTCCTTCACGTCATCGCCATCGCTCTCCGTACAGCCTCTACGATCCAGATACAGTGTTGTGCAGCGTACAGCATGAGAAATTGAGAATGATATGAGGTTGGTTGAGCATTGCCAAGCGCTGCAAGTGCCGAGAATGCGCAGGCTTGGCGACAATGACCTGTGCATTTGTGACTTCCCGTCTCACCAGAGACATCTCACTGAAGATATCAGATCAATCCATAGTTCTAACCCACCCTGATGCGCCCGATGGCATATGCATGATCGTTCTGCGCGCTCTCCTTCACCGACATTGCTTCCATGAACTTGCAATACTTGGTGTGTCCGCGTTCTGGATTGATGCAGTCCGACATAGATGTCGAATAGTGAATATTCAGTATGCATATGTATTTTTGTAGCATAGGATTCACTTCCTCACACACTCTCCTTACCACTTCCACTGTCGGCATCACTCATCTTTCGCTCCGCCATCACTGGCACAGCGGTAGAAGCTCTCCTCTTCCTAAGGAGCATCCAAGCCAACAGCCCAACAACCGCGACAACAGCCAACGTCACTCCAGCCCCAATACCTCCAGCACCAGCAAGACTCAGTCCACCATCATCCTCATCCTCATCATCAACACCTTCCTGACCCTGCACAGCCGCCGCACCCTCACCCTCAGCCAAACAAAAGTCCGCCTCGGCCTGACACCTCGCACACCACTCTCCAACAGTCGTAATAGCCTTCTCACCCAACCTCTCCGCGAACTCCTCATACCGCAAATCCTGCTGACCCGTGCCAAAAAGCGGCCACGCCCTCAACTCCTCTCCACCCTCCGTCCCATTCCTAAAAAGAAACCTCACCCTCAAATCCCCTTCCGCAAACTCCGCACCATCAGCTTCGGAGAAAAGTTCAAAAGCAATCGAAGCCGCATAATTCGGCAAACCCTCAAAATCAGAATCCAGAGCAGGTAATCCCAGCAATCCGAAAAACGCGAGGAAAGTATCATAACTGCCAGTCATCAACGAGAATTTCGTCGCAGCCTTCTCGGCGACGACAGAGTCGATTTGTCTTAGAATTCCTCCTGCGAGGGATTCGCCGCCGATCATCCGGTCTGGTTGGGAAGCGTTGTAGTTGTGGTTGAATTCCCAGGCATTAGCCAAAACTCTCGCTTCGTTGAGATTTTGCTCTGAGATTTGGTTGGAAATGGAAGAGTTTTGGACTTTGGCTGTGTTGAGGAGATCGAAGATGTTGTAGGCGTTTTTGTATGTGAGGTTTTGATCGCCTCCCAGGATGTCGGAGAGCAGAGGGGAGAATTGGGAGTAGAAGTCTCGAGTGGAATTCATGAGAGATAGGTATTGAGGTGATTGGCGATAGGATTTTGAAGCGTTCTCGTAAGTTGGACATTCGTCGTCACCTTTTAGCCAGATTGTATCCGGAGATTTCTCGTCTTCGCCTTGGATGTGGATGTATTGGTATCCGTCGAGAGGTGCTTCGATGGTAGTTCCGTTGGCAAGGACTTGTGCTTTGTTGGAGCCGAGAGGCGGGTAGAGGCCTTGCATGAAGTTCAGGGCCGTTTGGAACAGGACTGGTTGATCCGGTGCCGAGGCCCAGAGTTGATTGAAGTCTGCGGTGTCTTCACTTATGCCGGCGATGTGAGAAGGCGAGGAAGAGTTCAGGTAGAGGGAACGGTAGTAGGAACCGGAGTTGTAGCATTGCTGGGCTCCGAGGGATGTCATTTGGTAGTTTGGGTAGAATTTCGATGTTCCTGTCAAGCATGTTAGTGGGCAGAAGAAATGTGTGAGCTGCTGAGAGGTATGCCATACTATCGCCATGTCGATTGAATACAATGACGCTGTGGACTGTTCGACTCCATGCTGGAGTGGCTGCGAGAGCCGTCAGTAGTACAGAGGTCTTCGCCATATTGCGATTAAGCCCGAAAAGATCATGAGCTATAGAGAATGAGCCAGTCTCGCGTTGCGGAGGTGCGAGCTCTTATCACTCTGCTACCTGCTATGTATCCTACGTGCCAAGCCGTCAGTCAGCGAGCACTCCACGCTGTGGTACCACATCGTTCGGTTGATTGTCCTGTAGTAGCAATTTGCCAGTATCTTATCCAATGGTCTTGGCCTTTCTTCAAGCAGCCAAGTCAGACCAAGGCCGTGTATCGTCTTGGCGTGGTGGAGAAGCATGGACTTCCCGTGGCTTTCAGAAGAGGTCGGGTGTCAACTTCGGGACGGACTCGTGCTGCACTGGCTTAACGACATATTGCTGGAGGCGAAGTACAGTAATTACCTAGCAGAACAGTGTCTAATCCTGAGCAAGACAGCAGCGATTTCATCGAATTCCTGATAAGGTCGATGCGGGATGCGAAGTCGGCCAGCCAAGATATATAGCGCTTACGTGCTCCCGATTCGGAAATAGTCACCGATGTCCTGAGGAATACAGATGCGAAGTCTCCCAGGACATGATTGAAGGACCAAGTTGACGCCCTCGTTTGGATCCATTGCGTGAGCGTAGTGAATTGGCATAGACTACTTCAGACCAGTCCGTGTATGTAGAAAAAGTCGATGGGCCAAGGGCAAGATGCCAAAGTCTGCTCGATTGTTCCGATCAGCTGCGTGACGCTAGAATATCTCGTAGTGAGCTTCTCGTAGATGCCGCGGTCGCTTTCGGTCTGTTCTATGCCTGCTTCCTCCAAAGGGAGATTGATGGCGGCTGGAGAATTAGAAAGTTCATTTCCATCGGCTGTCGGCCGAGATTTAGGAACTTTTACTCATACAACGTCCATTTTACCCACGCGTGCAATGCCATCGCTATCAGTAAGCTTTCGCGTCCGCTCTTGCTGAACGCTCAACATGCTGGAGTTGCCTTTCAGAGCCCGGACTTGCTGGACGTGTCCACACCTGTCCATCTTCTGTGACCAAAACTCACCTGGCTTTCTATGGCCTGTAGGTCTGTCCAGAACCGCGGCCCATACGGTCCGAGTACATTCGTCCTCCATCGTGACGGTATCTTCCTCCATTGCCATATCCACCACCATTACCGTATCCGCCACCATTACCGTATCCGCCCTGAAATCCATACCGGCCGTCTTGGTACGCTGGCTCTGCTCGACGTGGCCCACGTCCATAATAGTCCTCTTCATACGGACGTTGGTCGCGAGGACCGGTTGGAAATCCGCCACGATCGTTTCTACCGCGCCGCTCCTCCCGCAACCTGTCCTCGGCCTCGCGAGCCTGGGCGTTCTCGTCGATCTCCATCACTTCCTCAGCCGCAGGCAAAACATCTTCCACTGGCGCAGGAAGCTTTGCCCCGCCTCCTGCCTTCAGATATACGTTCAAGGTTCGGCCATCTGCTTTCTTACCGTTGAATGTGTTGATAACGCTTTCAGCCCCGGCTTTGTCGGCGAAAGTCATCTCGGCGATGACAGTGGGCGTTTCTGCAAGCAGTATGCATTCTGTGACTTGACCACCAACATCTGACATGACGCTGGCTATGTCCTCGGCTGACGTGCCTGGCGCGAAGTTCTGCGCAATCACCACATGCGGCCCATTGCTAGCAGCACCTCTGAAGCTGATATTACCGGAGCCATTGGCTGCATGCGGCGGCGCATCGTACCTCGAGCGGCCGTTGCTCTTAGAATCGCTCACTGGATCTGATGAAGGAGGGTTGTAGGCGGATCTGGTGCGGTAGTTATCATTTAGCGGCGGGCGCGTTGTCGCAGGAGCTGGTCGTGGATTGCGCGGCGGCGGCGCGGTATTCGATCGAGGTAGAGATGTAGTTCGCTTTTGTACTCGTCAGATCTGCTGGCAGTATTTCATGCCGTGTGCGTCCTACCTTCGCTACACCCATTCGACTCGCAAGGCTGGCGCCGGGTCCTGGTTTCGAGCGCGGGCCCTGTGGCGTCTGGGAGCGGTTCTTCTTGCCAAATATCTGCTGCGCAAGTTCCTGCGCTTCTCGCTTCTTTCGGCCTAAACAATAATGTCAGTCACTGGTATGGATTGTAGCTCTGTCGGGTTACACTGACTCTCCTGAAGCATGAAGTCCAAGGACGGCGCGGGGGTCCTATTGTTCGCCATGCTGTGCGCGCTTCAACAATGGATAACGAGCCCGAAAGGACTACCAGCAAGGCTTTATTCGTGAGGTGTGGTGTGGTATGGTAATGTTCGACGAAGATGTGGTTCAGAAAGCAACTGCGACTCGCGACTTCCTTCTCCGAGAGGTGGCAGGGTCCAAAAGCTTAATTTGATGGCACGTGCTGAAGCCCGACCTCACGTCGCATCAACGATTCCCATCGTCTTGTTCGATATACCAAGATCCCATCAGCGTTGTGGACGCCTCTTGGTTTCGTTATGCTAACATCACATATTTGCTCGCTTGTATTGGATCAAGCTCAGGTACGACGCAACGACATGCTGGCACGACCCGCACGAGAATGGCTGGGCCAAGTCCAGAAATCATCGAGGATATCTGGCTGCGCCTAGACGGGGAATGTTCACGCAATGCGGCTGGCAGTAGTTGATTATTGGTCAAAGCAAAAATCCTAGATCATCGCGCCTGGTAAGCTTAGTCGTGCGTACCGTCGGCGGAAGGTACTGTATTGACCCGAATCATTGTCTCGACGGGATTGGTCGTCCTCGCCGTGTTCAACGATGCATCCATCCGTGACGATAGTCGAGAAAAGCTCGAGACTTCTGTATCGATGATCAATGAGCGCTGGAAACCATACAACGACATGGCAGGGGAGCTACAGACTTGGTTAAAGAGAATTGTCGACGAGATTTGGCCAGGTGATGCCTCTCTGGTCAACGAAGACGACAATAATATAGAGGACTAGGAAGGATTATGATCGGTTACTAACATGTCTTGAAGAGGCAGAAATTACTTTTTTTTCTTTGCTGCACGGACACAGGATGTTGAGCCAGGCCTGCGAACCTGGCGAACAAACACCACGAAGACCATTGCACTTTGCGCCTGTAACCACCTCAAACAACTCCCAAGACTGAGCTCGTCGACGTTTCCGTGTCCCAAATTATACCAGTTCCATTCACTTTACGAACACCCTTGCCGAAGTTTTGGAGTGCTCAGAGCCTTGCTCTGGCATGGCTTGGCAAGGACTCGGTGTCTGCTACATCCTTTAGCATAGTCTTCAGCTGGGCGAGGAGCCGCTGATAAGCTTCTAGGTCCTCGGCATCAATCACATGGTCGTCCTCATGCAGGGGCAAGCTGTAGCAGAAGTACTTCAAGTTCAACCGACGGCTTCTGGTCTGCGATAGCTTACTCAAGAAACTTCAAGAAAGTTCATATTGGTAATCCTTGTGTCGCCATCCTCGAACGCGCAGAAGGATGTGCACTGAACGCGAAGTTGATGGGCTTTGCTGAGAAGAGTAGTGTCAAGCTCCAAGATCTGATGACTTTGTGCTGCGCCTGATGTTGATTGACTGCTGCTTTCTGCCCTGGGGTCGATGATCATGTTGAACGCAACTGTCGGAGGATAGATCACCTCGACATCGGGCGATGGGGACCGCTGCTTTACCCTGTCGTGAGAGTGTTTTCCCGCAAAGAGATCGTGCTCGTTTCGCGAGCATTGGACGTGACACTGCTCTGTGCCATGTGTCTTTCTGGGCCATGCTAGAAGTCAGAGATGGGCCGGGAATTCCGATCAGACGTAGCACGACCAGATGAGCTGGCTTCTTGCTGAGCATCAGAGAGATTAGACGAAGGGTCCTTGGTGGCATGCGTCAGAGTACTTCTAAGTGCGTCCGCCAACGGCACGTCATTATCATCGCCTGTGGTGTGAATCGGTCTCGCCTGAGCTTCATTTGACCGAGAAGCACTCACTTCGCAAGCTGCATCGACTGGCATTTTTATTGTAGATGCAACTTCCACAGGAACCCTTTTGATTCAATCTAAAGATGCGCTTATATAATTCTAGGCATGGCCACTAATTGGAAGAAAAAGAAAAAGAAATCACGTGCGGGCAAGAAGTTGAAAGGAAGTATAGACTAAGGGTGGCTAAAACCGCTAGACAAAGGCAGGAGGGCAGGAGGGCAATAACTTCAGAACTGTTCTTTCACTTAGCTGTCGCTTCGCTCGGCTACCCTCAGGCAGCACCTGCCTGCACGGTACTTTCAAAGAGTGGTTGAGGGGAAGCGTATTGCCTTTGGAGGCGAAGTCCAAGGGTGGTGGGATGGCGCGACGGATTGTTGCTAGTACTCTTACTCCCCGTGTCCGAAGGCTCTTTCGTATGACTTTAGTACTGATTGTCATTCTTCACGCTGGGCCCAGCAGCTTCTTTGCGAGCCAATCCACCAGGTCTGCCGTGACGCAGGCGATGCTCTCTGCTATCCGCAAAGGGCTCAGCGACGAAATAGCAAGAGCCCGATAGGTCTTGGCAGAGCAAATGCAGCTGGAGCAGTTTTGAGGAGCTCGGCCTACAAGAGCGCCTTCTTCGAGCAAAGCACAGGCAGGTGATTGTTGCAGTAGAACTCACGCCTCACGCCTCACTTCTCGCCTCTCACCTCTCAATGCTCACCCTCAAATCCAATCCCTGACTTCCGGCGTCACCTCACGCCCATCAGCCGTTGGCACTTGACTTGGCAATCCCGCTCCTGCCTTCGGAAGCTCCCGCATCAAAGCTCGTAACATTCATATACAAGATAGAATTCCCATCATCCAATCAAGTCAATATACTCAAAATTGGATGCGTACCCCTGGGTAGGTTGCTTGACCACTTTTCGGAGTGGGGTTCGTACGTCTTGGTCTCAAGTAGACCGGGTGGCTTTGATGGTTATCACGGACCCGAGTTCGGGTCCTGTGGTTTTGCACTCTTGTTGCCAGGTTGGATGGAGTTGTTTTTGTTGTTGGTCGTGGGTTCGAGAATGAAATGAGATTCTTTTTTGTCCGTCCATCTTGTCTTTTGCCGCCAGATACGTCGCTCATGCTTGCCCTCACCGTGGCTCCCTCACACCTGTATGCGCCTGCGCCTACTGTGCGGAATGAGAGGAAAGCAGCATGCATGATACTGTGCCGTGATGCCGTCTTTACTTGCCCCGTGGCCTGCTGATTGCATTGCCACCCTAGTAGACACAACAACACCACCACGCCTTGCGCCAGTGGCAGCCCCATAGCAGACCCATACTAGAAGCATCGCATCGCATCGCGCCCTTGGCGCACCATACAGCCTTTGCCATGCCCCGTAAGAGACTAGACACCACCCCTTCCAGCCTCGACGAGGAGCCAGCCTTCACGCTGCCCGACCATGATCACGAGCGTGGCCATGCTCAGGACCACGACCGCCGCCACCAGCTGTCACTTACGAAAAAGAAATCATGGTTCAGTAGTGTCAAGGACACCGTAGCTCGAAGCGCAATCCTCGCTCGAACAACAGTTGATCAATGGAGGATAGACGCAGCGGGCGGCAAGAGCTATCTGAGCGACGCGGACGAGTGAGTCGTACGCTTCCCATGCACGACATATGCATTAGCACTGACAACATCACAAGGCTCGAAGATAGAGTGCGAGACGCTGGCGATGGAACAGCATCATCACGAAAGTCGTCCTCGGCTGGCGCTTCGGCCACACCATTGCGACAGACTCATGCGGAGAAGGACACGCCTGTTACACCCAAGACGGCCGCAGAAAGCTTGAGAACTCAGCTGTTCCAAAGTACTGCAAAGACAGGCAAAACCGATCGGAAGAAGCGGGGAGTCTTGGCCAAGACAATCACCTCTGCTCCAACCGGACCAGAGGCCTTTGGGCATGACCCACTGGAAGGCGTAGAAACGACCAAGACGCCAGTCGCCACGATCAAAGGTCATGGTAGAAAGTCCAGTATTGCTCGAAGCTTGGCCGGCAGTTTTCGCGCACGAGCTAGGCGAGGCACTCAATCTACCAAATGCGAGTCACCAATCAAAGCGGAATTGGAGGACAACCTGTCACCAAATTTGAATCGCCTAGAACTGGGCTCTTCTGGCTTGATGAGCACCAGCTTCATCTACTCTCCAGAGCTCGAGCGTCGCAGTGAGTTGATGACAATGACGGATCCTTCCCTGAAGCGCACCCAAAGAGTCCCGACTTATTATACCAAGCTGCCAGGCGAAGGCCCCGATGACCGGCCGCTCCTGTCTGCGAGTTCCTCACGCGATGCCTCTTTGGGTCCCTATGAGTTGCTCGAGCTTCCTATCGACGACTTTGGATTGAGCATGCCGGACGGGCCTGCCACTCCAGCTACAGTGCTACCTGGGAACAGCATAAACAATGGGCTTGATGGCGCAGATGACGAGACTGCGGTCTTTGAACGAAGCGTGGAGTCCAAGAATAGCGCCTCGAAACAGAAAGACAAGAAGCTCAAGAAGATGGGATCCATCGATGCTCTAGCAGACCAATGTGCTCGTGCTATTGGATCACCCGTCGATACAACCCCGGCAAAGGGCGACAAGGTCCAAGCAATGTCAAGGCAGACTACGGCCAGCGTCTGCCCCTCCGACATGCCACCGCTCACTCGGCAGATGAACCAAAGGATTGGAGAACTCCAAAGCCCAAGCGACAGTCATCGTGATCCAGTTAGTGGAACGTGGCAGAGCGAAGACCCTTTCGCGCCGGCTAATGCTGTTCGAGGCATTGGCACGGGCAGAGTACCATCTCCAGACCGGACTGTTGAACTACCACTGCGGCCGAAGATTCGCGTCCAATCTGTTAATGGGTCCCGGCCACGCACCATAGATATCTCGCCGGATCGGACATCGGAGGAGGACAAGATTCCGCTGGCACTTTTGGCAAAGCAGAAAACCAAGTTCCAAATTGTGTCAGAGGCTCCGACCAACCTCTGCAGCCAATTTCCACACGATGAATGTGAGAGTGAGCTGCGCCGAAAGCCATCAACTGCCGATAGCTTGCAGCAGCTGCAGGACCAAACGAACAATATGGAGAAGCATTACGCAGAGCGAAACAGTCTAGACAGCAGACCGCATCGTGAGGAATTAGGCGACAATGCCGAGACAACGAAAGCAGAACGACCAGAGTCTCGCGCTCATGACCAAGCAGGAGATAGCCCCGTGGCCACCTCCATTTATCAGTTCATTTCATCGCATACATCCAGTCCGCATCGCAACCGTCCAGGCACAACGCATTCGCCAGATATGGGCAAGGCGTTCTGGAAAGAAGGGATTGGTGCAAGCCCGCAGAATTCGAAGGAGGAGCGGAAGAAAACAGTCCGGCAATGGGTGCAAACTCAGCAAACCGCTGCGGGCACTCCTGGGGTGCAACATTCACCACGGCACTCCGACGAGTACCCTGACGTGGTCTCGATTTCCATCGATGAGGATATAACTACGCCGCCACTTAGTCCTCAAGACAGCACTCCCAATGTGACGCCAAGCATGGGCGACCGCTTGGACTTTGATGCAAGGAGGTCGGATCGCAACATGCGTTACAATGCTCTGAAAATTGCGACACATGAGTCACCCCCGAAACAAGAAGATTGGGCGAGTCAAGGCGAGATTCCCTTGTCGCTGCGACCTGTCCTCCAGTTGATTGGCGATGACGCGAGAGGAGGTAGCGAGCGTGAAGCGGAAGGATTTGAAGATGGTCGAGCAGCACCATCGCCAAGTCTTGCCTCCTCGTACCACAAGAAGGTTGCTCATGAGTTTCACTACTCCAAAGAGCTTAGTTCAGACAGCATTGAAGCGGATCTGCAAGAGGCATTACAGGACAACTATGCCTTCCAACTTGCAATGTCTGGGGTAGATCTGAGCGACTCTCCAGGACAAGCTTGGGCAGCTGGACCAACCTCGAGCCCTTCTGGACCTTTCCAGGAGAACGTTGATACAGCAGAACCGGAGAAACTTCCCAGCCCGACATTGCGAAGTGAGTCAGCCGCCGGGAGCGTTTCGTCAAAAGACTCCAAAGTCTACACCTTCAGAGCGAAATCCAGCGAAGAGCCAGAGCCAGTTGCCAGTACATCGGGTGGAGTAGTTGGGCCGATGTCGATTGGTGGTTCAGTAAACAGTCTCGACGATGCACTTGAGATGTACATCAGCTACAACGCGTCTCAGCAGGCCGTCGACACTGCTTCAAGATCTCGCCAGCGCCGAGCCCAGTGGGGAAAAGCTTTCGAGTCGAGCCCGACGTGCTCCGAGAACGATTCTGACGCTGAGAATCGATCATATCGCAGTTCAATCGATGATAATGCTTCGCTGTCAGACCAGGCCAGGATTGATGCACTCATGGACAGCCCAAGTTCGGTGAGAAAGTCCAGACCAGGTAGATATCAGGTCCGGAAGAACAGAGAAATGTGAGAAGTAGCCAGAATGCCATCATCAAAGGAGAGTACAGCACAGCATTGTTCGGACGAGTAGCGATCCTAGGTTGGAGAAGGAGCGAAAGGATATTGACAGAGTTGATGGCTAGATCTTGCATGATTGGACATGACATGAGACCAAGTATCGCTAAGTCATGGAAGTAGCAGAGTAGCCTAAGCCAGTGTATGCCAGACGATTTTTTGCTTTCACCACGCTCAGGCTTGCGTCCATAGTGGGGACGGTGACGGACGTCGCTACTTTCTGCGCGAACGGCGACCAGATGTGAATGAATGAAGCCGTGGGGGAGACGATGGAATTTAAGATGACGCGTAGAATAGAACTAGCAAGCAACAGGCCACCGCCGGGCCGACTTGAACCGAACAACCTTCGAAGCTTAGCTTTGCTAATACTTCCCACGCATTGACAATGTGATGCTATGCTATCAGCGTCTTCGTCGGAGCACTTTGGGTCCCTGCGGGAGACGACACCTCCAATATGCCATACGCGCAAGCTTCAGTGCTTCCACGATAGCACGACAGCATGAGCCAGGTCAGAATGAAACTACCACCCTGATAACTACGGAGCTGACCCTCAGGTAGCCTTCCTCAATGGCAAACCTATCGGCCTCAAGGCGAATATAGTCGCCAAAGATGCAGTCAGAACAGGTTCTACTGCGGCTTCTTGCATGCTTTCGTCTTACAACTCTCCCTTTGATTCCACTGTGGTGAAGCTGCTCAAGGAACGCAATGCCGTGTTCCAGACGCATCAGAATATGGATGAATTTGGCATGGGGTCTCACTCGCAGTACTCGCATGATGGAGCTGTCAAGAGCATGTATAGCCGAGGAGGCATCCCACTTTCGCCTGGCGGGAGCAGTGGAGGCAGTGCAGTAGCTGTTGCAGCGGGAGAATGTGTTGCAGCTCTGGGAACGGATACTGGAGGCTCTGTGAGATTGCCAGCTGCGTATACGGGTATTCTTGGCTTTAAGCCGAGTTATGGGAGGATTTCGAGATGGGGTGTCATACAGTATGCGAATTCTCTGGATACAGTTGGCATTTTGGGGAAAGAGGTGGATACTGTGAGAAGTGTGTTTGAGGTTCTGGACCAGTACGATGCGCAAGATCCGACTTCGATGTCGGAATCGCTTCGGCAGAGAATCAGCTCCAGCGCAATCAAGAGAGATCCGGACAAGCTTCGAATTGGCATACCGCTCGAGTACAATATCGCCGAATTGTCTCCTATCGTGCGTGAGGCTTGGTTGGCAGTTCTACATGCTCTGGAGGACCTCGGACATACTTTTCATCCTATTTCACTACCGTCGACCCGCTCGGCTCTAAGCGCATACTACGTTCTAGCACCAGCTGAAGCATCCTCGAATCTTGCCAAGTATGACGGCATACGATATGGGCACCGAACAACGAGCTCCGATGCCTCGCCGAATACTGACCCTCCACTGCCACTTTACGCGGAGACCAGAGGATCAGGATTCGGGGAAGAGGTTCAACGCCGCATTCTGCTTGGAGCATACACTTTGAGTTCCGAGGCGATGGACAACTATTTCATTCAGGCGCAGAAAGTGCGAAGGATAGTACAAGACGACTTCAATGCCGCCTTCGCCTCTCCTAATCCTCTTCTGGATGTGACTGAGACGGGACCAGGAGAAGTGGATATCATCCTTGCGCCTACTGCTCCGACTCTACCACCGACGATCGAGGATCTGAAGCTGCAAAGCCCGGTCGAGAGCTATATGAATGATATATTCACGGTACCCGCGTCGTTGGCAGGTCTGCCGGCAATGAGTATTCCTACACCACTACCGCCAAACCTTGTGGATACGGATGGGGGAACTGTAGGAATGCAGGTTCTTGGGCAATTTGGGGATGACCGACTGGTTCTGTATGCTGGTGAGACGCTGCAAGAAGTGTTGAAGTTGGCTACACGACATCATCGGCTGTGGTGAAAGGGAGTCGATAAAGTGCAGGATTGTCAGCTTCATGGTCTGGCGTGTAGGAGAGCGCGAAGTCATAAAGATAGACTAACTGCATACATCTCTTTGCCTGCCGACTCTCACATGCAAATGCAATCAAGTGGGTCTAGATTTCTCCGGCAAGAGTATCCTGGACGAAATGAGAGTGAATGCAGGGATGACCCCGCTGTTTCACATTCACATACCTCTCCTTCTTCTGTGCGGTGGCAGTGTTTTGTGACTGCACACAAGCACGCCGTGCCGCGAAGATCTGTGCTGGTTGGTGACGACAACAAGGCGATAAGATCAACATGAGGACATAAGAGCGACGTGACTGGCTGGTCACCGCGTTTCCAACCATTCCAACCACTCCCCTGAACCAAACCCGTAATTTGGACAAACATCCGCGTTTGACGACGGCGACAACACTGAAGAGGACGGTAACATGGCACCTGTGCGTCACACCGCAACTGGAAGCCTCACCTTCAACGCATTCTTCTGACTCGCAAAGCAAACAGGACATTAATTCACTCCCGACTTCGCCCCGCGCAGACGGCGGACGCGTATCTCAACAACCTTCCCAGAACGCCAGCAGAAATCCTTCACGACGAACCAGCGCAATCATGCCGCCGCCAACCCATCCAGCGAGCGCGTCGGCACCCAGACCACCATCCACCAACCAATCTCCGATATTGACGAGCAGCGAACAAATGTCTGGATTGCCGCTTAGACATCCGAGACCTCTCACGGCCGCGGAGCTATATCTTGAGTGCGAGAAAGAGCAGGAGGCAGTGGTGAGTAGTTGCTCATACATCTCAGCCTTGCCTCACACACACATATCAGGTAGCAGGGGTGAGGGAGCGCCGCTGACCGAAGACTATAGGTCAACCGCTTGACACGTGAATTGACTGCCCTTCGCGCTCAATCCGCATCGGTCGCATCAAATGCCAGTTCTGTATCCTCCACCTCTGCCAACGCCTCTCTACTCCCGGTCGATATCACCGATCCAAACCCTACCCACCAGATGATGGGCGCAACACACCCTACGCCAAGCAGAAGACACAGAAGCTCTTCCAGTGTGAGCGCTTCATCGAGAGGCATTCCTACACCAAGCACATCCGCTTCTACCCACGCTCATGCAGCATCCATTTCCCAAGCAAGCGCAGATCGAGCCGCTGCGGCGGGAGGGGAGCGGAACTCGCTGAGCAGGAATCCAAGCGTTAGTGCAAGCGGCAATAATACCCCAGCTCGTCGGTCGATGGACATTTCTCGATCAGCACAATATGTTCTCCCTCATCGACCTTCCCTTTCTCGTGATCCATCGCAGACCACAATTTCCAGCATGCACGCCCAAGCTGGCACTCCAGCGCCGAGCAGTCACGTTGTACCAAATCCGCTCCCGAGTCCAGCTCAGAGCCCAGCTTCGCAAGTTTCTGTCTCGAATGCCATGCAGCACTTCGCAGATACGCGGGCTCAGAGGGAGGAACTTGAGCATGTCAAGCGAGAGAATGATGTTCTTCGACAGAGAGTGCGAGACCTGGAACGAGCTCTGCGTCAAAGAAGACGTGACTCTTCGCAGTCTGTTGATGCTCAGCGCCCTGCCGACGTGATCATCCGCGAGACACCCTCCAATAATTCTGAGAGAGCCAGTCGCGAATTCACACGTGTACCATCCTTCACCTCACCACCCCATTCAGCAGGTCTGGGTGTTTGGGATGGTGGAGTGGGAGGTGTAGCTGGCCCACGCGAGAGATCTGAGAGTCAGAGCACGACTGCTTCCAGTCGACGTGGCGTTGGAATTCCTGAAGATGATAACATCCGAGTTGGAGAGAGTGCTAACTCGCTCGGCGTGGGCAGAGGTGCGTAGAGTGATGCGACGGAGTGAGCGTTCAGGTAGAGGGGTTCAGCGATGATGAAAAGGTGCAGCGAGTATCGACTCTGAGAACTGTCGAGGAAAGAAAAGAGCGGAGTCGATGCTCTGATATGATATGTTATGATACCAAGGATAGATCAACGATATGATTGCGAGATGAAAACTATTGACATTGCCATGGCGCTTCCGCTATGCGACATTTTCAAGTTATCAGCCCTCGTTGTATATAAGAGCCCAGCGCCGGCAACGGACAATTCACCTTGTTCTAACTCGACACCGTCCCGTCCCTTTACTCAAATGATTACTCACATGAAACGAAACTGCCAAAGTAACTCGTCCATCTCGCCGTCGACTGGAAAAAGCTCCATTCGACGAATGTCATTGATTGTCGTGATTGGCTGAGTCCGAAAAAACGATACTGTGGCAGCCAACACAAATCGCGGCAACGTCGGACGGGATTCGAGATGTCAGAGGCACTTTTTGGCGGATTTCGAAACATTGCTTTGATCTTGAGATAGCACCAGAATCCTGACCCACGAGATTCTCGAGCTGTTCTGAATTTCTGCGTGAGTCGTTTCATTTCGAAGACATGAGGTCTATGATCTCGTCGAGTAGTGCTACTGTCTCGGTAGGATTCGCTATCCATGCAGTGGTGCATGCAAGTCGGGCCTTGAAGTCGTTCGCTCCGGCGCTCAGAAACTGGTCGCCGACGTGTAGACTCCTTCCACCCTCGATGCCTCCAAAGTATCTCTGGCACGCCATCACGCCCCAGGATTTGTCGCCAATGTCCACGAAGACGTCGTTGCCGCCGTTGAATGCGCAGAAGGGAATTCGTTGACCGGCATCGCTCATCTCCAGGATTCGCTGCACTACCAGCACTGTTTCCTCGAGCTGTTCTCTTGCAAGCTTGACACCTTTGGGTGGAAATATGCCGACGGCTCGAGTTTTCCGGAGCACTTGTACGGGAAGTTTCATCGAGTCTATGCAGTGCTGCAATGCTGCTTCGCCAACGTCAAGAAGAGCTTTGACGTTCTCCTCGGTCCAGGTCTGCATTTCCGGTAATTGCCAGTCCTTTGCAGGAACGGGGACCAATTTGCAGGCCACGTTGGGATCGTAGGTGAAGAGAAAATTTGCTTCGCCGCCCATGACCACAAGTCTCTTTTCCAGATCGTGACTCAGGTCTGCATCAGCCACGGCATCGAGCAACCCGAAAAGCCGCTGATAGTATTTCTCGGCTTCAGTATAGCCAGCTGCTGTGACTATGCCGATTCTCGCTCCGGACCGCATGAGAGCCAAGATTCGCTTAATGACAGGATTGTCAGGGTTCAGATTGTCACCATCGTCGTAAAGTGTCACGTCTCCGTCGAAGGTGACAAGCTCCAGCTTGCTTGCTTTCACCAGAGCCATCGCTTGAGCTGTGTTGAGTACCTGGCGGACATCATTGAATGAGGGTGCAACGAAGCGTCTGCTGGAGATTCGGCGTTTCTGGTCTTGGAGCAAGAAGGCTGCTTGGAGTGGAAGCGGTGTGAAAAACGTGCCTATAGAGGGCACGAGTAGCTTCAACTTGGATTTGTTCTCCAAGCCGCCTTTCTGATGAGCGATGTGGTCGACTATGAGATCCTCAACGTCTTTCATGATTTGAGCATATCTCTCATGTGCGGATTTGGCCATTTGGTCCACCGAAGGCTTGTCATCTTCGTGGAGATTTGTAGGCTGCGAAAGAAGCACGAAAGGCACCGCTAGAAGGCCTTTGATCCACTCAATCTGCCAGGTCTTAGTATGAGTGACTACGCCAAAAATTGCGGACCTACAAACTGATCGCGGCGATGAGTCTTGAGCGCATCTTGGGAACAGTGTCAGCGATTTCCCATCCATCTGGACCTGGCCAGTCCTTCGACCACTCACACTCAACGCGATATCTCGTGGTCATCCCGGACGCGGCGCTGCAGCTTTATGCAGCTTTTGACGAAGGAGATGCTGTTCATAGTGAAGACGGTGTATGAGAGTCGGAGATGGCCGCACAGCTGCACCACGCTCCACTTTGTCACATGCAGTCGCGAGCAGGGGTCTGATGACGTGCATTAGTTCTAACTTAAATCGCGTCCCTCTAGAACTACCACTTTCGACTTTGCCACCTCGACTTCACTCCGACACGCTCCACCACCTGCATGCACTGATAGTCATACCACACAATGGCTTCCACTGGAGGGCTATCAATCAAACCATGGGCCACCACCAATGGCACGCAGACACCACCACTCAAAGACGTCCTCGCCCAGCTTCATAACGAGCGCGGCCACTTTCGCAATGTCACCGAGGCTTCACTTCAAGAAGAGCTTGCTGCGGAAGGCGGACTTGAGCTTTCCGAGAGCAGCGACGACGATGATGACCAAGATGTTGAAAAGGAGAAGAAGCAACCCACCACACGACAGGAGCTGTACACTCTCAAAACCGACATCTGGACCCATGCCAACGATGCGCACCAGCAGATCTTGCTCTCCCTCGACATGATGAGTCTGCTCGAAAGCAAGTACGCTCCAGCTCAGGCCAAGACGACCATGTCACCAGCACTTTCCAACGCCGCACCAACAGGAACCTTAGCAGCAGACGTCTGGCACCGCATGCCGCAGGACAAGGCAAGAGAAGCACAAGACGATGCATTGGCCTACAAAGCACGAATGAAGTACCTCCAGCAGAGCGCAGATGATCTCCTCACAGCCAGCAAGCGCCTCGAGGACAACGTGCGGAAAGAGACGATGTTTTGGGATCAGATTCTAGATGTCACCAACAAGGGATGGAGCGTGAGTCGCATACCAATAGGACAGAAAGGACAGCAGAGATTGCTAGGAGTACATTTCGGATTCGCAGGATGCAGACCAGAGTTTACGAGAGGCATTGCGGCACTTGTGCCCGATTCAGAGGGCAATATCAGGCTTGAGAGAGGCGTGGGAACGAAACCAAAGGCATTGAGAGTGATCTTGAAGAAGGATGGAGAAGTGATTGGACAATCGACATTACCAAAATTGCCAGACGCCGAAGAAACCACTCTCGAATCGCGCATACGCCATGCTCGCGACAGCGTTTTTGACGAAGAACTATACCACGAGATGCTCAGAGAAGCACGCACGCTCCGCTCCTACGACGTCAAGATGAGCCGCGGGATCGAAATTCCAGTGCACGACTACACTCTGGAAGTCGAGTTGACCCCACTCGACGACCTCGCCTCACACCAGTCGCTTCCGCACTCCAACGTCAGCCAAGCCGCCGTCCTCGCTTTGCGACTCCTGCTGAGCGAAGCTCACCGCGGAGCGCTGGAACAAAGAGCGCTCGTGCCTCCCCCAATTGCCGAGAAAAGCGAGGAAAAGCCTCACTTAAACCTCATTCGATCAGTGTTAGATAGCAAGATCACTTCGTAATATGGAGTGATGATTTTTCTTTCACTTTCCGCGCCACGCATGTGACAACTGGACACTTGCCCGGTTCGCAGTGGGAACCGGAAGGTAAGTAGACCCTTTCTTTCATGTGATATCGGATCTGGATTCGTTTCCGCCGCGGGACCGGGTCTATATATGCTTCTGGTGTCCAGTAGCACTCTGTGAAGGTTGGAAGCATACGTCGACTTAGGATCACAAGCGAAGTGGAAGAGACATTCCTGCACTTCCCTCAGAGGAGTTTGCTTCCCTTTCTGGGATTAAAGCTATGCTACCACCATCGTTTCTGGACTCCTGTAGTATTCTAAGAAGTTTGGAACGATGCGAGGACGTGGGATGCATTTCTGTGCTATCGTAAAGGGAATTGCTTCATCTTCTGCGATTGGAGCTAATGCATTCGCCATCGTTTCTAGACTTCGGCAGGACCTTCGGAAGTTTGGAAAGATGCGACGACAAATGGACGGCGGGATACGTTTCTATGCTCTCCCGAAAGGGAATGTTCTCATCTCCTAGGCTGGACGCTAAACTTCTAGGCCTTTATGCTACCCACCGTCTGAATGGAAACGGCAAAGAGATTGGTCTCACGGGGGAGAGTAGTTGCAAAGACCGAACCCTCTCTCTTGGACTCGACTCCACATGATCTTCGGCTTCATGTCTTGATCTGCGCTCGATCCTAGTCCTTTCTCGAGGCAAATCGCGAAATACATTCGTGGGTGCATCATTGGATGCTTACCTGCTCGACTATTTCCGCATCACGGAGGGAACTATCGGTTCTCAGCCTTTTGGCACATTGGAACAGTGATGAAGTTGTGGCCAAGGCGTGAATCGAGGTGCAGCTCACCTGCTCGATCACCTCCGTATCATGGAGAAACGTATGCATACAGGCATCTATTCTCGGCCTTTTCGAACACTGGGACAGGGATGAAGCGTGGCCAAGTTACAAGTCGACGTGGAAAAGTCGACTTCATCTGCTTGGTCCACTAGGCTTACACTTCTTTCGCAAAAGTAGTACGTCGCAAACAACATCTTATCCAGGATGCGCAGCAGAAAGCCATTGACACGAAGCACACAGTGATTGACGGCCATCCGTGAGCAAAGGGCATGCTCAATCGCCCTGAATAAATGCAGGAAAGCGTCCTGTCATCCTCCAGCTCCATGGAAAAGAAAGGGGTAACGAAGATTGTTACCATCATTCTAAGCTCGTTACGCCCGAAATCCCAATTCGTTCTACCTCATGTACCGCCATGCCGCGATTGCTACTATTACCGGCATACTCCACACCATCAACGTGCAAACCGCCGCTCGAAGCAGTAGAAACCCAATAACCCGTAACATCTCATCATGCATAGCACTCTCATTGATCCTCGGAAACGGCACATCAGGGACCGGCTTCCCAAGAAACTCGCAAATCGGCTCCCACCCCGACCCCAATTCATACTCAAGCAACCTCTCAGGCTCATCTTTCAAACACTCCCGAATCTCAGCATAATGTCTGCGATACACTTGCCTCGCATTTCTCCGCCACTCCACCGAATCTTTGGAATGAAACTGTCCTTGCATAACACCTCGATTCACAACCGGGGATAATTTGCTCACCATGCCAGTAGAATCCAGAGGACTCATAATAGCAGTCGCGATGGGATGATCTTGGCCCGTGATGACTGCGTTTTCGAATGTCTTGAACCAGGCTTCGATGTCACGTTCCACGAGGATGACTTTGGCGTTGGGATAGGCTTTCATGAGTTCGGGTCCGAAGCAATTTGCCGGAAGATCTGTGGTTGCTGAGACGTGGCCGAGAAGTTGGTCCCAGTGGGCAGATGTATTGAGATGGGGTGGTCCAGAAGCGTTGAAATATTTTGTTTCGAAGCCTTCGAGCCACATCGCTGCATCTTTGGGATTTTCGTGCATGTCGAAGCCGTGAGAGGTTGGGTAGCCTAGGATTCTGAGAGCGGCTTGCATGGAGGCTGTGCCGGTTCGTGACATGCCTAGGGATAGGACTTGCATTGGGACCTTGAGGAATGTCAGTCGTGCTTTTTCTTTAAGCTGAGGCTGAGTTACTTGCTTGACGCTTCGCTCCACGTCTGTCAATCTTATGGTCTATAAAGAGGTGCGGATGCCGTTGCTTTGTCTCTTGGCTGAAGCCGAACAAGAGTTCCCATGTTGACGGTGCCATGCTTCAAAGTGAGAGTCGAGCTCACCAAGTGGAAGTCAAATGTCAAGAGGCAATGTAGGAGGTGTGCACAGAAGTTACAGCTGAGCCCTAGAAGGATTAGGTAACAAGCGTTACGCGAGGCTCCAGATTCCTGCCCTTGCGCTAGAGATTAGTGCGTGTCACTCGAACGTCTGGCGATGGCGCTGATGAGAAGTGTACCGGCTTGTAGTACAGTACACACATGGGAAGGCGTGCGAGCAGGTGTCTTTACTTGATCCGCCTTGAGATGGCTGCTTTGTTGTATCATGCAACGACACCTATGCGATCAAAATCTGGAGCGTACGTCGTGCTTCCGCTCAGGCCGCAGATCTTGATGGTGTTTGTGCCGGTCGTGCTGAACCCACTCAGCCTGACCAAATGGTTCTTCGTCACATCTTGATCCCAGTTGTAGCCAGTCAGTGGAAATAGTACGCTCAGCCCTGGGCCTCCATTGACACTGAGACTGGCTCCTCGTACATTGAGCCCTTGATCCCCATAGCCAATCTCGCAGTCGATGTAATCGAATCGCACGTTCTGCGTCTCTTGACTCGTACGGATGTTGCTGATTGTAAGAGAACCACCACTTGTGCTAATATTTCCTGCCTTCGAAGAGCCAGAGCAGCCAGAGCAGGATTGAACGTTAGCACCACCAGCGAGTGTACCGGACTCCGCCTCAATCCAGGTCAAATCGGGCGCAGCAGTCGAAGCAGTCTGGATATTGCTGAGCCGAAGTGGAAGTGAGCCATGTGCATTGACTTGCGCGGTATACGAGCTTTGGTCTGTAGTTGTGCGGCCAGTCCATAAATTCTTCACCGTGGCTGAAGCAATTCCAAGGTCTGTAAAGTTGATTGACAGCGATCGGACGGTGTTAGACTGATCGAGAAGCAGAACAGCCCTATCGCCATTTGCAAGACCACCCGCATATATGTCGCGATCATTGGTGTAGCGCTGCACGAGCTTGACAGGTTCGCCAAGCGAGTCTTGGTTGATAGCGATCAGGTCCTTGTTCTGCAAGATGTTCTGAGTCGCCGTGCTCATCGCGGGCACAGCTGTAGACACCATTAAAGCACTTTTGAAATACGACCAGATAGCGAAGTGACTCGCTTGTTCGTCAGCCGTCATGCCAGCGTTGCCAACCTCGAGCAGATCCATGTCAGCGAAGTGACCTGGTCCGGATAGACCTCGCAAGTTAACGTGAATGGCCTGGTTCATGATTCGCATGACATTGGCCCAGCCTTGAGTAATGTCGTCAGACACACGGTAGGAGTTAGACAAAGGAGGCGTCCAGGCAGAAGGGCCTTGCAATCCACTCGGGCTTTGATATGGAGTACCCCACTGACACACCAAGATGCCTTTGATTCCCACGTTCTGAAGTGCGGAGGAAATGACTTGGAATCGTGACGGAAAGTCTGTTCGTGGGTCTTTGGGCGCATTCTGGTCGGAATCTCCTCCTTCCACATAACAGTTGTCGATCTGTGCATAGTGTAAGCCGCAGTTATCAACCTAAACGACTTTCGAACGCACCTTGACGTATGCGGTATTCCAGGCTGCGAACATGAGAGCGTCTTGCTCCTCGTAATTCAGGCTGCCGGGCCTTAAGGGCTTGTTCGTATCACAGGCATACTGTCCTTGATCGGTGTACATGGACCACTGAAATCCTTTACTGATCGCCAGTTCCGACAGAGGATCTATACCATCTGGAAAGACGCCGGCATCGTACGTGATTGAACCATTGCTTTGGCGCTGACGGCCCTGCCATCCACAGTCGACTTGAAAGTACTTGTAGCCCAGATCACCAAATCCTTTGCTAGAGAAGGCATTGATCGTGTCCTGTACATACGACTGGTTCAGCGAGCATCCTGCATCGTTGTAGGTATTGAAGCCCATGACAGGAGTTCTGCCAAAGCCATTGTCAAGGGCCTGAGCAGTCCCGGCGAGCAGCAAGGACGCTGCAAATTTCGAAAAGGCCATGACTTGAGTTGTATCTATCCTGAAGGATTTGTGAGACTTCACGCCACAATAAAAGTGAGCATGCCCGGGTAATGGCGCGACCACGGATAACATCCTCCGCAATCTTCCATCTGAACCTTGTAAATGCCCTTGAAGTTCTCCGCATTTTCAATGGCATGCAGGTCAAATTTGGCTGGTTGTATTTGATTCGCGGATAAATTTGCTGGCCCCTACATGGCGTGCCGTGGAACTCAGGATCGCTTGGGTGGCTTGAAAATCGAGGTCGATCCAGAGCAGCAGACCCCAATATCAGACCTCTGCCGTTCCACCTCTTCATTAGGTCAGACTATCTTGCCAATGCCGATGAGCAAGAACCTCCTCAATTTTGGTGCGGCATTTGGGATCCAAGTGCGTAATTTTTCCCAACAGATCCGCCATGTTTTCGCCCAATCTCTGCGTCCAAAACTTCATTCTCATCTCAGGCCGCTCAGTGACCTCCAAATCGGCCGCCTCGGCCGCAGCTGGAAACGCTTTCCTCCAATCTTCATCTCGAATCTGCTCATACAAACTTTCCGGAACAGGTCCAGAGTAACAGAAATGCTTCGTCATGATATCCTGCTCGGGCGGAAATCCTGCTTCAATTAGTTCCTTCCAATCGTTGATGGCGAGCAACTCCCCGCCCCTAGTGCGTGTATGAGCTGCGGCTATCGTTTAGTAATGCATGTCCTTGTTTTGCAACATTGTAAGGACTCACAACTAAAAGTGAGTATATGTCGGTCGCTCTATTGGCCATGCATGCCTGTGCTTCGGGACTCCGCCACATTACATTTCCCACGGTATGTGGTGTGATACGGGTCTCGCCGTCCTGGAGCTTGAAAGCAATGTCGAAATCACCCAAGGTGGTTCTGGTTATGAGCTTGTTGCCGTTGTCGTCCCGTGTCCAATCAATGTAGACTTTGTCTGGCTTGATATCCTTGACAATTCATCAGCATCCAAAGCCATCTACCCAGGTGTTAGACTGACCAGTGTGGACCCAACCTTGAGAGTGAAGCTCATAGACTGCTTGGCTGACGCTTCGCATAATCTTCGGCCGCTCGTCTGGCGCACAGATAGTCAAACACAAGAATGCACTGCTCACTGTTGTAGTCTACATGGACGCGAAGGTGCTGGGGAGATGGCAAGCGAGATCAAAGTGTCGCCTAGACACTCGCTTCCAGACGAAGCTTCTGTCTGCGGACCTGCTGAGCTGGTTAGAGACTCGTCTTCTTCATCGACGCAATGGATCATACTCTGCTTTGAAGATATGAGCAGGTGGGAATCCGTGATATCAAGAGGAACGATGCCCCTGAGAAGACATGGCGTCGCGGCGTCCTGCACATTTGATGCAGCGCGCCAATTCATTCGGTAAATTTTGATTCACTCAGCTGCCAAGCCGGCAGACTCCATCCCCTCTTTCTTAGAATAGCGGATCCCGCCCGATGCCGAGCCCTGTCTGTCTCCTCTTCTCTTGTTGTGTCTCATCTTTGGAGAATATAGCATTACCATATCATATATCATACCCATGGCGATCTTGCCGGCAGCATGGCACCCTCAGAAGTACAGGAAGCTTTGAGATCACCAGACTCACTCCTCGAAAGGCAGGCCAGCAGCGACCGAACTCATCACTGCTCGATTTGTTCCAAGTCGTTCAAAAGACGAGAGCATTACCAGCGACATGTGCGAAGCCATACGAACGAGAAACCCTTTGCTTGTCGCTACTGCGCAAAATGCTACAGCCGGAAAGACCTGGTATCGAGGCATGAGAAGACATTGCATTCGGATCGACGCAGGTCATCGGCGCCACTTATAGCCACGCCATCAGAAGCTGTCGATAGCTTCTGGCCCGCTTCTGCAGCTGGTGATGATCTGGACTTCCAGGCTCTAGGTATCGAAATCGATCCTGCGCTATGGGACGCATCAACAGTGGCACCAGGAGCTCCTCCCTCGCCGCTTCACCTTGATCCAATCGACCCAGACGAAAGGAACGCTATTGGCCTGCGGGAACAGCACGTGGAGCTGGTCATCGATCCAGCACTGTCCTCCCTCGAGACCACCAGCAATTCTCAGTCCCAGGGTGAATTTGTTCCAGCCGCTGTAGCAATGTCGCCGAGTGTAGCACCTGAAACGCCGTCGCCATGCCCCGAGGTCAATATTTCGAACGATGCGCTATTTTCTGCACTGGATCAAATTGCACTCTCAAGCATCTCAGGATATGTACCTCCGACTCTGGATGAACTCCGCCTATGCATCAGTACCTATTTTCAGACCTTCAACATCCATCTTCCGCTTTTTCATGTACGCACCTTCGACTGCGCAAGTCAGCCTCCTGAACTTTTATTATTGATAGGTGCGATTGGAGCCTTGTACCGCCTAGAGCGTCAAACGGCTACCTATCTATACCTTGCGGCCGAGTCTAGGACATTGAAGGATCCTTTGCCGCCTGATCTGACGTATACTGAGCTGTTCTATTCAGGAGATCTGGTCCAACCCAACACAGGCCCAGATAGCGACGTCGGACTGGCTGCTGCACGTACTCAATTTCTCTTATCATTCTTCGCAGTGTTTAGTGGCAATCAAGAAGTCGTGGAAAGTGCGTTTGGTAGGCTCGGCAAGCTCACGAATGTACGACACGCTGACCCTCAAACCACCTCTTAGTGATTGTAAGACCGCTAAGTTTTCCATAGGCTTACCAGCTGCTGCTACGAAAGCTGAGAAGTAGGAGCACAAACAGTGTCGTCGCCAAGCTGTCATGGCCCCAGTGGGTTGAGCGGGAATCCATGAAACGGTACGCCTCGACAAGTCCCCACAGCAGTTTTTGCTAACAATTATATAGTCTATTACACAGCATCTGGATCTTGAGTGATCTTATTGCCGCCACATACGGCGTGACTCCCGCCTTCTCCGTTCCATACCATGGTGATGTAGAATTACCATGCTCCGAGAATCTCTGGCAGGCCGACAGCGCTGATGAATGGCAAAATCTCCACTTAGCTGAGCACACACTACCTTCACTCCGAGATTCCGTGAACATCCTGACCCTGAAAGCGACTGCTAGAGAGCTTCCGCTTAGCGCTTATACCTGGTCCCATTTCGCCGTAGTTGTTGTAATGCATACGATGGCGATACACATCTGGCACGGTGGCTACGCCGATCAAGAAAATACTTCACTGTATGGGACGACCCTCGCAAGGTGTCGAGATCTGATCAAAGCGACCGGTGAAGCACAATGTGGCGACTGGCTACAGACAAAACCCAGCTTTCTCTTCAACGCCTCCTGTATACTGCGAATCTGCCACGGAAGGTCGCATCCACAAGTACTTCAGCCGGACAAAACGGCTTTGCTTCGCGGTCAGCCCGAGGACGTATCTGTCGCCATTCAAGAGTACGCCACAGCGCCAATGACGCGAAGTAAGACCATGACAGATACCATTGCCGGAGTGTTTGATGGGCTGTGTTCGCCAGACAGAAGGTGTCTGCTCCTACTGGTGAAGACTGTGGCCTTGACATGGAGCTTTGAGCATGCGATTGCTTCTTGGGACACGGTTCTTCTTGTGTCAAGATGGCTACATCACATGGAACTCCTCCCTTCTCAAGACCTTGACGACGATGAGACTCAGCTATTTGATCATATCATGACAGTATTAAGAGGGGCTGGGTGTGACATTGGTGAAAGCAGATCGAAGGCCGCAGCCATGATGCGTCTCTGGGTCACTTTTTGCGAAGATACATGGGTCTGGGGCGTAGTGGCACGCATGGGCGCTATCTACCGCAGCCTCGCCAATGCTTATGAGAGGGCGAATCCTGGATGAAGCAGCAATCCGAGTGGGATACGGGCACCTACAAAACCCGACTTGAGCCTCACCAGCAGCCTTTCCTGCAGGCAGAACCACTGAGAGCTCCTGACAAAAGGCCTCTGAGGATTTTCTACGATTAGGTCGAACTGTCGAATCAGCTGGCCCACAAACTTCTGCACCACTATCATTGCCAGATGGCGGCCCAATCGTAAAAGACGGTCACAACACATGAGTATATCTCGCTGAGCTTCGTCGCATTGTGCATGCGTACGAATGCAGGGAACTACGTGGAGAACAGTGGAAACGTATGGAGTGGCAGTAGTGCGAGGAACGAGAAAGAAGTGTCCCTTCAATTGGCTGCACGTATGCAAAGCGATTTAGCAGTAAGTTTGTTGCGCAGGCATGATCGGCTCGCGGAAGACTAGAGGATCCGGAGAATGCTATAGGGGAAATCATGTAGTGCCCGAACTAGAGATCGAGCTGTTGGTATCTTTCAAGATCGATCACGCCAAGGCTACTGGATATAACCTCATGGCTAAGCTCCATACCAAGCTCTCCAGCCTTGGCCAAAAGACTATTGTCAGCGTTCAGGTGTTGGTTAAAGCTCTTTTTCTGCTCACAATGTTCATCTCCGAGACGATGCTTCACGAGATTCTCAATGTATATAGTCTGTCTTCTCTCGAATCTCATCCTTCAGGTGAGGCGAAAGCAGAGTACAGAGTGTCACCTGCATCCAGGAAGCCGCTTTTAAGCGCTTCCTTTCCGCCTACTAGATAGAGGCAGATCTTCTACGATTTTCGTTGAAGTCCGTCCACAAGACGTAGAAGAAGTTTAGGAGAAGTTAGCACGGATCGCAATCTGGTCTCCGGTCGGCTTCCTGGATGCAGGTGACACTCTGTATACTCCAATCTCATGGCCGGGGCGCAGGCTGATCGCAATCTCGCGCCCATGTCCAGCTGAGGCGACGGAATGCTTTCTCGTCCTCGGAGGTTATATCCAAGCATTATTCGTAGAAGTGAAGTCCGGAGATCACTGTACAAATGTGGTAAAAGTAAAATCCATATGGCTCCAACTACATAGCTGATCTGGCTGTTTTCGGCGCTTTTCAGACTGCGACCGCTGTCTGTAGCGCTACCAGCTGATTCGAGTTGCAGCCCTGTGCTCAAGCCTGGGCCATGGCGCTCGTGCAAGTCGGCGAGCTACTTAGGTCCAATGCCACACGGCATCAGATAGCACACGGCAGTCTTCATCGTTTCGGCTGGTATCGTGGTCCAGGCTGGACTCACGAGGCTGACCGCATTCTGATCGGGTACTTTCGATGATTTGGGGGATAGTTCTCTGAGGCTGAGAATCGTGATGTGTAGTTACAGTAAGTAAACAGGCTGTGAAAGAAACCAAGCTTGGCCGAATCTGCTCAGCTGTGGCGAATCGGCTGGGTTTGCGACTCATCCTGACGATGAAGTTGTCGACATTGCAGCAGTGGCGTCTCTTGTCAGTAGTATTTGCCGATGAAGGAAACATGGAAAAGCGGTGATGGAGGCAATGGAGGACAAAACATCGGCAGAAGTCGGGCCGACGCCTCCGAGAGCCGCTTACCAATGCACCTTCAGTCTTGTGGTATGGATGCGCAGAGCAAACACCGCGCATCACGACACCAGTATGGCGACACCTAGTATATGCCGAAGCTGCGCACGAATGATACGACCATCAGGAAGTCTCACGGGACCTAAGACTGCGAAGACATGGCTCCAGCCTGCAAGAAATCGCAGCTTTCATACTCCAGCGCCACTATTCCTAGACTTTCTTGCCCCATCATGGCGGCCTAACGCAAGGACATATGGGAATACTGAAAAGTCCGCAATGAGGCGGATATTGCAAAGGCGGGCTCTAAGCAGCACTTTCAAAAGGCATGCCGTGGCAATCACGAACCCTCGACAAGATGACTCCGGCAATGACATGACAATCACCATAACGCCACGAGCCGCGCATCGATTACAAGCCATAGCTGAAACGGACCAGAATCCTGATCTTGCTTTAAGAGTCAGCGTAGAGAGCGGTGGGTGTCACGGCTTTCAATATCTCATGTCTCTCACTTCAACGAAAGAGATCGACCCTGAAGAGGATACTGTCTTTGAGAATGAGGAAAGAGTGAATAAGAAAGGCAGCGCGGAAGGGGAAGAAGGCTACAGAGCAAAAGTCGTCATGGATGAGCCGAGCTTGGAATTGCTCAAGGGAAGTTCAGTGGACTATACGATGGAACTGATTGGGAGTCAGTTCAAGGTTACTGGCATACCTGGAGCAAAGAGCAGCTGTGGCTGTGGAACGAGCTTTGATATTGCGGCGTAGGAGGGCAGATGAAATACAGAGTCAGACCCATGATGAGTCTCCCCTATCGAAAGAAGACCAGCCAACACCCACGTGGTTGCCGAACACAACGACCAAGGCTGATGATACAACAGCGAGAGTAGCTAGCAAAAGCCTATGGAAAAGGTTTTCGAGTTGGTCTTGGTAACCTAGCTATCGGAAATGGTTTGTGCAGTGCTTTCTCTGGCGTGCTTGCTTGGACTCATCGCTGTATTCCGATCGTTCGACGGCCAACAAGTGCCGACCTGGCGATATGGCATCACCCTCAGCACTTATCGTATCCATTCTTGCGCCGACTGCGACCTCTCTCGCTACTCGTGCCGCTTGCTTTTGGCATAAGCTAGACGGAATACCTGTGGTATCGAAGGTGGAGGTTGCTCGAAGACTTTGGGCTCATTCAGGAGGCTGCTCGTGGACAACGCAGAAAGCGTAGGGCACAGATCAGACGGTCGAGTATGTTGGGAATACCATGCATCTTGAAGTACATATTGTCGTGGGCCAAGCAGACACTCAACGTTGGGCTACGGCCATGGCCTGGGCCCCAGCAAGCATACCAGCCCAGCGGAAGCACTCCATTGCACACCGTACTTCTGCATAGTTTCGGTTGGCCGTCAGACGCCGAGCTCAAAGTAGTGCTGCATGTAGCTTTTGCATGTAGCTCAACATCATCTTGCAGACCGCCCAGCGTCCACAAAAAATGTCGTCGACCTCTCAATGTTCAACCAGACCCTTGTCTTTCTTGCCTAATACGTGCTAGTGAGGGGTTCCTGCTGCTCAAACTTCATCTATTTACAAAACCTCAGCGCTTGCCATTCGCTCTATTCTCTTCTCTGTCCACACAACTTCACCATTGAGCGACTACACCTTTTCCTTGATCATACCGCAACCATGAGCGTCCAGGTTGTGCAAACGCAAAGCTTCAAGGACCAGAAACCGGGCACAGTAAGTGACATGTCGTCGCCATCAATATGCCCTCGGGGCTTCACATCATCACTCTTCAAGCTGTGAGGCTAACATTGGATGCTCACAGTCTGGTCTCCGCAAGAAGGTCAAGGTCTTCCAGCAGAAGAACTATTCCGAGAACTTCGTTGCTTCCATCATCCAATCTATCCCAGAAGGCGCCCAAGATGCTTTCTTGGTCGTCGGTGGCGATGGTCGTTACTGGAATCCAGAAGTCACCCAGATCATTGCAAAGATCGGAGCTGCCTACGGCGTCAAGAAGCTCCTGATCGGCCAAAACGGCATCCTCTCCACACCCGCCGCATCACATATCATCCGCATCAAGAAGGCCACTGGTGGCATTCTCCTCACAGCCTCGCACAACCCAGGTGGCCCAGACGAGGACTTCGGTATCAAGTACAACCTCGCAAACGGTGCCCCAGCTCCAGAAAGCGTGACGAACAAGATTTACGAATTCTCCAAGAGCTTGACAGAGTACAAGATTGCCGACATTCCAGACATCGACCTCTCCACCATCGGCACCAAGACCTACGGCCCACTCGAGGTCGAGATCGTACACAGCACTCAGGACTACGTTCAGATGCTCAAGGACATCTTCGACTTCAACCTGATCAAGAACTTCTTGAGCGAGCACAAGGACTTCAAGATCCTCTTCGATGGTCTCAGCGGTGTCACTGGCAACTACGGTGTCGACATTTTCGAGAAAGAGCTTGGACAGAAGGGCAGCACACAAAACTGCGTACCAAAGCCAGACTTTGGTGGCCACCATCCAGATCCCAACCTTGTCTACGCACACTCGCTGGTCGAGCGTGTGGATAAGGAGGGCATTCACTTCGGTGCTGCCTCGGATGGTGACGGTGACCGCAACATGATCTACGGCGCGAACTCTTTCGTCTCGCCTGGCGACTCGCTCGCCATCATCGCACACCACGCCGATCTTATCCCATACTTCAAGAAGCAGGGCGTGTACGGTCTGGCACGCTCCATGCCAACCTCTGGTGCTGTCGATCTTGTAGCAAAGAAGAAGGGTCTTCAGAGCTACGAGGTGCCAACTGGCTGGAAGTTCTTCTGCGGTCTGTTCGACTCCAATAAGATGAACATTTGCGGTGAGGAATCATTCGGTACTGGCAGCAACCACATCCGTGAGAAGGACGGTCTGTGGGCAATTGTCGCTTGGCTCAACATCATTGCCGGTGTCGGCCAACAGACCGGCAGCACGCCAAGCATCAAGAGCATCCAGCACGACTTCTGGAAGACTTACGGCCGCACATTCTTCACCCGATATGACTACGAAGGCTGCGAGACTGAGGGCGCAAACAAGGTTGTGGCACACATGAAGGAGCTCATCGGACCAAAGAAGAGCGAGTTCGTTGGCTCCTCTGTCGAGGGTCGCAAGGTGCTCGAGGCGGATGACTTCTCATACACTGATCTTGATGGCTCAGTCAGCAAGAACCAGGGCATCTACGTCAAGTTTGACGATGGCAGCAGAATCGTCGTCCGTCTCTCTGGTACTGGCTCGTCTGGTGCCACCATTCGCCTGTACATCGAAAAGCACGAGACCGATGAGAAGACGTATGGTCTTGACGCCCAAGACTACCTCAAGGACAACGTCAAGCTTGCGACTGGTCTGCTCAAGCTGCAAGAGTACATTGGCCGCACTGAGCCCGACGTCAAGACATGAGCGATTCGATGAAGAGGTTTCGATGTGGTTGTCAGAGAATTGAAAAGCGATACAGCGAATGCATGAGCGATGAATGATATGTGTAGATAGCGATAGAGGCATGGGCAGAGCTCACAGTTTCAGTGAAAAGTGAAAAGAATTGAAACGTTAGAATATGCTTTGGCGACTGTCCCGGCCGCGCTCCATCCAAGCACTTTTAATGCGCACCAGTAGGCCAGGGACTTGCTCGCGTCGTGCCAGAGGGAGGAGCACACTTGGAAGGCCATTTCATTCCTGGAGGCACTAGGGTCGGTATGCGATGCATCATCTTCCACAGGACATGGGATCCGTCGCGTTGGGACGAGCCGATGAAAGATATGCAGAGCGCTTTCTTGCCCTTCGGAGAGTGCGCATCGGTCAGCACTGGAGATGAGACATGCTTTGGCGAAATTTTCCGGGACGTTCGACCAGCGTGGGTGAGGCTCCGAGGGTGCTTGCAGAGAGGCCTCAGCACAGGGCTCGGCGAAGTGGCCGTGTCTTAGTAGCACAAAATCTGTATGTACTGCGACGACAAATTCTGGAGTATTCAAGTTTTTCTAGCATATTGCCAAGCCCCTGCCAAAGCGAGAATGACACCCACCGTGTCGACAGGGCTGAAGACTTTTCCCTCGCTATACCAGCCCAGCGCAAGGATTGCAAGCATCTTGACGTTTGACACAATGTTGAACTGCTACTTGTCAGTACCTCCACTGCTGTGAACGAAATGGACTGACAGTAAGAGCAGATGTTCGTCCGATGATCATGAACTGCGAGAGATTGAGGAAGCTGGCTACAATGCCACCTCCGAAGAGGAACATTAGCGTCTGAGCTGGAATCGTGGCTGGGATTTGGGCAGAAGTCAGTCTCAGTCGCTTGGAGATGGCGAATCCGCCGCGATCAACTCACAGAAGTCTGGGAAGACGTCAAACGCATACGACACAGGAATCAACAGCCACACTGCCGTGGCACACTGATTCAGCAGCAGCTGCGGCGCATCGACTTCCAGATCCTCCATCTTCTTGCCAATCCAGATCTGATAGCACGCCGTGGTCGTAAACGCCGCACACGCAACCACGGTCCCGAAGAAGTTGCTTTTGACCGATTGCACACTGACCAGACCAACTCCCACACACGTGACGAGAACCGCGATCAGTTTTTCCTGGGAAATGTATTTCCGGAACAGCGCGAAGTTGACCAGGACCACGCAAGGGGTCGTGAGGATTTTCGATAGCTGGTAGAAGCCCACGGGGTTGTTTGCTAGGCTTAGATTATTGAGGATCAGGAAGGCGGCGAAGAAGGCGCTCAGAGGCAGGACTTGGAGGATTGGGAGGCGGATGGCGGTGAAGAGACGGAATCTTCGATATGTGGCTGATAGAAGAAGTACCAGGAAGGTTGCGGCGAAATGCCAGATTGCGATGAGGATTTGGGATTTGCGGAGTTGGGGATCGCTGAGGGTGCTTTTGTGGGGATTGTGAGCGTCTGTGGTATGTATTATTCTATGAGTTTGATGGAGGACTGTTACGGGCACGTACTATTTGTTCATGAAGACGATGACGATTGTGGCGATCGTGTTCATGGCGACCCAGAGACCGTCGACAAAGCGCGACTTGGCCTTTCCAGATGTGCTCCATTGAGGGAGTACTGCTTGCTCTGCCTCGATAGGCGTGTTTTTCTCTTCGACTATCGTCGTGCTCGAAGGCGCGTTGTTCTGTTCGGCGGCGGCCATTCTTGTCCTCGAAGTGATGGACTTCTCAGATGTCAGATCTCGAAGCTCAGTGCTAGTTCTACTTCTACCACCATCTTGGCCGCGCAAGGGATGTGTGACGGAAGAATGCCAATTGTATCACCAAGCCTCACGCCGAGGCACAGCGTTCTGGACGCGAGGCTGGAACTGGTGAGGTATAGAGTTCAGCAGAGTTGTTAGACACAGCTCCGTGTACGCGGTAATAACACCGTGAACATAGCCATTTAAGTACCTGGTCTTATGAACATAGCCTTTAATATGCCCAGATATAGGAGATAACTATGCAGCGACCTGGATATCCGTCGTAATTTATCTCGTCCGGTATAGGACCGAGGATAAGTAAGTTATATCACGTGTATGTTCATAGAGGCTAATCTTAAAAACACGGTGACTCTCCATCTCGAGAGTTCAGCCATCAGCACGACGCAAGCCTCACAGACTCGTGCTTCGTAATTCCGTCCTCCGCCACTATGCTCGACCTCACTCTGCCTCCGCGAACAACGAACAGCGCCGGTAGAATATCGATAGCAAATGGAGCGGAATCCGGCCTCAGGAGACAGCAGCATGGCGAGATGATCCAACATCACCCCACGCAGGGCCATAGCATTCCCTACGAATAAATGTAGCGCCTGCGGAGACCTTCGAATCCTGGTTTGAAAGACGGAGGAGTATTGAAGACAAATTCCACTATACATAGACCGAGACACCATCTACGAGTTCCATTCGCCAGCGCAGACTTCGACTTGCTGTTATAGGACAGCACTATCCTGCGAGGACGTTTTCGAGACGAAGAGACATGCAAATTCTTTGGATGGAGTGTTCACATGAGAGACATTGTGATGAGGAGACCATGGAGTCGAGAAACGGGTTGCAGTGATTCTGTGGTACAGCTAATTTCGCAGCATGGAACAAAGACATCGGATGTGTCGGAGCGACAAGCCGGGAGCCAGTTCATGTGCGAGAGTTTGAATCAATGGATTCGTAGCCTCCACTTTCTAGGCGCTCTCTTGACTCTCTCCATGGCCTCCTTGGGCTAAGATCATAATGGCTGCAATGGATGCATGTGCGTGAGTAACAACTTCATCCTCTCAACTCAATGGCATCAGAGCTCCGCGATTGTGACTGTGGCTTCATCGACTCCAAGGATCCTACGCGAAGCATCTTCACCAATCTACTCGTAGTGAACTTCACATCTGCCACAACTCAGCAACTCGACGACTTTTTCATCCTTGCCAGCTACGATGTAAGCCAACCACACACGCCATACACTCGGAACTATTCAGCAGCGCAATTGCACAGCTCCAGCGCCGGACTCGATCTCACCGTATCGCCATCCCCCGACGGCGCAAACGTCCCTTGCGCCCAGATATTCACCAAAGACACAGACTTCTTCTACGGCTCATATCGCACCCGCGTCCGCGTTGGCGACGAGCCCGGCACCGTGGCCGCATTCTACAGCTACAAGAACGACAGCTCCGAAATCGACATCGAATACCTCAGCGCCTGGACCCAGCCAACACTCCTCTACACCGTCAAACCACAGATCTATTCGCCCAGCGGCAACCCCGACGACCGCACCTATCAGCAGGAAAAACTCCCACACACCAACGACTTCCACGAATGGTCCTGGACCTGGCTTCCGGAAATCGTCCATTTCGGCCTCGACTCGAATTACTCGAGAAATATCACGGCGAATGTGCCCCAAGCCCCCGGCCGTATCGCGTTGAATCACTGGTCGAATGGTGATGCGAAGTACTCCCTTGGCCCGCCGGAACGGAACTCTACCATTACGGTTTCCTTTCTTCAAGCCATCTACAACGATACAAGTGTGCAGACTCTTGCGTGTCGGCGCAGCTCGGCTGCTTGTCTCGTTACCGATGGCACCATCACTAGCTCCACGAGGCCTCCGGCGCATACTTCGCGCTACGTGACGTATATAAATTCTGGAACTCATCGGACGAACATTGGCGCGGCTGGGTGGTTTCTTATAGGCTACTTGTTTGTTTTGTGGCTCGTGTAGTCTGCTGCTCTTGTATTGGGCACGGTCATGCTCTTTTTTTTTGGTTGCAGGGACAAGGGGGTACTGTACAGTACTGCGAGCCGTGTGTAGTTCGTTCGCGTTCGATATACAAAAGAAAAAAAAACTAATCTGCAAAAGCACACCTGTCTGTCCTTCACACAAGTGTACAAGATATAAATAAGCTGGGATTAGATAGAGGATATAATCCAAAGATTTTCTTCTCGAGGTATTATATATATTCGCTCATCAAGCTACCGTAAAAGCTCTAGGCGGCACATCTATCGTCTCCCTCGAAGCATTCCCGTTCGTCGACGCAGCCAGCGTGATTTTAGAATCCACACTCTCGGCACTAACATTCACGAGCCGATGTTTCGTATGCGCAGGCAAAGGTTTCTCCGGAAGACTTGTTGACTCATCGAGCATCAAGGCGGAGGCCTCAGTGTCAGATTTTGTTGTCTTCTTCTTCTTCTGGAACCATCCCTTTGGCGTCGCGAGCCACTTAGGATCCCAGTATAAAAAGACACTAGCCAGAAGGGCGACGACAGCGATGAGGAAGAAAAGTGGATTGTCAGAAAGTTTGTAGATGAAAAATGCTATCCCGATGAAAATGGCCGCGTACCAGACGACGAGATGGCCGACGTGGAAGGAGCGTTGCAGGAAAGATTGGCCTCGCTTTCTCTCGGCAGAGGAGCGTGCCGAAGTGCCCCAGCCTGTCTGGTTCATGGTGAACAACGCCCAGATTTTCGAGGGCAGCAGGCCGAAGAAGTAGATGAAGCCGTAACATGCGAATAATAGGAGCCATGGATCCCAACAGATGAATAACGCCACGAGGGATTTGAAGAGAGCGATGCCGAACATGGTGATGAGCCAGATCAAGGCGCGCCATTTGTTGTCGTCGGATGTGGAGAAGATGAGGTGGAATGCTGTGGCGACGAGGATGAAAGGGTATAGTGTCTGCACGGTCATTTCCACGAGCATCCAGGGACTTTGATATGCGAAGCTTGCGGGGAACCAGAAGGCTTCTCGAAAGAAGGACTTGCTCCATCTCGTCTGCTGGGCGACCCAACGCACGAAAGTGGTCGGGGATTCGCTGTCGCACCACGTGCGGTGAGTATAGCGTGTCTTGAGGCCGTGAGCGAGCAGCTGGTTGGTCAAATGGCGATCATCTCCGAACGTAGTGGGCTTGTTGCCAAAAGTCTGCAGATTCCACGGCCCGAGGATTGTCTCGAGATCAGACGTGCGATACATGCTCATGGGCCCCGACAGGCAGCCGACACATCGCCAGATCGATTGACATGCTCGCTCAATGTTGAAAGCAAACCAATACCGTGCAGCGCAAAGTCTCGTGAGAAGGCCTTCGGCGCGATTCCAGATCTTGACGTCTGCTGTCACGCCACCGATATCTTGGGCAGACCGGAGGAGTGCGAGCATTTCATCGAGAGCGTTGTCTTGGACCAAAGTATCCGAGTCGGTCGTGAAAATCGCGTCTCTGGTGCGTACGGCGTACATGCTCATTGCAAATGCGGTAAACATCGCTGTACGTTTGTGTCCGTGTGGCTGACTGAAACAAACAGCGTCGAGATTTTCAATGTTCCACCGATCATTCCATTCGACCACTTGATCGACCACAGCCTGTCTGGCAAGAGAGAGTGCTGCCTCATGGCCGGCCCGACCTCTTCCGGTGAGATAGTGCCAGAACTTGACAATGCCTGAACGCGTGTCTTTGGGGACGTTGTTGAAATAAGTATCGCGGTGTAAATCCGAAAGCAAGATGGGAAGGTCGATGAGCGGTGCGCTGTAGGACTTGAACTCGCTGACAAAAGCTTCTGCCATGCACAGATCCGGCTCGTCATTGCCGTCTACAACACCAATGATGCATTTGGGTGCTAGTCTCTGGGTCTGCAGACTGCGCAGACAATGTCGCCAAGCTTGCTCATCTTCGCGATAGCCGACCACAGCTATGGAGACTTGGCTGCCAGGGTTCATGAGCGGCGGCGAGTGGCCGATGTCTCCCTTCTCGCACTCAGTCATGGCACGAGACTCGCACTGGCTTCTTCCCATCAATCGAGTGGCGATCCTGTCGACGTCGAAACGGTTGGAAATTGCGCAAACCACTTGAACAAAGTATTCGGAAAGAAGGATTGTTCCGTACAGACCAATTGAAGTTATTCCAAGATCAAACACCTGAAGGCCTATAGCGTAGCCGGCGATCAAGACGCCAATGAGCCCAAATGCCAGAATAATGTTGAACGCGGCCTTGAATGGATTGATCTTCAAGGGCTTTCGCTGCGGAATGTCGAAGAAGACCTCCGACTGGAACACTGTCGGCGTGCGAGCCTGTTTGGAACCCGCTGCTGGATAGTCCGTGTGGAGCTCGACGTCTGATGCGAGACGAATTTCATCGTCGAAGCGATCATCGCCAAATTTCGACATGGATATGTCAGACTGAGAAGTCCCAGCACGCGTGGACGGTGAAAGTGTTGATCGTGATGAGGCATGTTCGATTGTCGTTGTTGATCCTGGAAATATACGTCCTTGATCATCGGCGCCAGATTGTGTCCACAGTGTCGATGCGGACGACTTTGAGTACCGCGCGGCTTCCTTCCCATGTAAGGTGCCCAGTGTCTCGTAAACAGTCATAGTGGAAGCGTTGACTGCTCCTTCGAAAATGCAAACCTTGGCTGTCCTCCACAAGACACACCCAAAAAGCTGTATGAGCAACTGCCCTTGATCGCCTGTGTATCAAACGAGTGTATGGGATCAAAAGGCTTCACGAATCGAAGATGGAGGACATGGTTGAGGAACCCCGCTACCATTTATCCCAATGCTTACGAAAAATGCCCAAGCCGTACCAGCTGGAAGTCCCGACTTGACACACGTCATGTCCACTGTTGGAGCGAGCGTTTCATTGTCGAAGCGTTCTTCGAGAAATCTGGGTCTATTAAGGATCGTGACCAGTTGTGGGCGGCGTGGCGTAGGTGAGCCGCATAAAATCGCACGTGTGTAGTAAGCCGAGTGGTGTATTGATCGTATGGGAAGAAGCCTTGTAGTTGTGCCGTGGGTAGAGCCTGCAGTTTCATTGCGAGGCTGAAGTGCGTTTCCGGCTTCCATGAGTTCGGACGATACAGACCCACCAGGGGGAAGACGGATGAGAAGACCATCGCAGGCGAAAGTAATATCGCAGAGCCAGAAACCGTCCAAGATCCTGGTCAATTTCCCGTTTTGGGCCACGCGTGGGTCTTCTCTGCATTCTGGATTTCACGTCCTCAACTGCCCATCAAGAATTCGACCTGATTCGCCTGGTTTTCTTTGCGTCGATCTTGATCCTTATGAGCCCCGAATGATATGCAGGATTGGTAGATGTTATCGGTTTTTGCTTGGACAGCCGCATTTTCAAGCTTGGCCAAATTCCATCGAGGCCTTCTGTCCGGCAGAATAGAACGTCTGCTCTTCAAACGTACCTTCGATTGTAGCTCCATACGTCGACCGGCCCTCTACACAACAGCCATGACACGACTCCGAGGTGTGTCATTGTTGATTGCCGCTGTCTTGCGCTGTCTCTAATCAACCCTCTCTCGGCTGATCCTCGGTGAAGCCGGATCGAAGCCTTCAAGAAGCCGTTGTTATGAAGATGTGAAAAGTTGGTCCTGGATGTGTGAGACTCGAAGAAGCGGCTGGGTGAAGGCAGGCGTTGCGGGCAAAAAAATGAAAGCGGAGCCTCGACTGATCAGAATTTCACCTAATTTCTTCCACACGAACCTCAACGGCGCAAACAGGGATCACTCAACTAGCATGTTGAAGCACCTTAGCGCGGGTATGGGGTCAGACTTAACGGTATACAAACCGAGTCGTTACGGTTAATATGCGCAACTATATAGCATCGACCGCCGTGTTATTACAGTTGTATATGCGTACCGCGAGACCCTCGTAATAGTGTTAAATCGGCTAGCCTATACGAGCGGTTCGAGATTACGAACAGTTAGGGCCAATTAGAGCGCTTACACGGATATATCCGCTAACGTGCACTATACTATTCATTCACGCTACACTGTTTACGTTCACAATATCGTTCTTATTGCGCCAGCTATTCTATATGCCTCTTATGCGCTAGTAGCATACCAAAAAAAATCGCATTGTCACCCTCTCTTATAGCATATCGCTATACCTATCAAAATGGCTTAATCTCCATCGCATAAGGCATATATCGACGAGTTTCTAGCGTCTAATGATGATGTTATCGCCGCCGCGGCCGCCGCGGAGATGGAGATAGAGATGGAGGTAGAGATGGAGGTAGAGGTAGTAGGAGGCGCGATGGAGAGGGCGGAGGTGGATCTTATGTCGTAGGAAGAAGTTAACCCGCTTAGTTATAAGTAGATAGAGCGCTTGTACTTACGTATATAACTAATAACACCTCCAATTTCGCTATACTATTATCTTACTAATAATCTTCGGCAGCATTGGTTGCCCGGTCGGAGGTGCTTGCCGAGACCCGATAATCGCTTCTACACGCGATTTTGTATGGAACAGTCGATCTCATAATCTCGGGTTATGCTGGGGCTCGGGCGGGTAGCTAGGGCTCGGTTTATGTATGATGATAGGAAGACTCGTTAAGCATGTGCGGACACACCTCCGCGGCGAATACTAGCTCTGATTGGCCCTAACCCTTCGCAAACCTAACTAAACTACTTATACTATAAACCGCTCGTACAATCAACTATTTAGCACGATATAACCGATTTAACTCGATCGCTAATAATATACGGCTAATATGCATAGCGGCTTATATAATGTGAAGGGTGAGACCCTAGGCTTAGTACAGGCCTAAAGCCTTAGGCCTATACGATAGCTTAGCTTTCCCGCGGTACCGTAGCCTACCTCTTTTATAGCGGTCCTCGTCTAGGACCTTCCTTCCTTCCTTCTTTATCGAACCTATTAAATACTACTTTAAGCCTTAGTATATACGTAGCTCTCCTATAATATTAGGTTCGATTAATTTACTATAGAATAACTAGCGGATTACCCTACGAATACTCTAGAGTTAGCCTTAGTTATATCGGTAGCTAGGGACTCTAGTTATACTTTAGGGTATTCGGATAAGTAGGTACGGGTAGCCCTAGAGAGGATATATATACGTTATTAGTAGTTAGAGGCGGAGTTAGCCGCTATTATTCGAGCTTAGGCCGCCGCTATTAGGCTAGAGGCCGTTATTAGCGATAAGGGGGAGGCCTCTACGAATAGCCTCCTACGAAACCTTATCTAGACCCTCGCTACCTTACCCGCCTAGAATACTACGGCCCCTAGGGAATAGAAGCTACCTACCTAGGACGGTAAACCGGAGACCTTCTAAGATTTTCTTATTAGGTTACGGAGCTCTTACTCGGTACGTTCCGAGTTAAACCCTAAGCTCCCTACCGGTTACTATTAGAATACTATTTACGACTCCCTCTATATTAAAGGAAGGAGCCGTATACGTTACTACTAAGAGGTCGGGGTTACGCTACTATATAAGGACCCTACGCTCTTTATCGAGGAGATCGCTTAAGTCTTTATAGACCCTAACTTAGCCGCTAAGGCTCTTAATAAGCTTATAACGTTAAAATATATCGAGGGGTAACCTTAGTAAGAATATTAGCTAGAAGTAGACGCTCTTATTATTAATGCGGGCGGTTACCTATAGGAAGACTCGACTAAGATTAGCTACCTATAGTATAGCTTTTCGGATATCGTCCGTAGAACGACGATCTCTACTCTCTATATAACGAAGTACGTAGATTATAGAGTAGAAGTCGAGCGCCTTATAACGAAGTATAAGACTACCGACGAGTTTAAGGTAGCTTACGAATAGTAGAAGAGGAATAAGGGTAAGAAGGCTATAAAGGAAGCGGCGTAGTTAGTCCTACTACTAGCGGTTACTAGCACGTAGAAAGATAGCGATAGCGATATTATTATAAATATTACGCGTACGAATAGTTACTACGCGAAAGGAAAAGGAGATAAGTAGAAGTAAGGCGGAGTTCGATAAAGAGTAAAGTAGGTTAATACCTCTAAGAGAGAGAGACGTCGAGAGAAAGGGCTCTATTTCCGTTACGGAAGTAACGGCTACTAAGTCTCTAGCTACCTATACGCGCTAGCGGTTAAGCCTACGACTATTAACGTAGTAGTTATAGCGCCGTTATTAAAGAACGACTAAGAGGTATCGGACTATAGGAGCTATAACTCGGGAAAAGAGTAACTCTCGCTTAGAGTTAGGAGCCGAGAGTAGAAGAAGTATTAATACGAAGATAGGAGTAAGTAAAGGGAGGAATAAACGGGAACCTTATATATACTAATATAGTCCTCGAATAAAACGTCGGAATATACGCTCTTATCGATAAAGGTTATTAATATTATACTATAATTAATACGAACTTCGTAAAAGGACTCGGGTTACCCTTTATTACGCGCGAGGTCCGAGAAGTAAAAGGAGTAACCTCTACTATAAGGGATACGAAGATTAAGGGAGTAGTCGTACTCTATATAGATTTAGGTAGTTTCTAATAGACCGTCTACGCGTACGTAGTCCCTAGGTTAGTATTCCCGATAATTCTCGGGAACCCGTAGAAAGTATATAATTAAGTACGGATAGCGCCCGAAAAACGGCGGTTTTACTATAGAAGGGCGAAGAAGTAGATAAGGGAGGGGCGTAACTACGAGGATATTAAAGACGTCCCGTTAACGAAGATAGTAGCCGCTATTTTAGCGAATATCGAGAAGGCCTTAAAGATAAAAGAGTACCCTACGATAGAAGAGCTATAGAAGTAACTACCGCCGGAGGTTCGAGACCTCGCTCCGCTCTTTTATCGCTAGGAAGCGGAGAAACTCCCCCCTTACTAACTAGGAATCGATTATAGGATCGAACTCTAGGAGAAACCGGACGGTTCCTAACCGGAACTACCCTACGGGCCGCTATATAGGATATCGAAGTAGGAGTTACTCGTATTACGAAAGACCCTTAACGAGTGTAAGAGAGAGGTATGTAGTAACGTATAGAATACTAAATACTCCTATAGGTTAGGAGGTAGGAGAACTAATTAGTACCCTTTACTAAGTGTTTTAGGCTAGGCTAATAAATACCGCTACGCGGATCCCTACGGATACCCCGTATACGGGGAGCCTACGTACTAACTACTAACTATAGTCGTACCGCTAGCTTATAATAACTATTAGTATAATTACGGAAACCCTAGCGTATTAGATCCGTAATACCTATATACGTAACCCGTATAGTATACGCCCGCGGGCCGTATCTTACTATATATGCTAAGCTAGGCTTAGCTCGAGACTTTACCTCCTCGAGGCTCTTATAAGAGTCTTCCCTCTCCCTATATAGCTATCCTTAGCTGCGAGGATTTAAGGCTCTTTTTCTAAGACTTTAACTTACGTCCCTCGAGCGCTTCTACTACGTTCTTCTCGCTTCTATATAGTTACTATATAGCGCTATTTTAGTTACTATACTTCTCTAGCTTTACTATTTTTCTATAAAAGTTATTACTAGGTAGCTTATATACGTATTTCTAAGAACTATTAATTCGTTACTTATAGTAACGCTTACTCTACGTAGGTAGGTCGAGTATAAAACGCGAGGTTTACTCTTCGGAAACTTTCTCTTTTTCCTTAAACGTACCGTATTCTTATATCCTACTTCCCGTACCCTATACGTAAGCGTCCCGTAACCTTCTATTAACCTTTATCTCTATTATACTACTCTTAGTATTATAGCCTCTAGCTCTACGCCGCTAGTACGTAAGCGTACTATATACGATCCGGCTACGCCTACGTCTACTCGTAAGCGCCGCTAGCGCCCTAGCGAGGGCTATACCCGCTACTTCCTATATATAACCGCCGACTATAAGTATACTCTACTCTTACGCATCGTACGCTTTACGCGCTAATCTTATTTATAGTAGACCTTACCGACGTCTACCTTTCGAGTACTATAGAGGGTACTAAGAAGAAGAACTACCGCTAGTAAGTATTCTATACTTATACGTCTCGTATACTCGTCTCTACTAATACGCCCTAGCTACGCCGATAGCTATTACTCGTACGTACCCGCTACTATACTAGCGCTTACGCGCTTACTTACGCGCTTACGCGCCGTACGCGGTACGCGTAACTCGTACGATCTAGTAGAGTACGCCGACTAGGCTATTACTAACGCCGCTTACGCTAATAAGTTAGCTAAGCTAGACGATACCGTTACGCATATATATCGCTATATCTTTATATACGCGTCGCTTACTAACCTCGTATTAGTTATTAAGCCGACCGTTAGCGCCTTCTACTATAATAAGAATAAGGTTACCTCCTCCGGTACCTTACTTAAGGGTAAGCGCGCCGTAGGCGCTATAGCTACGGGTAGTAGTATCGATCTTATCGAGGTACTCGAGCGTATTAATACTAATATTATAGGGCTAGTCGAAATCGGGCGCTAGGTATATATCTCGCTTATTCTCCTCTAGTTACTCGTATACTAACCGTATTAGAACCTCGCCTATCGCGTTAGCGCCGCTACCGTCGCCGCTATTAACGAGGCTACTAGCTACGTCTACTCCTCCGACCCGGAGGAGGACGAGGACGAGGATAATAGTAGTACTTTAGTAAGTAGCGACGCCGAGTAGGCGCGCCGTAAGCGCTTCGCCTACGCGAATTATGTATTTTATAGGTTAAAAAACCCTAAGTAGTAAAACGAGTATATACTATCTAAACTTATCTTATTCTTAGTCTTATTCTTATATGTTCTATCTACTCTTCGCCTACGCTTCGAATACGTCGAGGGCTATAGAGTCTACTATATACTTAGCTAGTTCCTATATATTATACTTATCTAGCTAACCTACCTACCTTATAAGGTAGTACGCCTTTCCTCTTCGTATCTTCTTCTTTACGATTTTCTTAATACGCTACTTATCCGCTTCCTCTATAATAGGTATACTCTTATCCGGCTCCTTACCTTCTCGACCCTTCTAGGGCTTAAGTAGGGATACGTAGAATACGTTATAGATATTCGTATTTAAAGGTAACGCTAGGCGATACGCCTACGTACCGATTACGTCGATAATACGGAAAGGTTCTAGGTATTTTAGCCCGAGCTTCTTCTTTAGTACGTCTAGCTTAACGTTCTTAGAGGATAGTAGGACTAAATCGCCTATACTATACTACTTTACCTTATAGTACGTATTATAGTACTTTACTTAGTACTCGGCTACGTTCTTCTAGCGCTTTACTAGCGTCTCGTATACTATTCTTAGGCGTTCTATAGCGTTAATTACCGCGGGTACCCTCCCCTTAGAAAGCTCGTCCCGAGCTTATAGTATATTAGTTATAATATTCGGGTTATAACTATATAGTATCCGGAAGGGGCTTATACTTAGAGTAGGGTATACGCTATTATTATACGCGAATTCCGCTTACGATAACTAAGACGCCTAGTCTTCCTAGTTTCCTAAATAATAATACCGTAGGTATTACTCTAACGTCTAGTTTATACGTTCCGTCTAACTATCGGTCTACGGATAGAAGGCTATACTTAGCTTACGCTTTATATACGTTTCGTAGTAGAAGTTACTCTAAAACTAACTAGTAAATAGTAACCCTTAATTACTAATAATTCTAGCCGGGACCCCGAACCTTCTAATTACCTCCCTCTATAGGATATCCGTAAGCTCTACTACTATATACTTCTTCGTCGTTGCGATAAAGAGGCTTATCTTCGTATATCGATCTACGATTACGAGTACCGTAGTATAGACGCGTTTACCGAGCTTACTCGGCGGGAGATCGGTTATAAAGTCTATTATTAATTCCTACTACGGCTTATCTAGTATCGGTAGCGTAGATAGCTCGCCGTATAGCCGATAGCGCCTCGCCTTCGACTTCTAGTAGATCTTATAGGTCGAAACGTACTCGGCAATATCTTTTAATATTCTAGGCTAGAAGTACTTCCTACGAACTAACTCGATCGTCTTATCTTTACCGAAATGCCCTACGAGGACGTTATCGTAGTATATACGTATTACTTACGTCTATAATGCTTTATCCTTAGGGATAAAGAGCGCATCGCCTTTATATAGGGTATTATTATAGAGAGTATAGTCCTCGTAGGCGTTATTATTATTCTTCGCCGCGTCGTATAACTCTTTAGACGAGGGCTCTAACTTCTATAGCGCTTATACGAACCCGAGTAATAGGGATAGAACATTATAGTATAGACTATCGTCTTTTACGACCGTAGTAGCGACCCTCGCTAGACTTAGCCTAAACTCGGGGCTCCCCTATATACCGCTCGCGCTCCGTATACGTATATATATAACCTTAACTCTTTTAATAACCGGTTCTTCGCTTAGACCTAGGTCTAACTAAACCGCTAGTTTAGCCTATAGCGTTAGTAGTAGATTATTTACTACTTACGTCTCGCCTTCGTAGTCGCTACGCTACGACGGTATATCGGTAGGGTTCTTCTTACCCGCCTAATACTTAATAACGAAGTCGAAAGGCGTAAGGAAGGTTACCTAGCGGGCCTACCTACTATTTAGCTACTTTATAGTTATAAAACCTTTTAGGTTAGCGTAGTCGACGAGTATACGTACCGTATACTATAAGCTATCGAAGTAGTACCTCTAATACTTAAAGGACTCGACTACCGCTAAGAGCTACTAGTCGTAGGTTTCGTAATTAGTCTCCGTAGGAATTATTTTACGGGACTAAAACGCGATCGGATACTAGTTCTAATCGTCTCCTTACTAAGAGAGGATCCTAGCTAACGCGAACGTAGAGGCATTAGTTTCTAACTATAGGGGCTTCGTAGGATTAAAGTACCTTAGTATTATTACTATATAGAAAGTATCTTTAAGCACCTAGAACGCTTACTCCTCGCCTTCGTCCTACTTAATCTACCCTAGCTTTCGGCCGTTCTTAGCTCCTTTCGAGAGCGCGGTTAAGGGCGTTATAATCCGTAAGTAGTTAGGGATAAATCTACGGTAGAAGTTATAAAATCCGAGGAAGGACTAAACCTCTATTAGAGTCTTTAGACGCGGCTATTCGGTAACTACGGTAACCCTACTTAGATCTATCGATACGCCTTCGGTACTAACGATAAATCCTAGGAACTCGACCTTCTTCTTCTAGAAAGTATATTTCTTCCGGTTAGCGTATAAGCCGAACCGCCTAAGCCTCTTAAGTACCGCGCGTACGTCCCGCACGTAGTCCTCTCGTATCCTACTATAAATTAGGATATCGTCGAGGTATACTACGTAGTAGGTATCTACGAGTCCTACTAAGGTACGATTAATATACCCCTAGAACGTCGCTAGTATATTAGTTAACCCGAAGGGTATAACTCGGTACTCGAAGTACCTATACCGCGTATAGAAAGTAGTCTTCTACTCGTCGCCGCGCTTAATCCGAATACGATAATAGGTATCCGTAAGGTCTAAAGACGTATACTATACGGCGTCCTTAAGCCGATTAAGCGTCTCGCTAATAAGGGGTAGAGGGTAGCGACTTTTAACCGTAACCTCGTTTAGTCCCCTATAATCGACGTAGAGTCTTAGAGTACCGTCTTTCTTCGGTACGAATAAGATAGGCGTACCCGCCTCGCTAGTACTAAGCCTAATCTACTAGTTATCTAATGCCTTAATTAGATATGCTCGGAGCTCCTTAAGTTCTCGCTCTAACTAATAATATAGAGCTCTATATAGCGGCTTCTTACCGGTAATTAGGTTAATCGTATACTCTACGTCTACGTAGAGCTTACGACGGTCTTCCTAAGATATGCTAAAGATGTCTATAAAGTCCTTAAACTCCTCTAGTAGCTCCTCGTTCTTAGAAGCGTATACGGCGCTTAAGCTAATCGTATAGATATAGGGGGTACTCTTTATTTCTCGGAAGAATTACTATAGCTCTAATACCGTAACTTTAGGTATAGCGCCGTCTAATCCGTAGGTCTACGTATCCGTCGCGCTATCGATAATTACCTATTAATCCCTTCGCTATAGCCTACCTAGGATAATCTCTAGACTTAGTATCTCGAAGGCGTAGAAGGTACCGGTAGTCTCTTTCTCTATACCGTTAGAATCTACGATCCGTAGGCGTAGAGTATACGCTCTATAGTAGTAGCCTCGTTCTCCCTAAAAACTATCCGCCTAAGGCATCGTCGCCCCCTTAATCGCTAGATAGTAATACTATAGGACGAATTCTCGGGATACTATATTAATATCCGCTATATCGTTAAGTAAGTATATAACTCGTACGCTCTCCGCCTTCGTTACTAAAGTACCTTATACTCGCTTCGAAGGTACGTATACTAATAAGCTACTAGAACTAGCCTCTATATCTACCCTTAGCTCTTAGTCGATACCTTAGCTTTTCCCTTAGCGCTCTCGCTAGCGTCTACCTTACGGACCGATTACGTATCCTTCTCCTCGGACTTCTAGAGGTAGCGATTTAGATAATTAGGCTTTAAGTAGCCTCTTCTCTCGTAGCTATAGTATATAACCTTCGAGAGGTAATCTTTATCCTTCTTATTACCGTCCTTTTAATCGCGCCTCGAGTACTTATCGCGTACTCTCTTATCGCGCGACGTAAGCTTTTCCTCGGTACTTCTACTTCCGTAGTTATTAAGCTAGCGACGTCGCTTCTTCTTATCTTCCTATCCTCGCTACTTATATACTCTCGACGCTTTCCTAACGGCTTATTAGGGGTCTTAATACGTAACGTAAGCTATATAAGGTCTTACTATAACTTAGGTACTACGTAGTACTTAACGATTATACTACGCAACGTAGGCTAAAGCTTAGTAAGTAGATAGCGTACTCGCTACGCCTCGGTATAATCGCTTAGCTAATCTTCTAGTACTACGAGTTCGAGGGTAAAGTTCTAAACCGACTAGTTCTCGCGCTACCGCGCTACCTTATACTTAAGGGTTACGTCGAGTATACGGTTTATAGGATCCCCGATATAATCTACGTAGAACTTCTTAAAGTCCGAGTACGGATAGCTACCGAGAGACTCTAGATCGTAGTTATTATACTACTTCTTATACGTATCGCCTACGAGGTATATAACCCCGTATAGCGTCTTACTATAGTCGGTCTTATATGCGCTAATAGATAACGTAAAGATTATAGAGAGCTCCCTTAGGAACCTCCGTACCTCTTTAATAGTATCCCCTTTAAAAGGTTTAAACTCCTTTAGTCGTAGCTTATTAGTAACGAACCTAATATTCGTACCTATAACCACGCCTACGCCTACGCCGAGTACGCTACTCTTACCTATTTCGCTTAGGGTCTCTATAGGTATAGTAAGGGATAGCCTTCCCCTCGGAATAGGTACGTTTCGGATAATATCCTTAACGTCCGACTCGTCTTCGGAGGAACTACTAGACTCGCTCGGAGCTAGCGTATCGCCTACGTCCCGCTAAGCCTATAAACGCGTATTCTCGCGTTCTAGCTCTCGAGCTTCGACCTCCTATTTTAAGATCTTTCGCTCGGCCTTCTCGCGCTCTAAGCGCGCCGTAAGCGTACTACGCCTTACATCTAGGGAGGCTTCCTACTAGATCCGTTCCTCTTCGGTAGGTTAGGCCTAGTCGTCGTTATTATTACTATTATTATTTATGCCGCTACTACTAGTAGCTATCGGTTCGCTTACTTCTATAGTACGGGTCCTATAGGCCGCTACGATTAGTAGACTAATTAGAACTATAAGAGAAAGGTATATAGTAATATATAGAATACTAAATACTCCTATAGGTTAGGAGGTAGGAGAACTAATTAGTACCCTTTACTAAGTGTTTTAGGCTAGGCTAATAAATACCGCTACGCGGATCCCTACGGATACCCCGTATACGGGGAGCCTACGTACTAACTACTAACTATAGTCGTACCGCTAGCTTATAATAACTATTAGCATAATTACGGAAACCCTAGCGTATTACATCCGTAATACCTATATACGTAACCCGCATAGTATACGCCCGCGGGCCGCATCTTACTATACATGCTAAGCTAGGCTTGGCTCGAGACTTCACCTCCTCGAGGCTCTTACAACGAGTTACTATAGAAGGGATTTATCTAGCCTACGAACTTAGAAGCTATAGCTCCGGTACTTTTTATAGGGAAACCGGGGGGTAGTCTACGTTTCTACTACGATTTTAGAGCGATAAACGCCCTTACTAAGTAGGATTAGTATCTACTACCGTTAATACCGGAAACCTTACGGAACCTAACGGGAGCTAAGTAGCTTACGAAGGTTAACGTTATATCTACCTTCTACTAGATTAGGATAGTAGAGGGGCACGAGTATAAGACTATATTTCGTATAAGGTTCGGCTCGTTCGAATAGTTAGTATACCCGTTTAGTTTGTCTAGGGTACCGGCGACTTTCTAGCGATATATTAATCTACTATTAAGGAAATACCTCGACGATAACGCCTCCGCCTATATAGACGACGTACTAATCTATTCGAACGATATAAGAGAGGACTACTTCCGCTAAGTACGGGCCGTACTACGTAAGTTATAGGTAGGAGGCCTATACCTCGACCTAGGTAAGTACGAGTTTATAAAGAAAAAAGGTTAAGTATCTCGGATACATTATATATACCGATAGAGTCGGTATATCGGTAGATCCGGAGAAGGTAGAGGCCGTTTAAAAATAGGCGGCCCCTAAAACGTAGAAGGAGGTACGACGTTTCCTTAGATTTACGAACTACTACCGGATATTTATCCCTAATTACTCTAAGATCGCCGTTCCCTTAATAGCGCTTACCGGTAAAGGAGTACCGTTCTCTTAGGGGGAAGCGGAAGAAGAGGCTTTTAAGTTACTAAAGGATAAGTTCTACTAGGTACCGGTACTTACTTAGTAGGATCCGACCCTCCCTACCTTTTTAGAGACGGACTATAGTAGGTTCGCGATAGGAGGCGCTCTTATCTAAGAAAAGGACGGAGTCCGTCGGCTAGTAGGCTTCTTCTCTTAGAAGCTAAATAAGGTAGAAATTAACTACGATATCTATAATAAGGAAATATTAGCTATAGTATCCTATATTAAATTCTAGGAGTCCGAGCTAAAAGCGTATAGGCCCTTTACGATTTAGACGGACTATAAGAACTTAGAATACTTTATAGTAAAGAGGTAGCTTTCCGAACGCTAGATTAAGTAGTAGGAAACTCTAGCTAAGTTCTAGTTTACCTTAGTTTATCGACCGAGGAGCGAAGCCGTTCTTCCGGATACCTTATCTAGGAGAGAGTAAGACATATTAGGAGCCGACGATAAGTTATCTCGGTTTCGAAGGTTCTTAGAGCCCTCTAGTACTAAGGGTTAGCCCGGTTAAGTACGGATACATTCTACCTATATTTTAGCGAAGTCCGAGCCTCTTACGTCGGAGAAATACTAGTACCTTAAGGGTTAGGGTACTAGCTAGGTAGGGCTAGTATTAATGTACCCTACTAGCGTCGAGTCGGAGACCCTCCCTAGGTACCTTACTAGCTCCGAGTCGGGTTCCGCCCTAGACCTAGTAGGAAAAGTAGGGCCTTTCTAAGAGGGAGAACTTAACGAGCTTTAGGGTTTAACTATCGAGAAGGATACTATCTACTAAGCCGTAAAGCGGGCGGTCTAAAGCGGAGACCGCTCGTTACCGAAGGGAATTAAGGTAAAGATCTAGATAGGAGACTACTCCGTAGACTAAGCTAACCTACTACGCTATAAGGGTAGGTTATAGGTTCCTAGATCCCCGGCTACGACGGACGTAGAGTATAATGCCTTAGACTCCGAGGGAAAGTAACTAGATACCCTTCGTACGAAGCTAATCTAGTCTATCTATAACGCTCCGGTTTACGGTTATCTAGGCCGGGACTTTACTATAGCGATACTAAGCCGCGACTTCTATTAGCCGCTATAATCTAAGTAGATTCGGTAGTTCCTTCGAAACTACGACTATTATAGGAGGAATACGGTTTAGAGATAGCTTAAGTACGGTCTCCTAAAGCCTCTACCGGTCTCCGACCGTTTCTTCTAGGAGATCTCGATAGATTTTATAACGGAGCTCCCTAAATCGGAGGGAAATAGATACCTATAGGTAATTAAAGATCGCCTTAGTAAGTAGGTAGCTCTAGTTAGTACGCTCGATATAAAAGCGGAGACGTACGCTCGAATCTTCGTAAAGGCCTAGGTAAAATACTACGGTCTCCCCTATACGATCGTAAGCGATAGAGGTACTAACTAGATAAGTATATTCTAGTCGGAGGTCTATAGATTACTAGGTATAAAGTAAAGACTAAGCTCCGCTTACTACCTATAAACGGACGGAGGCTTAGAGAGGGTTAACTAAGACGTATAGGCCTACTTAAGGAACTATATTAACTAGGAGTAGTCCGACTAGAATAAGTAGCTAGCTACTATAGAACTAGCGCTTAACGGACGATATTACGCGGGTTTAGGGATAAGCCCGTTCTTCGCTACCTATAGTTATAAATCGACTTCGCCTGTTATACTAGAACCGTAACTAGCTAAATTATTAGGGCTTACTACCGTAAAGAGGGCGAAGATATTTATAGATAAGATAAAGGATATCGCTAGTTTATACTAAGTAAGTATAGCGGAGGCCGCCTAGAAATAGGAGGAGGCCGCTAATAAATAGCGAACTCTAGTACCTATCTACCGAGTCGGAGATAAGGTCTAGCTCGACCTCTATAACTATAAGACGGATAGACCGAAGAAAAGCCTCGACGTACGGTATATAAAATATATAGTAGAAGAAGTTCTATTACCGATCTCCGTCCGGTTATTAGGTATTCTTAGTAATATCTATCCGGTATTCTATACGGACCTCTTACGATTAGCGAGCGAAGACCCCCTTCTAGGATAGGAGACTAACGATAATTAGCCGGGACTAGTCCTTTTCGACGCGTACGACGAGTATAAGGTAGAGGAGATCCTATACGCGAGAAAGAAGAGGAGGGGTAGAGGGCGAGAGGCCCTCGTAAAATAGGAAGGTTACTACTAACCGACGTAGGAACCCTTAAGTAACGTAGCGGATACCGCTACCTTAGATAAATTTAAGGAGAAATATAGTAGTATTAAGGAGAATAACGGTCCTATAGAAAAATAGGATAAGAGGAGGATACCTAGGAGGAGGGCGGAGGAGTAGGAAATCGAGTATTTTCGAGCGGAGTTCGGGGTTTTCCGGTAGGTAAGATAGGCGTTTATTACATTTTATAAGATTTTTTAGAGGATTTACCGCGGGGAGCGGTCGCTATCGACCGGATATCGATAGTTTTTAGTTAAAGTACGTAGGGTTATAGGACTTAGAAAGAGGAGGGGATAAAAAAAAATAGACATTTTACGGAGGAGAGAAGAGTTTTCTTTAGTATAGGGCGTTAGCCGCCCGGAAACGCCTAGGGCCCGCCTATTTAACGCCGGAGGCGTACGAAAAAGATAAGGGATAGGCCCGATTACTCGTCTCTATTATTATCTTCGGCCGGTTCCCGCTAGTTTCTACTTAGAGCCTACTACTTTCTAGCCTTCTTCTTAGGAGTATCTCGCGCGGCGTCTCGCGCGGCCTTAGCTTCGGCCGTTATTTCGCGACGACCGCTAATACGGAGGATAGGAGGAATAGAGCCCCTAGAAAACTATCGGTTAGCGGATAAAAACGGGCGGAGAGCGGGGAACTTACTTTTAGTAGAGCTCGATTATAGTATTTACTACCGTATTATTTACCTTTTAAGTAAGACCGCTAAGGAAGACGTAGTTAGTAGGGAAAAACGAGCGGGGAGTAGGGAACTTACGTAGATAGTAAACCCGCGGGCTAGAGAACCTTTAAGGCCTTCTATACCTTAAGCATTTTCTTAAGGTTATCGCGCGCCCCCTCCCTAAAACGACTATTAGTAGGCCGAAAACGAGCGGAGACCGGTACTTACTTATTATTATTACCTAAGCGGGTCTACTAGGCGTAGGCTAGGTAGGCTATTTAAGGGCTAAAAGAAAGCGGTTAGTAGGTAATTTCGAGTAGGAATCGGAGGGAACTTATAGCTCTTCGTAGTAGTTACGCTACTTTTAGTACTACTCGTAAGCCGTTAGCGTACGATCGCGCTATTAAAAGTTAGCGGAAACTAATCGAAAACGGACGGGAAACTTACCTTCTTTACTTAAGGGACGTAGTCTCTCCTAGTATTAGTACATAGTACGTAGTATATACGCCTAAGTACTAAATACGGGTTAGTAACGAGCGGAGACCGGGAGGAATAAGGAGACTTACGGTTATTAGAGGAAGAAGATAGAGTAGAGGGAGCTACTATTACCGGTTAGTAACGGTTAGAGACCGGTAGAGGGTCGTTAGACTTACTAGTATCGGTAATATTAGTATTATTATTAGTATTATTATTATTATTATTATTATTATTATTATTATTATTATTATTATTATTATTATTATTATTATTATTATTATTATTATTATTATTATTATTATTATTATTATTATTATTATTATTATTATTATGTAGAAGAAAAAGAAGACGAACGAGAAAGGTTAGAAACTTAAGTATATAGGTACTAGAGGTAAGGTTACCGCGTACGATAAGGCGGTAATAATAGTCCCTTTACTTTTTACTTATAAAGTAGATAATAGGAAGGAGTAAGCGGGTAGATTCGAGCGAGGATCGCCGCTTTTAAAGAGGAAAGCGCGCCTTAGGGAGTCTACGAGTAAGAGGAAGAAGGTAATAACGATATAAAAGGTAGGTAGTAGGCCTATTATAATAGGGCTACGTAGAAAGAGCTATAAGTTACTATTATAAGTAAACTATAATATATAGAAGTAAAGTAAAGGATAATAGAAATAATATTAGGGGGGTACGTCCGCGACTTTTCGGGGGAAAGGTACCTCCCTACCTACGGAGACTAGCGGAAAACGACCGGGGGGAGGGGGGTATTATAAAGGGTAAGACCCTAGGCTTAGTATAGGCCTAAAGCCTTAGGCCTATACGATAGCTTAGCTTTCCCGCGGTACTATAGCCTACCTCTTTTATAGCGGTCCTCGTCTAGGACCTTCCTTCCTTCCTTCTTTATCGAACCTATTAAATACTACTTTAAGCCTTAGTATATACGTAGCTCTCCCGTAACATGTAAGATAATTGCTTACAACATTATAACGGCACTATTACAGTTAGAAACATAATAGCCGATTCGACTCGGTTTAGGCTGACCCTATACCCGCGCTAAGGCAATTATCAAACTATGAAGCATGTCTTTACTGAATTTTTGAGATTGAGAAGTAGTCTCAAAAAGTAAATGTAGATTCACTAGCGCCAAGGAAAAAAAACAGACCCCTTCGGGGTACTAGAATAATGCCAATTTTCTCGTACCTCGGAGGCCTAGATCTATTAAGATACTCGGTATAAAACCTACTTAGAAGTTAGACTATTATAAGTACTAAAGTAAGACATTCTATAGCGGTAGGAGCAAAAGAACGACTATATACGCTATAGATAATGTTTAAATACGCCGACTAGTCGATCCGTCTACGAGTAAGGAGGCATAGAGCCGAATTTAATAATAGTCGGCGTAGAGGTATCGAGATCTTCGACGAGGTTAAGCGACTTCTAAAGGAGTAGACTTCCCTCGTAATACTAAGAACTTAGCTTACGTAAGAGAAGGAGGACGATGCTCTATCCGAATTATTATGCGAGTCGGAGGAAGAACGTATCCCGACCGGTATCTTTATAATTAAGGATAGCTATCGAGGGAGTATACTAGCGCGAACTATTATTAATGCTATATAGTATAGCGTTAGCGGCCCCGAGTAGACGTCTAAAGAATTAGATAAGCTAGACTAATATAAGAATAAAGGTCTAGGCTAGAAAGCGATTAAACGTTACTTTCTAGGTCGAACCTACTTAGTATACTAGGCGAAGTAGCGGAGGGAACTATTACGGAAGGAGAATATACGAGCGGACGATGCTCCTAGGGTTCTAGGTAAGAAGTAGTTACTAGACGATTTAGCGTAACTAGAGGCCCTCGATTAATAGGGCCTAACTCCGAGCGAGATGCCTAACTACTTCCCTAAACGTACCGAGTAAACCTATAGAAAAGCTCTCGGCCGACTCCTAAGCCGAAGCTAGCGTAAGGAAAATACTAGCGACGCGCCTCGTATAGTCCCGACCGTTGCTATAGGCTAGGCGCGTATATTTACCGAGCTACTTACCTCTATACGTATACATCGCGGCTAAGTAACGCCTCTATTTCGTTATGTAGCTTAAAATAATCTTAATAATCTTACTAGCACTATTTAGGACTAGAGAGGTACGGAGATAAGGTAGAAGCGAATTAAGAATAGTCGAATCGCTCCGTTTTATATAGTTTACGTAATCTCTATTAACTAAGAGGGTAGCGAGCCGACTATTCCGCTAGACGATAGCATAGTAGATTACGACGAGTAAGGTATAAGACCCGACTACCGTTTTACCTCTACTTATATACTAATAGTCTATAGGTATAATACGTTTCTATTAGGATAATATAGGCGACTCTATGTACTTCTATAGTAAAAAGCCGTAGGACCTACTATAGTAAGAATAGTTTCGAGAGTAGTCGTTTTTCCGGCAATTTAAGAATAGTAGGGCTATTTCCTAGCTTTAGGACGAGTAAGTCTTATAAACCGTAATGCGGGGAAGATGTCTATCTAACTATAACTAGTCTAGATCTTAATATGTTACCTATTCGATAGGAGTCGGTAACGTTACTAAGATTAACGCCGGCTAAGATGTAATATACGCGGTCGATATAAACTTCGTAGACGATTATTAGGATGCTATAGAGGCTAATTAGAACCGAGGTCTACTAATTATCTTAAGCTTTCTAGAACAGATAATCTACATAAACTTAAGAGACCTCGTAGACTACTTTACTATAGATTAGACGGGAGCCGAGTATTATAAGAAGCCGCGCGTACCGTAAGGTATATAGGGTAGTAAATGGAACTTTATAGTTTAATCTAGAGTTCTTAATCTAGGCGTAGGGTAAGAGTCTACTTCGCGATAGCATATTACGCCGAGAGACTCGTAGAAAGCTAGATGTAGTTTTTCGATTAGCTAAGAGTAGTACGGAGGATAGGATTAGGTTGCTAAAATAGGGAGCCGCATTTAATCGTATGTAGTTTAGTTAACGGTAGAGCCGTATATTCGTTATACTTTACCTACCTACTAGACGACACGTTATATCGGAGATATATAGATTAATCCGGAAGAGCTTCTACTTCTATAGCCCTAATGTCTAAGCTCGTTATATAAGTTCCCGTCGTCCTTCTTAGTAGAAAGGTTCTTATAACTTTTCCGTACTCTTAACCCGTACTAACGATTACTATGCGCGCGTACATTATCTTTTATGTCGTTAATCGAAATAGAGAAGGTCGCGGAATTAGAACGGCTTTTGCGTATAGCTACTAAGACTATCTAGGACCTAGAATTAAAGCTAATTAATCGCGACGAGTAAATCGAGTCGCTAAACGATCGCCTAGTATAGCGCGTAACTAGAATATCGGAGCTAACTCGCGAGTAGAAGAGACTAAAGGAGGAAAATAGCTATTAAGAGTAATAATTAGTAGTTCTATAGGAGGAAAAGAAGGAGTTAGTAGCCGAGACGTAAAAGCTAATAAAGCCGAAGTTAGCCGGCTACGTAATTAGCTATAATACTACTTTTACTACTACTCCGCTAAGTATACTAGGTCCGGGTCTATCCTTACTAGACATATCTCGAGACGCTAAAGCCCGCTATTATGAAATCCTTAATCTTCTTCGAACTAGGCTACTTACTCCGCTCCCCCTTATAGTATCTAGACCCTCTTAAGAAGCCTTCGGGAGAGCTCGTTAGCTTAGTCGTAAGTAGCGCGTATTCTATAAGCTTTTCGAAGATATACCTTAGGTGTTAGTAGACTCGACTATAGCATTAGTAAAGAATCTTATCGATAATAAAGAGCGAATTTAAGAAAGTTAGGTCGTAACGCCTACTACTAAAGAAGAGGAGCCTTATATCGAGAAGATAGACGAATATAATATACGAGATAAAGTTAGTAAGGGCGAGGATAAAAGTAAAGGATTACATGTAGAAGTAGAGGCATACTATTATTATAATGCCTAAGAAGCTAGAAGTAGTAGCGTTACCTATAAGATCTACTCTAAAGATATACTCTTAAAGTTACTTAACCTTAGTATAGATCTTACATAAGCGGACTAGACGCTATATACGCGATTAGCGATAATAACCTTATTCTATACGGAGACCGACTAAACGATTAAGCACATATACGGCAAAATTACGGCAATTAAATCGATTAATACCTTAATAACGAAACCTAAAGAACTATTAATTTAGTACGCTATAAGTATAGGTACTCCTCTCGAAAATAGGAGAACTACGGAGTAGTAGTTCTATAGAAATTAAACTACTAGTCTCTATTTAGACCTATAGATATAGACAAAGTTACTCGCGTATATAAGCCTCTTCGAAGAGGTAAAAGTAGTAGTAGTTTCCGTAATGAAAATGCCCGATCTATATACTACTATTCCGCGGATAGCTGCCTTTACTTTACTAAGGACTATTCTAGATACGGAATAGCCTCGACTTCTATAGTAAGCGCGTATTTCGTTACTATAAACAAGTAATCTCGTTTTACATACCGTAATCGCATCTTTCTTACTACGACTATAGGCTTACTCCTAGCGGACCGCGATCTACGAAAGAGGTATACTAAGAGATAAGATAGAGTTAAATATATACTAGGAAGAAAGCGAATAGTAGGTCCTTACTAAAATAGTAATAAATATCTTACGCTAATATTACTATTAGCCGGCGTCGTCTATATATTAAGGCATTCTTAAATCTACTCCTTCGCGAATATCTATTCCGCGCTATTATAGCCTTTATAGTCTATAAATACGTCTTTAGCTTCCTCCTCCTACGTCGACGACCTATACGAGTCCTCTATAAAGTTCCCTTATTATTCGACTTTTATAGCTACTAGTAGACCTTTACCGCTCTTACCTTAATATAGCTTATTAGCTCTATATAGATGTACTTATAGTATAGACGAAACTTTTAGACTTCCGATGTAGCCTTCTAGAGACGGGCTTCTCGGTTCGAAGCTTAACTACGTAGGTATAGCGTAGAACGCTCGAACATCTAGTAGATATTAACCTATAGATAGAAGTATTACCTATAACGAACGTATTACTTCTACGGATTTCGAAGTATATATATATAGATTAAGTAGCTTATTAAAAGCGCGCGGTAGTATTACGCTAGAGTAGCTAGTACGAAGAGGATTAGAGGCTCTAATTACGTCGGAGTAGGAAAGGTAGACTATAGCGTAGCTCTTTTTCGGCATACCGTAGTCCCGGTCTTAACTCTTATCGCCTTCCTTCGGTACTATATAGCTAAGGGTAGGCCCTTATTAGTAAGAGAAAGGGTTACCCCTTTCTCTATTTACCTCTTACTTATACTTTATCTACCTCCCTTCCTTCCTTTTCTCTTCTACTACGATTTCTTACTATTATCGCGTTAAGAAATTTATACTATTAAATCTATTATAGTAAGGGTACGACTTTATAGATACTATTAAAGCTACTAACGAGACCTTTAGTATAGCCTAAAACGACATAATAGCTAGAAGAGGTAAAGTAGGCGCGATAGTAGTAAGCCTTAGCCTACCGGTACTACTAAACTTTAGCTTCTATTATACTAACCTATCGAAGCCTAATCTCTAGAGCGCTCTTATAGAATTAGGTATCGAGTTCTACTACGATAACTATAAGGAATACCTAATTAAGCTACTAGAGAAGTATGCTACCGAGGACCGTATCCGGTTTAAGTAGCCTATTAAGTTCGACTTCTTAAACGTAAGCTACTCTATATCTAAGTCTTAGCTTCGCTAGGTACTTACATAGATAGGTATCGACTATCCTAACGAGCCCTCGAAAGCCGATCTCCTCGCGCTCTACTAGGAGTATACGTAAATCTTAAGCTTAGTCGGTACTAGTAAGTCTATACTACTTAATTTATTATACTATAGTTTACTCTAATATCGAATATATAGGTTCTAACGATACCCTAGCCTACGCCGTCTAGGTAGCTCTTAACTACGGTTTCGATAATACTAGAGCGATAGTCTTAGGACGTGCGGCTAAGAATTAGCTCGATCCCGAGAGACTAGATAGCCCGACGCCTAGTAATCTTATTAAAGTATACGATGTGTACGCCCTCTAGTAAGCTATAACAATTTTAAGTAACCTTATAAAGTTGCCTATCGAGCGTCTATTTCCTAGTATATAGCTCTACGTAGTATAGAGAGAACTCGCTACCTCTAATACTATTAACCTTAGCTAGCTCGAGCTATACCTTTAAGAGTACATTAAGTTTACTATCGAAGTTAATACCGCCTAAGATTAGATCGCTACGGAGGCGGACTAGGCTTCTAATAGTTCTCTATCGCTAGCTAATACCGAGACCGAGAAGGTATTCTACATGTCTAACTAAGCCTTCGCGCTATTATCTACTAGCTTAAAGCGAATCGGGGCGGTTAATAGTAACGTCTTCCTAGACTAAGGCGCATCGCCGTAGGAGAAGTACTCGTATAGTAATCCTAGCCGTAAGTACTTTATCGATTATTCTATAGATATCTTATACTAGTTACTACTACTAATATTTACTAATTTCGTAACGGCTCTACTTTTAGTACCTATCCGTCTAGCTGTATCGACATCTACGTTCGTACTACTAGATATTCCTCGTCCGATTAATAGCTAACTAGTCTATAATCGCTCTAGTAATCGCTCTAGTAATCGCTTTACTCTAGCTCTACCGGTCCTTACTACTCTAGTTTATCTATCTTTCTCTAATCTTAATATAGCTCGCGTCGGAGCTACGGCTATAACGGACTAGTATTATTAGGAGTAGATCGTTAAGCTTTCGAACATTGTAAAAGAGACTAAGGAGATCTACCCTTTCCTAGGACTAGATGCCGATAAGTACCTCGATATTAGCATTACTTTCCTTCGTATGTCGAGAGCCCTTTATAGATAGCCGCGTAGTAGTCCGATTAGCTAATCTACGACCGCTTAAGCTCGTCGAATAGTAGTAGTTCTTCTAGTTAACGATATTAGTATATATATTAAAGGGTAAAGTAAGTATAGGATAAGAAGGCTAAAACATAGGAAAAAAATGGGATAGGGAAGGGATACTCTAGCTATATCGTTACGCCCGCTAGTCGGTAAGAAGCATCTACTAGAGTTATTAGAATAAACTATAGGAGACTAGAATAATACGTAGTAGTGCGATACTACTAGATATTATAATAATAATAATGTTAACCTAGGATTACTTACCGCCGCTTAATTAATCTTTTTATAGCGTGCTAATTAATATTTATATATAGTCGGCGTACTCGTAAGGGCCGTATAGTCTTCGTAAGTTACTACTACTACCGCTATAATCTTACATAGATGAGTTTAAGTTCTCTATACCTACCGCTTTATTATAGGAGTTTAAAGTAAGGGATAAACTTAAATAGATTTACTACGGACTTTACTAAACTAGTAGCTAGATACTATATTACATTTATTAGGGTTATACATATATAATAGTATATCGAAGTATACTATAATACATCCTTTCTTACGGCTTATAAAACTTATTAAGCCTATTTAGCGTAGCCTTTCTTATTTATAGCCTTAAGCTTTACGATAGCGCGCGTACTACCTTCGTTACTAGCGTAGACCTACGCCTTAATAGCCTCTATTATCTTTATTAGGCGGTCCTAATTCTCCTCTATCTCTAGCTACTAACCGAGCTCGTTTAAAATACCCTTACGAAGTATACTAGGTACGAAACGCCGTAAGATTAGTCCCGTATACTATAAGAACGGTCCGTAGTTACTACGACCGAGGGCGCTAATAGCTTACTAGATCTCCTAGAGCGCGAAGCTAAAGAGAGCGCTACTACCGAGAATAGTAATAATATTATTTATACTTACTTAAGGCTACTTCCGCGGGTCTAGGTTATAGAGGTCGACTAAGAGCGCCGGGCGGTCTAAGATAGCTTTAGCGACTAGAGCGTTACTAGTAGGAGAGCGTAGAGAGGAGGCTTCGCTAGCTAGGGAGCTAGAGAAAGAGAAGGCGTAAGGGCTTAGAGTACGCCGAGATAGTAGTACTACGCCTACTAGCGGACTAGGCGTAGAGCTACTAGCCCGCTAACGGCGCTACTCGATAGCTAGAGGTAGAGTATAAGCTAACCCGAGCGTACTTAATTTAACCTATATAGCTTATATATCTTCGACCCTACGCTCTATCTAGTTAAACGGCCTAGTTATCTAACCTTATCTTACTCGAGTATCTTCCGCGTCGATTACGGCGCGTCTATTATTAGAGCGAGTACTTCTAAAGCGGGTAAGGTTCTCCGTACGAGCTATATCTACGGTAACGAGGATAGCATCTAGACGCTACCCGTTCTAGTATACTTTATACGCTATCTAATAGCGTCTTAGTAAGATGCGTAGGTCTTCCTTAGTCTAGCGGCCTAGCTTAAAGTTACGAAGTTCCGGGACTACCTTACGCTTAGTCTTAGTCTAAGTATAAGGCTTCGCGGCGTAGAAGACCTCGAGTATCTTATCTAAGCCTAACTTCTTTACTAATAATGCATTATTATACGGATAGGTCCTAATCTCTATAGCCTCCGTATAGGTATCCTATTACTAGTTAAGATATTCGAACGCCGGAACGGTAGATTTCGATATTAGGGTAAATAGGCTTATAGGTAGTAGATAGACCGTAAGTCGGGTAGGAGTTAAGTATAGATTTCGGATGTCGTAGCAGCGGGCTTAATATCGTAGCGGAACGATAAATAGATTCTATAGAACGTCGACTTAAGCGTAAAGGAGGGAGAGTATAGATTGCTAGGCGATAAAGGTTAAGGGCTAAATTACTCGGTTAGTATGCCTAGACGGGTACGAGCATATAGTACGTTAGAGGTCTATACTACATTCTCCTATCTCTACTAAGTCTTAATAGTAATATAACTACTAAGAATATTATACTATAGCGGGCTTTTTATAAGCCCTTATCGCTTAGGCTATAGACCTTATAACTATTATTACGAGCCTAGAGAGGCCTTCGCTCGGCGAGCTACCCGCGTTCCTTATATAGTAACTTCTATAAGGCGAGCTTATTATAGTACTTAGCTCCGCGATCTAGTACGTTTTAGGCATCTTTAGTATCTAGTTCCGAGTAGCTCGTTAGCTTCGAGATTTCTAGCGCGAAGTAAATACGAATTAGCGTCTTTATACGATCTTAGCCGTAATAATATATTTACTCTAGCCGTATATTAAGAGTAGCCCGTAAGAGATACTTTCTTACTACTCTAATAGAAGTAGCTACGACGGATTCTTCGCTATATAAAAAGAGGTCTTAGATTACTTACCGATATAATTAAGCCTCGGAGACGTCTAGCTCTAGGAAGAAGCTAAAAGATTTACCTAGGAAGCTATAGTACTTACTTAGCATTAATAGCTCCTCTACGAATAGTTTAAGATAACGACGATCGGCTCGGTATCTCGATACGTAGAGGCTATTAAATCGTATAGTACCTAAAGTAGTTATACTACATAAGAGAAGAATAGGGTCGATAGTAAGATAGTATAGATACGGAAGAGTAGTTAGGTATACGAAATATACTAGCGCGTAACGCTAAGCCTTAGTACTAAAAGCCGCCTCTCTCGGCTTTAGAGTAAGATAGAATAAGTACGTCGACGCCTCGAGAAGGAAACATCTCTTCGCTACTATAAGCTCTACGCTTACTATACTACGATTAGTTAGCTAGGAAAGCTTACCGATATATACCTTATCGGCGCTTAGAAGAGAATCGACTAATAAGTAAAGGCGCTTATAGAACTAGAGAAAGCCGATACCTCGACGGGGTCGTATCTATAGTAAGTAATCGCCGACTTCGACTAAGACTAGGAGATAATTAAAGCATTTACGCTAGAGTAAAGTCTATAATAGAGAGATGTCCTACGTATTACCCGTTTCTAGAGCGAGGTAAAAGACCTATAACGATACTAGCCGATCTTCACGGACGAGAAGCGTACTTATAGCGAAGATAATACTACTAAGGTCTAAGAGTAGGGAACGGTAGAGCGTAGTATAGTCGATAGTAGACTAAGAGTATAGTAGGTCGTAATTATAGAAGAATCGAACATTTAGGACGGCTATCCGAGGTACTACTTAATTTACTATACCGTAATTTACTACGGAGGTTTAGCCGTAAATTTATAATATAAGGTAACTATAAAGAGGTTTATAGCTCTATATATTAGTATACTTAGACATATAGCCTCGTAGTAAACGCGTTATACGATCGGAATAGTATATAAGCATCGCACTTTCCTTATACTTACTAATTATACTTATTCCGCCCTAGCGTATTAGAGAGATCCGAACATAAGTACTCTATTAAATAATAGCTTCTCTTCTTACGATAGCGACGATCTTAACCTTTACCCGGCGTATAGGAGTAGTCGAGGTTCTTCTACCGCCGCTACCTAAGGATAGGACTCTATCTCCCTTACGACTAATACTATACGCATACTTAATAGATTAATTAACTAGAGCCTAAACGCCTAGAGCGCCTTCGATATCGGTTTATCTACGTCGGCGATTTCTAAGGAATAAGTAGATAAGGTATCTAGTTAGGTAAGTATAGTAGACGGTAACGATAGTCTTATAGAAGATAGACCGGTACTATCGGCGAACGTTACATCTTTAAAAGAGGGGAAAGAGACCTACGAGCGTTTAAGTCCTTTACTACTTCCGAATATAATATAATAATCTCCTTATAAAGACTAGCTAGATTCTTCGAACATTAACTTCCCTCGGTATAGTAGATTCGTCTCGACCTCTTCTACTACTAAGATATTAGAGCCTTCGGTAGAAGATCGCTATGTTACTAAAGCGAGAGAGCGAAGGGCTCGACTTAAGGCTAAATAGGATAATTTCTTTAACGATGTCGATAAGGATGCCGATACTATTATAGCTATAAACATAAGCGAAGCGATAGCTAATAAAGCTAACGAACATACTCTAGGCTATCTACCTTCGTTAGGTCTACTTACCTAAGAAGAGAAGATATCTCTACTACTATACTTTCGCGAGCTTAATCTTATACCTTCGCTAGTAAAGCATATTCCTTTTCTACTCGTACCCTAAAAGTAGTATAGACTAAAAAGCTATTTAGTATAGCTAGAGAAGTCGCCCGATAACGAACGGAGTAACTTAGGCTTAAGGAAGGTAGGTAGTACATCTAGTCTAAGCGAAAAGCGTAAAGCCTCTATAATTAGCGCGGCTAAATTACGCCCTTCTAAGCGTTTACGACTAATATCCGATAAGCCGAAGGACTAGACCGGCTATCTACGAAGCCTATAATCTCGTATTAATATATACTACGAGGATATTAACCGTATCTTACATAGAGCGGCTATAAGCGTTAATCTTATTAAACCGATTATATAGAGATCGAGAGATCTAGGACTATAAGGCTAGGCATCGGCTATTACTTAGTACCTATAGATCTATATAGAGAGGATATAGGGCTTAATAGGTAAAGGTACGACCGAGACTACCTTAGACATCGGTAGCCTCTCGCTTAAGGATCTAATCGAGGCGCTTTAAGATCGTACCGAGCTTATTAGCTAGCGGTTAGTTAGGCTACGGGTACGGTTTACGCCTATTAAGCTTATACCCGTAAAGAAGCGTAGTAGACGCTAGGCGAAGTAGCTTTAATTAGAGTAGCTTAATCTAATTTAGTCCCCCGTAAGACATTTTCGATTTTTAAGAGCGTAAGTAAGGCTTACTACATATATAGTCCTTCTTAAACTTTATAAAGCTCTATATACTATCTTTAACTTAACTCTCGGCCGAGTAGAGGCCTTAAGCGGGTAATTAGTCCGCCTACGACCTTAGCCTTACCGTTCTAAGCTACTAAGACTAATCTCCTACTACCTAGAAGACCGCTATAGTACTCCGGATTACGATAGTAGACATCTCCGGTCCTAGAAAATAAGCCTTAGTAGACTATAGTAATGTCTCGTTATACTCTTATAATTAAGCCTATACATATAAGCTCTACTAGAAACGCCTTTACTTAGATGATTATAGAGTCTAAATGCTATTAGGCCTTATTTCATCTATGAATTACTCCTAATATAAACTTCCTACTATACTTCTACCTTATACCGTAGCTTTCCTCGTATAATTCCTCTTAACTTCGCTCTTAGCGTATATGCTTTCGGCATAGCTTTAGACCTAAATAATGAACTTAGGCGTGCCTAGGCTTATAGGCTTAGCTAATGCTCCCTTCTACGAAAGACTAGCTACTAGCTAAGAGCTTCGCGGTTATCTTATTATTAGTTTATAATAGGGGTTTTAATTATTATAAAGGTTATATAGCTATATAATATTATTATATACGAGTGCCCTATTCTACTTCGTCGTATATAAGAGAGGTAGCGTTTTCTATAGCATATATAGCTACGCTTTTTCTTAGAGTAAAGAAGGCTAGACTACGCTTTTATCTTACCTTTTACGTATCGATTTAGTTTTACTTATCTTCTTTTAGCTTTTAGCTTATCCGCTACTTTCTCTTTTAACCCGACCTCTTATAGGTCCATTAGGTAGAGTAAGACTCTTATATAGCTTCGGCTACTAGTAGTAGGCGCTTATAGTTAATTATACTAATGCTACCTCCTACGTACCTTCGTAAACTATTCTCGTAGACGTAGAGATAAGCTATATAGGATATATAAGTCGAGTATAGCGGTCTAGAGATCGGGTAGAATTATAATAGACCTATATAGACCTCTACTAGCAATTTCGCGGAGGACTTTCGCGAGAGTAACATTAGGTAGGCGGTAGTAAATCTAGTATTAGAAGCGCCCGGGTATACTTCCTTTACTAGATCTTACTCTTACCTATCTACTAAGTAATTATTCGAAGTAGTATAATAATCTTAATAGTAGCTCGAGGTAATAGTAGAGTAAGGAACATAGCTACGCTACGTATATAAAAGGGACGAAAGCTTCTAGCTATTTATCCGTACTCGCCGTAGTATATAGAGGACTATATATCTTAGTCGAGGAAGTAGTGCGATTCCTAGTAGATATACTAGATCCGAAAAGTTATCTTATCTAGAACTCTATATATCTCCTAATCGATATTCGAAGACTACTTCCGAGAGTAGATACATAGATAACGATTATAGTAGACGCTAGCGCATTTCTACTTCGATAGCCTTACTAGGTAGTAAGAGTAGTAGCTAGCCTAGTACGGAATAAAAGGTAAGCTATCTATAGAATATAGATAGTTTATTATAATAACGCTATATCGAACGGCGGTAGCGAAATATTATAATTTATCTTATAATATATTTTAGGAGACGAGTTTAAAGTAGAAGGCGCATAGTTTAACGTAGAAGACTAGTAGTAGTCTAATGTAATATAGTGTAGTATCTAACTTAAAAGTCGGTAGGTACTCGAGTCGATATTTAAGATGTTATCTCACATGTATAGAGCTTTTTTAGATAGTAGTACTATACTACGAGTATAGATTATAGAATACTATAGATATAGTATAAATTAGTAGAATAGTTCGAACTAAAATAGCTATAGAACAATTATAATAGAAGGATGCTTTTACCCTAGTTATACTAATAACGTGCTTAGTAGACGAAGCCTTACGAGCCCGGTCGAATAGATTCCTCCTTTAAGATAGACGTTTATACTAGATCGGAAAGCCTAAAGGATCTCGCCGTCGCTAGCCGATCGTAGTACTACTAAAGCGTTTAGCCTTTATATATAAGCGCTCTATAGTATTCGGATCGTCGAGGGCCGCTATAATCTAGCTTCCTAAGGACTCCGTAGTCGATAAGTAATACGTCTTCATTAATATTAACCGTAATAAAGGTTATATTAAGCTTACCGATACCTCTCGGAAAGGCATCTAGCTATAAGACTACTCCGGAAAGAAAGGCTAATACCGTAGACTTTATTAAGCTAGTATCGAGATTACGAGAGATATACGATTCTATATAGGACCGGAGGGTAAGCTAGTATTCCTAATTCGACTAATACTAGACTTATATATAACACCTATACCCGCCTATATACGTTAAACGATCGCGGTCCTTACTAAGTAAAGAGCTATTCCGTATTATTATCTTTAAAGAAAAGGTTCTTAACGGGATCCTCCTTAACTATAGCTTCGGGAGTATTTCGAGGAGTTTTTCGTCGGCCTAGAGATCGGCGTAGGAGCTACGAGACTAGCGGCATACCTAAAGATAGTCTACTATTTAGCGAACTACCTCTAAGTAAGAGGTTATAAAGTATACCGGCGTTTATAGTCGTAGGCATAACTCTAAGGACTCTATTATAGGATCGAACGATAGCGTAGTAGACATATTTAATATTATCGTAACGGAAAGCTTAGAGTTATTCGAATTTAGGTCGGGTACTCGTAACTAGTTTATCTTCCTTATATAGATATAGCATCGTATCGAGGCGTAGGTCGGGGTTAGTACTAGTCGACTTCTACGCTTTCTCCGAGCTCTAGCGTCCTATAATGCGCTCGAGATCTAAGGTAGTTATAAAGAAGAAATACGAAGTATTTATAATAAGGACTAGAGATAGCTTAGTAGTAATATAGAGTTGCGATAATACCGAGTCGCTAAATTAGATAGCGTATAGAGGTATAAGATGCGTAGGAGGGTTAACTAAGGCATTATACTTTAAATAGCGGCCGCGCTAAGACTCGGCGTTAAAAGCTACTTAGGTATTAGTATTATGTACGAAGTTTATATATAGTATAGTAGGATAATTAGTACTAGTTATATTAGTCCTCCCTAGCGCTTAACGTCTTATCCGTACATACCTAGGAGAGCCGGGTACCCGTCTAGCCGGAATTATCGGTTCTTATCTAGGAGCCCGCTACGTACCTCGAGATAGGAGGTACATGAACTAGCCTCGTCTATAACGACGTGCGAGCTTATTAAGGCTTATAATAGTAATTTCATTGCTCGGTAGTTTTCTAAAAGTCGCGTCGATATTATAGTCGTAAATATTATGCTTTATACCCTACGGCATTACGGTTTAGTAGAAGAAGTCTAGTCCTTAACCCCGAAGAAGTACCGTATCTCCTCGAGTTTTAGCGCGCTTCTTTAGCGGTTCGGCTATTACTAAAGCGTATAAGGGAAGACTAGGTACATTAGTTATTAATACTAAGGTTAGCCGAGCTTTAAGGTTAGAAGTACGCTAAGCCTAGTATTAGTACCTTATAAAAGGGCCCGGACTAAATTTTAGGCTCTCGAGGGGACTACGACGTCGTTCGCGACTCGAGTAACTTCGAAGAACTCGAGATTTCGTATATTTAACCTAGCAAAAATTTAGCGAAATATTTTTAAATAGCCTCTTATAAATAGGCTCTCTTTATCTACGTGTCTTTAGATATTCGTAGTATAGAGATATTATCGTCGTTACTCGAGGTAGGGAAATTCGAAAGAGTCCGAAAATAATCCGAGATAAGCGAGACTCTTCCGAATTTCGAGAGCCTTAGAAAATAGGTAGCTTTCGTTACGAAGTACCCCTAGTAGTAGAGATGTAGAGTTACCGTATTTTTAAGATTAGCCTCTATAATTATAGTAGTTACGGTATAAATATATACGAGATATAACTTAGTTATCCTCGGACCTATACCGGATAGCATATATTACGACGGATATCTAAGGCTCTATATAGTTATTCGCTATATCTATGCTTATTAATCGTAGTGTTTATAAGACTAGGTCCCTAAATAGCTATATTTACGGTATAAGTTTCGTATATACCGGGGTTATACTATTATATCTAACATCTCTACCTAGTAGGCCTCGAGTACCCCCGCGAAATTAGTCCGGGCCCTTTTATAAACTAGAATAGTTCTAGAAGGTTACTCTTAGTAAATAATAACTTTACTAACATATTATCGGTATAGATAAAGATAGCATATTACGCTAGATTTAAGAGGTCTAGTAAGAACCGCGATACGAAGACTAGGCCGCGAAAGTTATCTTTATTTACGAATGTTTTTAGCCTACCCTCGGTAATACTACTTTAATCGATATTTATATTAGCCTAGCGACTCTTCCCGCCTTTATCGCGCTTCTATCTAAGAAAGACTATTTTACTTTAGCGTAGTAGGTTATTCCTAAATTACGGTAAGCTAGCGAGGTAGTAGCGACGCCTAAGTACTATACATCTATCTTAGCTACTACGTAGGAACTCCGGGACCGATATTTACGACTTAAGTCTATAACCTAGGATACCTTTAACTCTAAGGCCTATAAGGAGGAGAAGAGAATCTTTCGAGAAGCTAAAGAGTACCGCGTACGCCTATATTTATACCGAAGTAGACGATTTTCCGCCGTAGAAGAGTAAGAGCTTAATAAGTAGCTCGATATTTACCCTATAAGCCTACGAGAGCGAAATAAAGAGAATAAGGCGGATAAGAACGATAAGTAAGTCGGATCTAAGGATATTAAAGCGTACGGTAATATGCTCCGTAAAGAGGTATTTACTAGAATATTACTTAGAGAACTACGAAGAACTTTATAAGCTATATAACCGGTATAAGACTACTATCCCGGTATGCCGCATAGGTCTATCTAGCTATAGAATCCTCCTTATAAATTATAATTCTTAAGCTTATCCTTCGGAATATAATAGCGCGTTACTACTATCGAAAGACCCGGACCCTCTTTAGTAGTCTACTTTACTAGACTATCTTCGCTCTCGGTTAAAATAGCTTAGCCTATCGAGTTAATGTCTAAACTATCCTAGACTTCCGCCCTTTCCTCGTCCGTAGCCGCTATAACCGCGCTTAAGTTCGAACTTATAGCTGTAGACTCGCTCGTACTCGCGGTATTAGTTATATCCTACTCTTTACTAGCTTATATTATCCCTTCTACCGGACCGCTATCCTTCGCTTCGAAGTAAGAGCTAGAACTCTTCTCGAGCTTAACTCTATCTACGGTCTTCTTCGAGTTAGTCCTTAAGGGTTAGTCTACTAAATAAGGACGATCTTAGTCGTTACTATTAGGGCTAGTATACTCGAGATTAGTATATAGACGTAATAGTATAGTATATCCCGGCTTTAGATTAATATCCTCGCATTATACGATAGGCGCTAGCGTCGTCGGATGCCGAGAAGCTATTATAACTAGCTCGACTACTTCCTACGTATAGTAACCTAGCGCTACGCCTCGGCTTTTATTACTATTAGCTTCTATACGTAAAGGAGTAGGAGACGAGGAAGGTAACTCTATAGATCTCGGCTCGTTACTACTCTTCTTTCGCGGTATCTCCGATTCTTTTATCGGTAAGGTAAGAATATCTTACTATAAGAGATACTACTTATTCTAAGTACGGTCGGAAGGTTTATTATACTCGTACTAATCTTATTACGATCCGTAAACGGTATCCCGAACCTATCGAAGCTCTTCTTAAATTCGTTCCTAGAGCGTAACATTACGCTAGAAATAGTCTAAGATACGATTAAAGCTTACTTTAATAGCCTTAGTTAAAGTTTATATAGCTACTTCGATCCTTCGATACGATGCCTTAATATCCTTACTTATTATATTTATCGTAGTCTCGAGGCTAGCGATACGCTACTCTAAGCTAGTCCGAGCGAGAAGCGCTTAGCGAAGGTCTTCTAGCTCCTACTCTAGAGACGCGCGCCCTTCCTCGTATACTCGCCTAACCTACGCGGCATTATTATCTTATATACTAAGACTTCCTTATATACCTAACGTTACTAGTCGGAGCTAGTCTTCTTCCTCGTCCTCGATCTAGTCTACCTTATTATTTAGCTCCGTAACATATTTAGTATATAACCGGAAGTTATAGCTTATCTAGGCGGCGGTATCGTATAATATCGGTAGAGCTAGATACTAGTAATAATTATAATAATTAATAATTTATAGAGGCGCGAAGTACTATTACATTATAGGAAGTAGTCGTACTAGTAACGAGGAAGTCGTCGTACTAAATAACATCTATAGTATTATCGTAAGGCTAGTAGCTATCGGACCTCCGAAGCTCGAAGGGCTAACATATATTACTACTCTTCTTCTCCGGATAAGGTCTTATTAGACTCTAGTATAGTAGTACGCTATCTTAGCGTAGATAAGGTAAGTACTACTTTTACTTTTTACTAAGTTAAAAGCGTATAGTAAGATAGACTAATTAATACTTAAGATAAAGACTACTACGGTAGAGGAATTCGGCTCGATATAACCCCTATATTAGATAGTAGGGCCTAGGCTATAATGGCGGAACTATTAGGAGTATAGTTTCTAAGGTAGTAAAAGTAGTCGACATGTCTCGGATAGATAGACTTACCTAGGTAGGATATCTTAGTACTACCGGAGTCGAGAGCTTATACTAGCTCTATTAACTCCTAATCTAGAGCTTTTAACGATGTTAATAGGCTATATAGGCTAAGCCGCGAAGTCGTCTAGGTCTAGATATAAGCTACCTATAAATATCTTACCGTATAGATTTAGTACTAAGTTTAATATCGCGTATAGCTATCGCGTTTCTAATAGAAATATATCTCGAAAGTAACCGTTCTCGGCTATTAGCCTACGTATATATACTCTTAACTTTACGTATTTATCGTAAGATCCTTATACTAAACTTATCTAACCTTCGACTATAGAAATCTAATACTCGTCTCGGACGTTTATTATTATACCGCGCTAAAGAACATCTCCCCGAGCCTCCTATTACCCTCCTTATACCTTACCGCGATCTTATATAAGAATTTATAACGATCTACCGCCGCTACATCGACCTTAGCCTTACCTCCGTAATAGACTACCTTAAGTTCGGCTTCGATTATTACTAATACCTAAATAAGGAAATAGTTTTAAGCTATCTAAATACCTTAAGTATCCCGCATAGTATAAGATTAACTAAGAGCTCTTTAATCGCCCTACTAGAGAAGTATAGGGCTAAAGTCCGTAAGTAAGATAGAGGTAATAATAAAGACTATATGCACGACGACTAGCATCCGTCCTAATAGACGAAACTAATATTACGGTAAACTCTTAGTTAATACGACGTTACTTATAGGGAAAATCTAAGTAAGTAATAGTTAGTAGATGTATTCTTAAGTTACCTTAAGGAGATTCGATCCTTAAATATAAGTATATGCTTCTATAATTTAAATGTAGAATATTATTACTAATACCCCTTAGCGCTCTAAGTCCGAAGATAACTCTATTATAGAGACTCTAGGAAATACTTTCGCATCTATAGGTCTTAGCCCTATAGGAATACTACTACGGACTATAGCTCTATCTCGCCCGTAGCTTTCGTCGATCTAGTAGTATAGATATAACTATCGCACTAATGCTAGGCTAGCTATAGCTCCTACTTCTACCGCTCCCGCTACTCTAGCTTCGACGATTAATAAAGCTACGATCTCTACTATTATATAAAGCTTAGCCGCCTAGGGCTAGACTAAATCTACCCCGAGTACTCTACTACCCTCGTCTTAGAAGCCTCCGAAGTAGAAAGCTCCGATGCGACTACTACCTATAGCTAGCTACTTCTACGTAGTTTCGCCTAAGTAGCTACTAGCGCTAGCCTCGGTTCTATACTAGTAGCTATACTAGTATGGGATAGGCTATAGCCTATCTTCGGTATCCTCCGGGAGCCCTTAAGCGCCGTCTCTAATACCTTCGTACGGAATGTCCCTACTCGGATAATAATATATAAACTCTACTTATCTAATGCTAACTCGTAGCTAAGCTTAACCCCCGGTTCCGTTAGCTCGAGTCTCGTAGCATTCCTAGTCGGTACGCACCGTACTTAACCCTTAAGTCCTTAATAAAGCTGTCTAGGAAGTCTTATATAAAATAGGCTATACTAGTACCGATACCGACTACTAGTCGCTATATAGCTCGCATAAGAGCGGCGGCTAGAGTAGATAGATTGCACATTTCATTTACGAGCCGGGCGACCTCTAGGTACCTTACGGAGCGCCTAGCTACTAAACCGAGCCCTAGCTACCCGCCCGAGCCCTAGTATAACCCGATACTAGTACTAATGTAGAATCGCGCCTATATTAAATTACGTGCTATTTCCGCCTAATACGTCGTATTTCCGTTTTTAGATAGTATTATTATCGCGTTACGTAGGAAGTCGCGTTTCTAAGTATAGGTAGCATACTAAAAAAATCGTATTATTACCCTCTCTTATAGCATATCGCTATACCCATTAAAATGGCTTAATCTCTATCGCATAAGGCATATATCGACGAGTTTCTAGCGTCTAATAATAATGTTATCGCCGCCGCGGCCGCCGCGGAGATAGAGATAGAGGTAGAGGTAGAGGTAGAGGTAGGAGGCGCGATAGAGAGGGCGGAGGTAGATCTTATGTCGTAGGAAGAAGTTAACCCGCTTAGTTATAAGTAGATAGAGCGCTTACACTTACGTATATAACTAATAATACCTCTAATTTCGCTATACTATTATCTTACTAATAATCTTTAGCTTTATATAATAGCTAGCGGTAGTATTAGTTACCCGGTCGGAGGTGCTTACCGAGACCCGATAATCGCTTCTACACGCGATTTTATATAGAATAGTCGATCTTATAATCTCGGGTTATACTAGGGCTCGGGCGGGTAGCTAGGGCTCGGTTTAGTAGCTAGGTACGGAGCGAAGCGAAGGTTAGGTAACTAGGGGGAGCACGGCTATAGATTAATCTACGTTAGCTATGTTAATTTCTTAGCGCTCTCTTATTAGTTAATTTTAAAAGTTGTAGATACCTTAGGCATATATTAGTACGTAACTTAAGATTACGTAGTTATAATCTACGACGACCGCCGGCTCGTAAGACTTTAGATATATATACGCGTAGCGAGCTAATAGTACATTTTTTATTAGGGGACCTATACGTTATCTACTTCTTAGAGTTTTAGTACAATTCCTATTAATTCTTAGCGTAACCGCTTCGGAGGGATGTATATGTACTTTTAGCGGGTATTCTAAAAGATAGAATTACTATATAGTTAGAAAAGTACTACGAGAAAACGTCCTTTCTAACTTCGCTCTAGTTTCTAGGTTTATAATTATCCCGTAACAAAGTCCTCGCTTACTAAGGGCCGTATTTCTTATTACGTCGTAGTATAGAGTATTACGTCTAGCCTTCCTCCGAATTATTAGTAGTTAGTAATCTTCCTCTTCTCGTAATAATATTATAATATAAGCCTTTATTCGTCTTCGACGAAGTACTTAGTTATAAAACGGTAGACATATTATATCTTAAAGTTTTAAGCTCTAAGGCCTACCGTTAGTCTTACCTCTATCCGAAGCTACCCCCGATAATATACTACTCGACTAACGATTCCTACCTATAGCTAACGTTCGCCCTCGTAGCTCCTTAGACCTCTTCTTTTAATACGTTCGCTCTACGCCTCTAGACTCTAGTCTCGGATAACGCGCTAGCGTACCCTTACCGTATATAAAAGAGTAGATATCCTTCTACCGGTAAAATTAGAACTATAAGATATACGGCGGTATCTCGTATCGATAAGGAGTATTATCTAGCTTATAGAGCTATATAGTCTCCTATCTACTAACGAGAACGTTACGATTTCTCTATCTATAGAGAGTTACTTACTTACTTCCTTTACGATTATAGTAGTACTATAGAGGCTAACGGTAATACGACTACCGCTATAACTATAGCTACCTCGCTAAATAAGCGTAAGCGAAACCCGCTATACGACGACCCTACGGAGGCCTTTAAGAAACTAGCGACTATAGAAAGGTAGTAATTCGCTTAAAAGCGGTCTTTAGTAGGCGACGTAAGGAGCATTAATTAGTCTATTAGCGACTTAGAAGAGTATTTAAAGTAGATAGACTCTATATACACGTAGATCGAGAATATAGTTACTACTCTTAAGGAGTTTAGGCGCTATGTTAAAGCGGATCCCGCGCTAGTAGATAATCTTAACTACTAGTATAACACCTATTTCGGTCTACTAGATACGGTCGGGTAGATAAATAATACCTTCTTATACCTCGACGCTTAGCTAAAGGAGCTAGAGGTTAAGCGCGAAGAGCTCGAAGTCGACTATAGTATATAGGTCTACGACGATAGATAATAAGTATTAGAAGGTATATACGATAATAAAGCATCGCGATATACGCTAATAACGAGCTATAGAGTCTAGATTTTACGTTAAGTACGATATACCGATTATATCCGACCGTAACTTTACCGAATTCTTAAGCTTATCCGAGTTCTTAATAATTTTTTCGGAGGTAGGAAAATAAAAGCTCCGTACGGAGCGGGAACCTAATAGGAGAGGTTATATCTAGACATAGATATCGTATACCTAAAATAAGAGAGTAATAGTTATAGTCTAAAGGACCTCGGAGGCCTAGATCTATTAAGATACTCGGTATAAAACCTACTTAGAAGTTAGGCTATTATAAGTACTAAGGTAAGACATTCTATAGCGGTAGGAGTAATTCGGCTTCGGATCTTAGATCCGTAATTATATAAGCTATTAACATCGTTTTCGATACTATAGAGTTAGTCTTAGTTATCCCGATAATGCCTAGTATAAAGTTATAATACTACTAATACTATAAATAATATCTAGCTAAACTTAGTAGCTACTATCTATAGCCTTAATAACATGCTTACTACTTAAACTATTTTTCATCGAACTATCCGACTCCTTCGAAAGCGTCGCAAAGTAGGCTAACTTTCTTAATATTTAAATCGGTAGTAGCCCGTACCTTTTTCTTACTAAACTTCTCGTTCTTTAGTATAGCATCTCTCTTAGCCTTAAAAATATTACGCTTTTTATTTAAGTACTATACGGTAGTAAGTCTTAAAGTTAAAGCTAATTCGAGCTCCTATAAATATAAATATTACCTATCGGCATCGTTACTAAGGTTAAGACGATCGTACTTCTAGCTAGAAATAGCTAGTAACTTGTCTAAAGTATCGAGCGAGTTAACTAGCGGATAGTAATCGGGGACTTTACGCTAGTCCTATTTATCGCCTATACCTCTACCTCGTACGTTCGAAAGTTAAGGTTTACTAATCGGCTTTAATCTAGTCTAAGGTTCTATAAGTATCTAGTCGAAGCCTATAGTCTTTAGATAAGCTACTAAGGTTTACTCCTATTTAAGCTTAGCTAGTCGTGTATACGGATCGGACTAAGAGTCTAGTAGCTAGTTTATTTTATTATAGACTAATATTACCGACCGATAGTCTTTTTCGTTCCTAATGCTAGCCTAATACTTATTATATATGTCTACCTCGTACTACTTAGGATTATCTAGTATGCCCCTTAATAATTTCTAAAACTCGATATAAGTCTCTAGTAGATAGATTTCCTTATCGTAGGACTACGTTATCTACTTCTAGTTCGGATATACCTAAGTATTATTATAACCGAGAAGTACCTTAAACTACTATATAAAAGTAATCTTAGTTCTACTATTCCCTACATCTCTAGTTTAGAATTAGTCGTTATAAATCCTAATTAGTTCGGCGAGTATTAAATCTAGATTACTTAATATAAGATTAAGAAGACCTATACGTTCCGCGGTTAGCTATAGCTTATAGACCGATCTATCCTCGGCTTTCGACCTACGCTTACGTTTAGCGATTAGTCTCTAAGTACTATCGGACATATTACTATCGATAACTTTATATATAGGATCGATACTAGTACGCTTTCGCTTCTTCGTAGCTAAACTTACTATAGCCTTTAGATCTATAATTTTCGGTGAAATAAGGATCTAGAATCTATTCTATAAAGACGGAAAGTCTATTATAAGTTTAGTAGATAGCCTTAATAATATATAGTAAGGAGAATAGGGAGATATTAGCCTTATACTACGATACTCTTTAAGCTCGATAATTATATCTAAATCATAACTATCTAAGTATTAAGATAGCGTTAACCTCGACGACGAGAAGCCGTAGATTAGTATATTATATTAATTATGTCCTTACTATCTAAGAAAGAGACCCGATAGACGGTAGAGTAGGAGAGTAAGCTCTAAGCGATTATACTAAAGCTACGCTAAGTAGGATAGATCGTACTAGATCTATGCTTTATAGCTTCTACGCTTACTCTATATTAATAATATTCGTATTATCCGAAGTAGATCGTTCTCGTAGACCGGTATTACTATTCCTCTAATACCTTAGCGCTTTTAAGAACGATACTACACGCTTTTATCTATATTACTACTTATACTATTACCTTATACTTTATCTCTTACCGCATCGCGAGCTACTTCCTTTCCTACTATTCGAGGATATTTAGTAAGCTATTCTCTAATCTTATCTTCGCTATCTATACCGAACGCGCTACTTTAATATAATAGAATACGCGCTCGATACATTTCTACGTCTAATAGCTCCCTCTTCTCCGCTAGGTATAAGACATCGTCGAAATCGATCTAAGTCGTCGCTTCGTAGCGCGCGCTCTACTTACGAAGTTCTCGTATATCTACTATAATACGTTACTACTAAGGATAGCTAACTTCGGGTTCGACTTCGTAAAGGTCGGTAATAACTAGCCGTATTAGAATAAATCTCGTTTCCTCGTATAAGAGGTAAATAAATAGACCGAGATACTCCGCTAGTATAGAAGCATTTAGATCGCTCTATAATATATCCTAAAAGACTTCGTAGGCGTTCTACTATATCGTTAGTTAGCCTAGATTAGTTAGATTCTAGTATATAAAACGTATTCTATCGAAGAACTTTTATAGCGCCGCTATTACTCGTAAGATATAGTCTTAAATAAGGTGTAGTAATAGAGGTAGGCTTTTTAGTAAAAGGGTAGCTACTTCTAGAGCGTACCTACCTATAGCGTTTACTACGACTACCCGTAGTAGACCTTCTCCTAGATACCCTCTCTCCTATAACCCGAGCTTCGATCGACGAAAGTAATTATACTTCGGACGTTAGTAGCCTCGAATCGATAGTTCTAGAAGTAGACTACCGAAGAATAAATCTCGTAAGTCGTTAAAGATTAATATACCGACTATAACGAGCGTATAATACTAGAGAACGAATTAACGGCCTTAGTACTTAACGAGATCTCTACTTAACGTCGAAGTAGTTTCTTCTTTTACTAGCCTTCTCGATCGATATAGATAACGACTACTAATAGTATACGCTTACCGCTTAAAAGAATTCCGCTAGCTCTAAGGTAAGGTATTACGTATATCGAGGAATATCGCTAAAGCTATAAGTAGCTACTAGTATCCGACTATAGGATTTATACGCTACCGCTAGGATAACCGAATATATGCTAACTTTACGGACGAGTCGTATCGTATACGTTACATTAGATCGAGTATAATTATAAATCTACCTAATAATGTAACGCTAATCTTTACTATATAATACGCCTTTTAGAAATATCCTATCTATATTATAACACCGCCTTCTATAGTCTTATTCGCGGTTAAGTCTACGTACTACTTAACCGATATAGTAACTCTACTTAGGATTTTAGGGCGCGATAGTAAAGATTAACATAAGCTTAGCTCTACTAACTAGCTCTAGGATCGTGTAGCTCTCGATAAAGGTAAGGATAATAGGCGGGAAAAGGATAAGAAAATAGCTCGGTTTAAGCTCGATACGCTTAAGCAAGTTTACTAAGAAGTCTTACGACTTGCCCGTAATGTTCTCGTTAATACCTTTATAGCCGTATCCGTAAGGACTATCCTACCCCGACTAGATCCTTACGTACTATACGTAGGGAACCTATTAGGTAGCCGGGACTCCGCTAATCTAACTTTACGACGCGGAGAGAAGTATAAGTTTACGGAGAGGAAGAAGCGGAAGTTAAAAGCGGAAGACGAGATAGAAGGACGTAGACATTAAACATAATTATTTTAATAGGAACTACTACTTAACGGTACTAGGCTACGCTAGTTTAGGTATGTCTATACGGTATAGTAAGTACTTATGCTTCGACTAGCCCTAACGTTTTACTACCGCTAAGCTTAATGTCTAGCTTCGTTTTACTAACTTTACATCTTTACGATATAATTAACGCTTAATCGTTTTTAGTTATAATAGTATTAGTAGCGGCTTACTAACTCTCGTTATAACCGGTTTCTTAGTAAATAAGTTACGGTATCGATTAAGTAGGGTGTAAAAGGACTATTCGTTATTAATAAGCCCTTTAACTCGGATGTCGAAGCTAATACTAGTAGATCCCTCTCCGACTCTAAGACTATAGTCTTAGTTTAGACGAATAGATAATCGTCGAATAATAGTCTATTACCTAGTCGCTAGATCGAGGAGGTATATCCCTATCGAGGACGTGTCCCGAAGATAAAGGTAAAGTATATATACATCGAAGTAGATAATAAAATAGTACGCATCTATACCTTCGACATTCGGTAGCCTAAATTCGACCGATCTTATTACACCGAACGAGAGAGCTTATCGTCTAAAAAGGAACGCTAAATCGATCTTCGCGGCGAGCTTACGTTTCCGTAGATAACTACTTTATAGAGTAGTACGACGTAGCCTATTAGCTTAGAGTTAGACGGCGTCGTATGCGGACTTAGAGGTAGGTATAAGTAGAGCTAATAGGCCGGGTAGTTGTCTTAAAGGTATAAGTATTTCTATTATAGTAGTAACTAGTAATAGCTTAGAGAACGGATCCGATGTAGGACTACTTCGGTAATAGGTACATTCGTATAGTATGTATAGTATCTATAGTATATAATAATGTCTTACTAAAGGTACGCCTTAGACTACTACGATAGATTACCTTTAGGAATACTACATATCGACTATATATCTCTCTAAGCTAGGTTCTCTATTACAACTACGGGCGAGACATAATAGTATCGTTACATACCTCGATAATGCCCTAGAACATCCTTAGCCTATTTATTAAGACGCCTCCTTACATTATCTAGTAGTAACGTAATTTCGACATCCTATTATTCGATTGTTCGTTAGTATAATATTCCTAGGTATGTCGGTACTTAATATCGACTTATTATATACTCTCTAACTCGCTAATGTGCGTACTCGTAGCTCGAATAGTACCTACTACGATAATAGTCCTAGCGATAGTAGTAACGTTACGAAAAGATACTCCGCTAATTAATCTTTATATAGTATACTTAGACTATAGATTATAATTAATCTTTTAAGGCTCGTAACTCCTTCGTCGTTATATATAAATGGAAGCTTAAGCATCTAAGATAGAATCGAGATAGCGCTAATACGCTATAGTCCTAGACCGGTCTCGCAACTTAGATAATACTAGATTATTATGCGACGACTATATGTTAAGCGCTTTTCGCCGAATCTATGTAGCTAAAGTTTAACGGCGAAAATCGGAACTAGTAAGTATAGCGATAGCTAATTAAGCGAACTACCGTACGTATACTTCTTCGGCGGCTAATCTTCCTAATAGCAAATAATAGCTAAATACGAGAGTACCCTAGGGGTAAAATCGAAACGCTCGTATATGTACTACTCCTATTAAGTACTAAAGGCTCTCTTAGAAATTAACTCGGTTAACTCGAACTATTATAATTACCGACCTAAGAAGATATACGTATCTCTTCTTATCTTAGTACTATCGGATCTTAGACGCTACTATAGTAGTCTTCTAGTAGGCATCTAAAGAATGCTATACTACGTCGAATAACATCTCTTTTACTACTATCTTTTAGTACCTATAGGACTCGTATAATGCCTACAAATTCTCTAATATAGATATCTGCCTATATTAATCTAGACTCTCGACCTATTACGTAGCTCTTATCTTAGCTCGAGCTACTCGACTACCCTTTTAAGCTCGTATAGCACTTTAGTATTCCGTATAGTTAAGATTAATCGGGATTTACACATCCTTATAGGTAACGATACTACTTCTAAGAGGGATATCTATCCTTATTAACTTATCTCCTCGGCCTACGAGGCCCGCTCTCTATATTAGTACTTACCGCTTAACTAAATTCTTTAGAATACTCGAGAAATTTTACGTAGGGCGTTTAGCGTCTTATAGTCCTCTTATCTAGATAGAACTATGTTATTAGCGAGGATTATAGGCTATAGATGTAAAAGTAGGAATATAAAGGAGTAATTAAATTTATAGGAAGCTAGTATACTAGAGAGTATTAAGCTATAAAGTCTCTACTAAGAGGCCGGTCCGAATAAGCGTAGGAAGGGAGAGGATACTTAATACGAAACCCTAGTACTAACTTTATACTTCCGTTATAGTATTAACTCGTAGCCTTCCTACTAGACTATAGCTAGTAGAAAGGTTATTTACGGATATAATTACGGTATATAAGCTATATTAGAGGAGATAGAATATTTTTATATATAACTTATTCTTATCGGTCTTTACTATCGAGATAATGCGCCTAGCTAGCTATTATCTTAGTAGGAGAGCCTTTAAGGTACGATTATCGATTATTAAGAGATTTTAGACGGCTATTAGGAGTAGGGAGCGAAACATTATGTTATTATTACCGCTTTTATAAACTTCCCGCTCCTAGTAGCCTTTTATACGGCTAGTATATAGTAAATAGGTTACGTAACTAGAGGTAAAATAGTTTATATCGTATAACTCCCGCGCCGAACGAAAAATCTCTTCTATACGATCGTATCTTAACCGTTACTTATCTTTATAACGGCATGTCTAAGCCTCTCGTATACGCCGTTCTACGGATATATTAGTATAGAGGCTTTTCCTATAAAGCCGATGTCTTCTCGATCCTAAAGAAGTCGCGATATATCGTTCGATCTTTCGAATTCGGCCTAGCCGATAGTTCCGTAGACTATATAAACATCTATAATACCGGAGATAGCTAGGTAGACCGCTTCTAGGACGTCTATTAGTAACGACATGTAGCGCTAAGCGAACTACTACTTTTCGAGGTTAAGAGTACGGTCGGGTAGAAAGCGGGCGAGTAAGTATACGTAATAACGAAAGCGTAGTAGAGCTATATAGTATTCTTTATTAGCATTAATACCGTAGACCTAACTTTTATCGACGTAATCCCGAACTATTACTAACTTCCCGAAGCTCTACTCTAGATAGACGATAAGTATACTAGTAAAGGTACTAGAGACCTAGTTACGGTACATAGTAAACGGCTCTCTTATCTCTTACTAAGTTCCTATAGTAGTATTAAGTAATGTAAGTAATAATGTAAGTAACTCTCGTACGCTAAGAAGATTAGAGTCTTACGATACTTAGGTATTACGCTATATAGGATACCGATATATCTCTTAAGCGAAGTAATTTTACGTATTCGCTATTACGTTATAGAGGGTATATACTACGTAAATCCCTAGATATAGGTAGCCTTTAGCAACTAGTACCTAGCTATAATAATAGATACTAGATTTATTAGACTAGCGGACTATACCGACTAAGCTTCGGCCTTTAAGGCTATTATAGAGATATATAGAGTAATTACGTACGATAATCGAGCTAACGAAATTCGTATAGATTTTGTCGACTACTAACCTAGTCTAGCGGACTTTAAGTTCGTAATCGGCGAATAGAGGCAAATTTTTATCTAGTATAAGCTCGATCTATCTATTCGCGCTAAGAGTACCCCGATATATAGGGTTCCTATTATAAGAGCGTAGGGCGAAGATACTAGGTATTACTTTTCTACCTTTAAAAGGTAAGTCTCCGTTCGTGTAATCGGTGCTTAGTATACTAACGAGCTAGATTCGATTTCCTATAGTACTAGTTTACCTTTTCGAAGGGCTTATCCGAGGTCTAGAACGTCTTTTATTTTATTCTAGAACGAGAGTTACTAGATTCTTTCTATACCTCTAATACTAAAGACGCCGACTAGGAAACGTATCCGTACTTTCGACGCTTTCGTATAGTAATAGATAAGTATAGCGATTAAGTAGATACTATAAGGAATATCTTAGATAAGTACGAGTAGCCTAAGTTAGATGTTAAATAGCCTCTTCGATCTTTATATCGTTATACTCTTCCTACATCGTCTAAGAGTAGTAGAACTATAGCTACTAATACTAATAGTAAATCGGGACTAAGTAAGCTTTTCGCGATCTAATCGAGAAAGGGACGGAGAAGATTCTTCTATAAGTTTATAGCGGAGTACGTAAGAAGGTAAGCTATCGGAAAGAACGCTCTTTTCTAATTAAGCTAAGATTCCTAAGGTTATCCGGACTCCTTATTATACTAGCTACTAATTATCTAGGAGGAGATTTTACCTACTACCGATATCGCTAGTCCGCTAAGGAAAGAAGGGACTTTCTCTAAAAAGCTAAACTACTACGTACGTATTAATACCTTCCCGCTAATATAGAAGTTATCTCGATCTTCTACTATATATAATATACCGAGACGAGCTATACCGGACCTAATATATAGGCTTTATAATTTCGAAGACTAGATATATCTAGGACTACGCGATTAATAATCTAGGACCTCGGTAGTATAGATACTCCTAGCTTACGATTAGCTATTATACCGACTAAAGACTACGCCCCTACGCACGAGTAAATAGTATTATTCGATTTTAACCTAGACCTCGAGAAATATATAAAGAAGCCTATACGCGAAAAGAGAACGCTAAATCTATTAGCTATCCTAGACACTAGCCTTTAGGCTACCGAGTACGGCATTAGTCTAGGCGGACCTTTAGTATACTATAATAGCGAACGCATATAGTCTTCTCTATAGGAACTTCTCGACGGCTTTAGTAAGGAGGATATAGTATACTATCCGTTAGGCCTTCTACGTAACGTAAGCTCCTATCGGCATATACTATAGACCCTTTACTAGCATTTACATAAGTAGTAATAATACGATAACGCCTCTATAACTATAGATAAGGATGCTTTCGTAGATAATAAGGCGTAGTAAGTACGTTCGGCGAGATACGAGCGAGATGCGTAACCGCTTATGTTATCCTAGGAGTATTCCGTCTTACCTTACTACGCGCTACGAAACTTCTAGGTAACGACGCTATATTTACTCTATCCCGTATATTTACTTATTTACTACCGACTTTACTAATTCCCCTTTATAACCTATAACCTTCGATGTTCGTAACATTCCTTCGTATTCTACTTTAACATACTATATAGTTCTAGGAATAGCTAACGCGAAGCCGAACGACATGCGACTAACTAAGAGAAAAGCTCTAGACGCTATAAGGGAGGTATAGAAGGTCTCTAAGCGCTAAAAGATTAGCTAACCTAAAGACTCTAGCCTCTTTAATTAGGACGAGGATAGTACTTCTCTAACTCGTCCCGAAAGTAGTATAGTTATAGACTATCTAGGCGCTATTAATAGTAGCGAAAACGTCGATAATAATATTAAATTTCTATAATATATCGATACCGACGATTACGGTCCTACTTTCGTAGGAGATATCCCTACTATTACCTTACTACCTACTACTTCCTCTAGCACCCGTCTAACTAAGCGAGGTACTAAGCCGCCTATAAAGCCTACTATAGGAGCACGTAACTTTACTTACGCCGGTAATAGTATTACTCCTACTTAGGCCGCGAGTCTTAGTAGACCCTAGATAGAGGAGGAGGATAAAGTATTAATTACGGCGGTTTAAGCTAGGTAGGACTAGGATACTATCGGGAATATTACCTTTAAGGAGCGAGGATATAGTACTTACTACTTATACTATTAATACCTATAGAAGAAGTAGCGACGAGGCTAAAGTAGTAACCGTAATCCGAGATAGAATAGGTAGATTAATACGAACGGTATACTACTACCTAATTTTATAGAAATAGAGGTACGTCTCTTCGTTAGCCTACTAATAGTAGTACGCAATAGTTCTAGCTAAGTCTTCTAAACCTTCTAATACTATACGGGCCTTTATAATAGCTTTAGTAATCTTGCGAATACGATGAACGACTATAGGGCTACGATGGAGAAGCATCGTCTATATATAGCGGCTAGTAGTAGAAATAGGATCTCCCTATTAGAGTAGCCTAACATCCTCTCTATAGCCTAGAACGATAGAGCTAGTATAATGCCTAGAGTAGTCGGCAAGCTTCGTTATTCGAAATCTAGAATTACATATCTAGCTAATCTACCTTAGTTAAAAAGTAAGTAGGAGGAGTATCTCGGTATAACGCCGTACTAACGCTTTTATACTAGCGGCGAGGCTATAGACTAGTTATAGTTAAGGTAAGAGAAATATGTTATACTATACTTGCTTATACTAACCTATATAGCCTTAATGTCGACGTTCTTCCGATACTAAGTATATCTCTAAAACCGCTAAAGGATACTACGGAGCCGCTATTAGCCTTCGTCGCATTAATTAACTTCCCGTCCGCGACCTAGACTACTACTAATGAAATGAATATTAAACTACTAATCCTAATATTTATGCCCGGCGAAATTATCTTTACGAATATTCTCGACCTAAAGTAATACTCCGGAAAGAGCTTAACCGGAGGTCTATATAAGACTATTACCGATAAGAAAGCCGCTACCTATCGTTCGTAATAGACGTTTATCCTAGTATCGTAGGGATATTAGTAATAGTCTTAACATAGGTCTCTACTACTAGATAATACTACGTTAGACGCGTTTAATCTTAGACTACTAGGAATTTACCGTACTATAGCGCGGACGTAGGCGCCTAGTCTTATATTAACTTCGTAGCGGGAGGAGTTTTAGAAACTTATAGCTAGGAAGTAGGAGTAGGACTCTACGGACCGATAAATAGCGTAAGATCGTATCTAGGATTTATAGCGGTAACATTAGTCAGTAACTATTATTAACGCCGCTACTAGTAATTCATTGCCCTCCCTAGCCATTATATCCTACGTCATTATCCTCTAGCTAGTTATCGCTAGCTTCTTTATCGCCTACCGGCATGCGCTTATCTAATAATCTATTAGTCTAAGTTATTAAAACACTAATCTATTTACTTATAGCTATAATCCTACGCTATCTAAAGCACATCTTAGACTTTAAGACGATATCTAGTAGGATCGAACTCTTTATTCTAGCCTTAACACTTTAGATTGTCGATGCGGATAGGACCTTAACTTAATAGAATAGATTCTACTTAACGGTTAATTATACTATTAGCTAGGTTAAGAATGTAACGTAGAATATTAACGCTTAGGTTTGTAATAAAGCTTATCTTACTTAGGGAGTAAATGTTAACGTTAATGTAATAGCTCCCTCTAAGGTTCGGGAACATAGGATTAGTAAGTTCGGTCATATAGTTTAGAACCTTGCGGAGAAAGTAAGTACCTTTTAGCTTTTCTTCTAGACTTAGCTACTAAAGAGGATCTCTTCCGGTCGTTAATATAGTAAACTCTAATAGTAGTATAATATAGCCCGAGTTCCTTAGCCTTACGTTCTCGTATAGCTAACGCGGTAGAGTACTTCTAAGAATAATAACGTACTTACTTAGTACTATCTTCTTCTATTAATTCTAGCGTACCGCGAAAGGGACGTCTATACTAGAGATACTTACTATACCGGAATGATCTTATAGGCGAAATACTACGTAATCTTTCTCTCTTACTTCCGTACTCTAAAGGTCGAAAGGTAGCTTCCGCCCGTAACGCCGAAAGTCCTCTTTCTTATCGTTAAACTATTAATAAGTAATGAAGACGTACGTGCCGAATAGATAACTAATACTAAGTAGAAGGAAAATACTAAAGCCGGATAGTATATAATAGTAATTAACGATTCGGGAAACCTACGGTAAGGTTAAAGCTACCCTCCGTAAACTATCTACCGCTCGTATTACGACTTTATTAGAGTTAATCTCTAGCTTTTATAGACTATAAGTAAGATCCTTAGGGCGTACTCCTTACATTACTCGGGTTACCGCTACTTTAGCGCGATTAGCATACGAGAGTATATACTCTTTAACGTCCTTAAAGGTAGCGTAAGGACCTCCGAACGTATGCCGCTTAAGAAAGTCCTTATCTAGATCCTCGCTATAGAGCTCTTCGCTATTATTACGACTAATATATACGATTCCTTAATCGGTCTAGATATAAAGGAAGTACTAAAGCCGGCGTACTTCTAGCGGATTTCTTCTTAGATCCTCGCGAAGTACTTATAGAAGAGATTTATAGTCGGCGATGTCCTTATTCTCGAATCTTAATAGGCCGATATTTCCCGCTAATATAGGAGGCGTGCCGTAAAAGTTATAGATATTAGGCATTACGTAGTTAAAGTCTACTCTCTACTCGGCATCTTCTATCTATCTCTAGAGTCTTTTAGTACCTTTAAAGGATATTTCGACTTTCTTAGCTCTCTTAGGATCGAGCTTAGGTTACGCTATTATCTTAGGCTTCTAGCTATATAGCGTAACCCTAGTCGTTAGGTTCTAATATCGTATCGTAGCATTATCGTAAGGATTACTAGCCGTAACTATAAGTCTTCGAATAGCCTCTTAGATCTAGTCTATATAAACTATAAATAGAGGTATCTATAGCGGCGCTTTACTAGTTAGCGTCTCTAAGCCGTAGCCGGAAGTCTTTATCGAGGCTACCTAAGTACTCGTCGGTATAATTACGATGTAATTATACACGCCTTTAATATAGGCAAATATAATTTCGGATTCCCGTTTACGAGGCCGATACGTCTTATTCTTAGTCTAGCTATATAGCTAATAGTTCTTAGCATTTAATATGCGACTTACTATTAAATTCTCGGTCTTAACATCGATAGGAATGAATTAGACTCCGATAGGCTATGCTCTAGCCTATTTCCACAAATTATAATCGGAATAGGACTCCGATAGGATATTTTTAATAAGATCGGAACTAATAATAATAATGTACGTATCCGAGGGTATACTTTCGTACGCTATAAAGGTAGTTAGCTTCTATATTTAAACTTATCTTAGGCGCGACTTTACCTCGGACGACTAAACGATAGATCTATCTTATTAAGGTCTATAATGTCGATACGATTTTACGTAATCTACGTATTAAAGTTAACTCTCCTATAGTCCCTTACTCGTATATAAAGTTACTACTACGGAGTAGTTAACATATCGATTAAGAGAACGCTACCTATTCTAGACGAGTTAACTCTATAGGATGTAGCTACTCTTCGAGAGGTACAACTTCTAACATACTCTAGAATATAATACGATATCTTCTATTAATAGGAACACTTATAGATTACGGCGCTTTATAGGCGCTATAGGAAGGTATTCGTACTAGATATAATTAGTAGTTTACTATAGATAGCTAATGCATTACTAGTCTAAGACATATAGTGCATCGGAGACGTCTTATAGATAAAGACCTCGAGTCTTTCTAGAGACATATACAATCCTCTCGGAGTACTTTATAACGACGAGTTAGTACTATGTAGTTATAAAGCTATTATGTTAACTTTATAATGAACTTATCCGATAGACTTTAAGAATTCGCTAACGACATTGTAAGCGTTCTAGCGCCTAGCTTTTAGGTAGTAGTATAGTATAACTAGCTTATATACTAGCTTCGCCCTTTACTTAAAATACTCGAAGCGAAATAGAACGTCCTAGATACGTACGATATACTCTACGAGCCTTTCGCGTATCTTAATAGTATGTATAGAGTTCTTAGAGCTTTTACGAAGGGGTTAATAATAGCGGCTAATACATTAATAGATAAGTAAGATCCTACGATAGGCGGAGTTATTAAAGTTAAGGACATTATTGCTATTCCTACTAATTAATTAGATCCGCTTAATAGGGATATAATTAAGATTCATCGCGTAGACGTTCTAGTATTTATAGGACGAAGTCGAGACATTCTAGAGGATTAGAAAGCGGTAAACCATTATCCTAACTAGTAATAATAGCTAGATCGTACTATAGAAGCCTTAGAGGTAGTAAGCCGTAAGAATATCTATCCTTCGAGGAGATTAATGTAATTACTAATGCCGATAAGGCTTAATCTTAGCTAACATTTCGATCGATCGATTAGAAGAAGACGAACTCGAAAAGCCTACGTAGAATAGACGGAAGAAGGGTAAAGGTAAAGTAAAGGCGACGAATAAGATACCTTATAGTACCGGCTCTAATTAGCTAGATAATAACGACGATACTATAGGGTAAGCTAAGAAGCCTCGAGGCGGCTTAACTCGACGGAAAGAGTAGTAGTAGTAATAACTATTCTAGCTATGTAGCATATATAGACTCGATCGGGTAGGCTAATAAGACTATATATAGGCTCGTAACGATCCTTTAAGTACCTTCTACCTTCTACCTTCTACCTTCTACCTACCTTCTACCTAGCCTACCTACCTTCTACCTAGACTACCTACCTTCTACCTACTACCTACCTACCTTCCACATACTACCTACCTACCTTCTATAATCGTTATTCCTATATTTAGTATACTTAAAGGCTTCGTTACGACGGATATAGCCGATAGCCTAATTAAATCCTTAGAGACGCTAATTACTTAGAAATGCTAGATACTTAGATATAGATAAACCCTAGGTTTATTAATTATAGACTACAACTAGGCTACGACTATTTATAGGTAAATTAAAGGTGTTAGAGGTAGCAAAAAGTAAATAGCAAAAAGTAAATAGTAAAAAGTAAATAGCAAAAAGTAAATAGTAAAAAGTAAATGGTAAAAAGTAAATAGTAAAAAGTAAATAGTAAAAAGTGAATATCTCTAAGTAAATGTCTCTAAGTGAATGTCTCTAAGTGAATGTCTCTAAGTGAATGTCTCTAAGTGAATGTCTCTAAGTGAATGTCTCTAAGTGAATGTCTCTAAGTGAATGTCTCTAAGTGAATGTCTCTTAAGTGAATGAAAAAAAAACAGACCCCTTCGGGGTACCAGAATAATGCCCACTCTCGGAATCGCTAAACAGTCATCAGCAAAGGCACATCATGAGCAAGACAGCACAAGATACTCACAACCGAGGATCTTCTCATGTCGCCAAAGTACGAGTGAGACGCTGTACCACTAAGCCAAGCGGGCGTTCATTCCATGTTCGAAGTAAATCGAACGATGTGATTGGATGACGGCTTTTACATTGTGTATAGAGCTTCTCTAAAGATGACGCACGCTTTCTATTACTACCAAGGCATGCGAGTCCCATATGCTCCGGAAAAATGCGACGCTTCGCTCAAGGATTCATCGATTGGGGGAAAGAAAGGCATTGTGTAGAGAAGATGAACGCTAGTAGGTCTGGACCGAAGAAATTGCTTCTTTAGGACATGCGACCCACCCAAAATGTCCGTCCACGACTTCACTCTAGTAGTATGCTGTCGTCTATATCAATATCTTACGTATGCCAAGGCCATGATCCATCTATGCAACCCATGTCGCCGGGCAATGTTGCAACGCCATGCGCTTCTTGCGTTGTCGTTCATAATCAGCAACAGTAGTGGACTCGACAAAATAGCTTCGTCTCTTCAATAAAAGTCAATTCGTAGCCGACTTTGCCGATTCTCTTTCCTGCACGAGCCATTCCATGATACTTTCATAGCAGAGCACGTATTGTCTCAGACTTTGCACCATGCTGATGCGTTGGTGTCGAAAGTCTTCGACCGTCTTCTCGACCAGGTCGAGATCGTCCTTGTGCGTCCAGGGACCATCAATGGCCTCGCTGTTCTCCTGGTACTGCGATTGCGAGGCGAAGAAGCCTCCAACACCACTCTCCTTGCGTGGCGGTGATTTGTCCGTGTCCATTGGCGTGCCTTGGCGCGAGTTTCTGGAGATATGCTGCCGCTTGAGCATGTCGATGACCGAGTCAACAGTACAGAAAGTACCCGTACGGCCGCAGCCAGCGCTACAGTGCACAAGAACAGGTCGCTTGTTCGGTGGCTCAGGCTCGGTAGAGTTTGTCTTATTGTTGGCTCGTACCACCGCGTTCGTCTGCTCCACGAGTCCAAGCAAGTGTGCAGGATGAGCGGGCGCGCCGAAGTCTGGCCAGTTGGAGTATTGCAAGTGCGTGATCTCGCGTTGTGGCTCGAAGGCGAACCGATCGTGGCGAACCAGGAACTTGCGCACTATCACATAAGGCTGATCGCCACCCTTCTCCTCCTTGCTGTCCAGTGTTGCAAGCGGCACCTGTGAATTGGACGAGTTGGTGGAGTGGCGCTTAACCGCCGAAGGTCGCTTCTGATGTCGCTTGATGCGTGAAGGCTCGAGCGATGCGCGCTTTTCGGAAAGAAATTCCAGATGGATACTTCCATACTGCTTCTCGTCCCAGTAATTATGTGCCTTGACTTGCGCGCCTTCCTTTTCTGCCGTAAGCATGACAATCACTCGCACATCTTGTTGCCAAACCACGTTCCAAAAGTCATTGAAGGTGCCCGGAATGGGTGCTTGTGTCGATATGTAGCGCTTGTTGCTCCAAGCGGCTTTGATGTAGCTTGCATTGAAGTAGTCACAGCCGTGACTGGGCACGCCTTGCAGCTTGACTCGGGAGTGCTCGAAGGGCCAGATATTGTTGTATCGATTCTTATTGCCCTTCTCCAGGCCAGCAATGCGGACAGAGCCACCGGTTTCCTCCTTCGGCGTTCCCCACGATACTTTGCCTGAAAGTGCATCTTCCATCCGCTTCTTTTCTCGTCTTTCGATCTGCTCAAATCTTTGCGACACTTTCTTGCCTTGGTCTCGCTCCTCGGCGACAGACTTGAGCCAGCTTGGGTATTCCTCTTCGGCCGACTTGGTCTCCTTGTTCGGGTGCTTGATGGGTATCTGACCGACACCGCCGATGAGGTCCATATTTTGCCTGATGTTTCCGAAGAATGGATTTGCTGGCTTGTCAGTAGAAGGCATCGGGCATCCACCAATTACAGGGGCGACTTTTGGACCGTCATTGTCGACACCGTTTGCTGCTCCCTCCGGCGAAGCATCTACACCACTCTCGACATAAGCCGAGAAGTTCTTGGCAAATTCATTAAATCCACCTCGAATGATGAAGAGCTTTCCGGCAAATTTTTCGCCTTGAAATTTTTTGATCGTGTTCATGCAGATGGTGGCGTCTTTGAGCAATGACGAGTTGCCGTCGTAAACGATGATGTGGCTGCTCTTGCGCCAATTCTCGAATCGCGCTTGTTGACTTTCGTCCTTGAAGGTGTCGGCCAATTTCTGAACGTTGAATGATGGTCGCTTGAGTAATGTCGTCGGTATGCACAGATTGAGCGCTGTCATGATATGTGAATGTGCGTACTGGGTCTGTACACGTAAGTCCAGCAATAATATATTATCACCCTTGGAATTGATCAGGTTGACGACATGCTGTGGCGGCACCATGAGTCTGTCCTCACTGTCGGATGTGAGAGGTATTGTTTCTGCGCGTGCGTGGGTAGCATTGTAGGAAGCAGTGAGATTATCGAGAGGCAATTGGAAGCGTTGATGGTCCGATACTGCAGACTTTGGCGATTCAGTCTGAGGCGACTCGGTCCGAGCTTGGCATGTGACGCCATCGAAGGTTGGCGGTGATGCGCGCCGTCTACTTTCGGTCTTGGAGGCAGGACTCAGGACTCGCTTCGGTGAACGAGACAAGCCATGTGATGCATCAAGGGTGTTGCGAGGTGATGCGGCAGGTATATCTCTCGGTGTGGCGCCAGACTTGGCATGCTTGTGCAAGGCCGAGCGACTCGAGGCGGGCATGGTGGTGTTGAAGTTGTTCAGACCACCCAAACTGAATGTCTTGCTGGTCTCGGACTGTTTCCTGAATGCTTCATATTCGGGGGATTGGTCGAGTGGGAGTAGGCTGGGTGAGATGGCGGCGGTGGAGCGCACGGTTGAAGAGGGAGGACTCCAATTGTTCTTGGCATGATTGGGGGTATCGCTGAGGAAAGAGCTGGCGTCGGTGTGGAATTGGAAATAATTGGGCGAAGGGGTCTGCGGCGGGTGACGTCGTTGTGGGGTGGTGATAGGTGGGGAGAGAAAAGGCGTCATGGCGGGATTTGTCGAGGGAGTTGTGGTAGGAGGGTGAGGGTGAGGGCGAGGGTGAGGGTGAGAGGGGCGCTGCGACTGCTGATATGGCGGCGAGGTGGCTGTCTCGGTCATGATGTGTAGGCGAAGGGTTCGGATTGATGATTATTGATTGATGATTGAGTAGTGTGATGTGTCGAGTGCCACGCGCCACAAGCCTGTGACGAGTTCTGAGCATTATCCGCGCGCAGAAGTCTACACGCACTGCCAATCGCTCGACATGCTCGACTCAGGCGTAGAGATGCGCACACTCAGACTCAGGCTCGGGCAGTGAGTGGGCAGCGGTGGCTGAGGAGGTGGTGACGTCAGGGCAATGATGGGATTGGCGTTGCGCAGGGCAGGAATGCGGCGGTGGTTTTCTATGAGAGCAGAGCGCAGTGGCACAGCTGAAATAATATCGATAATGTGTGAGTGGTGATGAGAAAATAATAGCTGGCGGTAAGTTAGCAGCAGCTGCAAGCAGCAAGAGTCGTTGAAAGTCTCGCCATCGCCTGCTTCTGGCCTGACCCTGACCCTCCATGACCCTGACCCTGGATTTGTCGCGTGCACCGGCAACGTCATTCCTGCAAGCCAAGCCTGACATGGCCGCCCGCCGCCCGCCTTCTAGAATACAGTAATGCCTCCGCTGCCATCTCCCACTCCACCAGTGCGGTCTCTACCCACTAGGTATCTATGTACATCTTCCCATACAACCCCAATGCGGCAATCCCTCCAATGCTTCCGTGGCCCGGCCTGTCTCCAACGTCGCATCTTGCATTTCGAATTCGACCATCGAATCTAGACCATCCCAAAACCGGATTAGAACTAGATTTCTGACAAGGGTCCCCGCCCCACGACCTCGCCACACCAAAGATCAACTGCTGTCGGCTGCTGATCCCCTCGGAGACTTTGCTCTTCTCCTTCTACAATTATTGACCATGCCATTCATTCTAGCAATGCGACCCGAGAAAATAGTTCTACTGTTCTGTATCCTACTCTCGTCGTGTCACGTGTGTCTCCTCACTGCAGCACATGTGCGCGTCATACCGTGAAAGCATTGCTCCTTCCCGACACCCATATCGGCAGGCTGAACCCTGCCTTCACGTACTGCACCGCATTGCTGATCTTGGGCCCTGCATACATCCTCCATCCACATCACACATCACTCCCCTTCTGCTCATGTCATGCGAGCAGCGAGCTACGTGAGCTGAAGGTGCCTGAAAACAAGCCGCTTTGCCATGGCACTGTCTGGGTGGATGTAGCGGAGAAGCAGAAACAGCGCTGTAGGCACACACGATCTGAAGCCTTTCTGCCACCGAATGGTAGGTGGTGAGCGGCCAATCTCGAGGAAGCATGTGACCCCCACTTGGCACTCACATGCGACGCGTCAAACGCCATCGCACTTGCCGCGTATTCTAGACAGGACATGCACGGACCGGATTAGAGCTTTTTGAGCACTTGCCCTCTGTTCCATCTCACAAACACCAATCACCAGAACAACAACATCAATCGACAGCCTGCCATGGCTATCCCCAAGCGTAAGCGCACCACTCGCAACAGCGAGCACAACGAAAAGAGCTACCCGAGTCGCAAGGTATGTCTAGCTACCAGGTATTCAAGATTCTTCTGCTAATTTGTCGAAGAAGCAAAGCACCATCCACGAGACGGAGCGGCGTGTGACTAGATTCATGACGACCGATGCCTCTAGACGAGCAGTCTTCGACACCGTCGAGCTGTTGGAAAACATATTGGTCCATCTGACGATGTTTGAGATTGTGCGCTGCCGACGCGTCTCCTCTCAGTTCCGCGACTGCATCAACGGCTCCACCACGATCGCAGAGAAGCTTTTTCTCAAGCCAACGAAAGACATCGAAGTCTGGACTCGAACTAGACACGGCACTCAAACCAACTTCACTCGCAGCACCGAGTCTGCTAGCGCCGTGATGAGCAAGCTACCCACTGACCTCAGGGGCGTTCCGAGGAGTCATCTCTCCTCCATATCCCTCGTCATCCTGCCAGAACTCTGCCCGCTGCTCACGGGTCCCTGCAATCGGCGCTACTCCAGCGGCGTCTCTATTTCCAAGAGAGACCGCACGACCTTCAGTGTCTCAAAAAGCACCCTGCGCATATTCGAAAGCCTAATAAACAACCAAACCATCCAAAGCGAGCCAGCAAAGATGTATCTATCCGAAGCTCCTTGCAACGCGATCACCGTCGACATGGTGTGGGAAACCGAGCATATTCGTGCCAAATCCGAGTTCGAAATCCGTCGTGACGCTCCTGTTACCTTGGGCGACGTGGTATCGAGCATGCTGCAAGCTGAGTACAAAATCCAAATTGACTACAGCATCAGCACCACAGCTTGGCCACGGGTGAACGATGACAGCAATGGCAATGTGCGCGATCTACTTGAGAGTTACGGAGCGAATAATGGCGCTCATATCTTCGACTGTGAGTCGTGCCGCATCGAAATGCATGGAGTGCTTGTACCGACTGCGCAGGAGCGCCGCGGGTTGATGAAAGCATGAACAGCACGACAACAACATCTCGCTAGAAACCCTACACTACACAAGGACCAGGCATGAGCAATTCTTGGGCAAGCAGCATTGGAACAGACCAAGACTCGTTGGATAGAGGATGCAGAAAAGCAAAATACGAAGATGTCGTGTCGTGTCGTGTCGTGCCAGGCTCAGCGGTGCGCTCACCATGAGCAGGAAGGAGTGCTAGCGGTAGAGAAAGCGAGGAACAAAAAAGTCAGGATGCATTTAGTTCGACAGTTTAAGGCGTCATGAGGATAGCTTTTCGCTGTACCTAATCCCTAAAATTCTGACGCTGCCGAATGAATGTTACCAAAGATACCTTTCCGCGTCGACGTGGACATTGCCCTCATTTCGCTTTCGGCTTCCTGATCATCACGACGCCGCTTTCCTGCAACTGCCACCCACATCCATTCCTGACGAGCTCGGTCCACGACGAGTCTCCGCTGCGCTCAATGTACGCCTTGTCAGCCTGCATATACCCTCTGCCCAAACACTTCAGCGCATGAAGTCGCATACGATCAACAGCAAATTCCATAATCGCTCGCTGATACCCGTCAACCACCCGTCTCATTCGCCAGAATCGAACCCAGTCGTCTCGAACCAAGGAGTTGAGCACGGAATTCACGCGTCGATCTTTCTGTCTGAAGCGGAACTTGACCGCGAAGGCATCGAGGAGCTCGTTTTGTCGACAGCTTAAATCTAGGACGTGGTAGCCTGAGAATTCCTGGAGTTCCGGGTCGGATAGAGGTGTATGTGTGTGGATTGTGGTTAGGAGGTAACGTAGGGCAGGGAGATAGGATTCCCAGGATTTCGTGAGGATGCTGGCGTGGATGATGAACATGTATGCTCGCTGGGCGAAATTGTCGACGCGACGAGATCCGAGGACAGCCTCGCGGAGTTTTCGCATGGCGAGGAGGATGTTGGGTAAGTCGTTTGGTCGATCGGTGGCAGAGGGTCGATGTTGGAGTTGTGGACGTTCTTCTTGGGCTTGGGCTTGGTCGCTGCTGGTTGTCTTCTTGTTCTTCTTCTTGTTGGGCCTTGTAAGCGGGATTGTATCCATGATACTAAGAGATGACAAGGCTTCCTCAAGTCCCTCGCCTCCTCCCGCAGAGGCGCAGAATTTCATGTATCGTCCCTTGATTTCTCGGAAATATGCTTCCTGGGCTTTGTAGTCGTGCAATCTCCATGGCCTGTTAGCGTTGCTTATAGAGACAGCTTCGGATCTTGGCTAAGCACCTTGTCTCGCCTTTCGATGGAAGCCCATATGCATCGAGTGGATCTATAGGCATGGGCTTCAGCCTGTTCCAAGCGCCGGAAGGTCCTCGCCTCGCGGGCGGTCGCATTTGATTTGCCATAATGGATGCTTGCGGGCGTAGAGCAGCTGGGTCCAGAATTTCGAGTAGATAAAGGCCTCGGCGACAAGCTGATCGGCGACTTTGGATGCTATGGTGAAGATGGAGAATCGATGTTGTTTTGATGGAAGCCGTAGCCCAACCAAAGGAGGTGCGAAAGCGAGAACGAAGAGGGTCCGTGCTCTCACTCGTCCCTGACGTGTTTCGCGTCTCAACCTTCACATTCGATCCATACATATAGATTGTTCAACCATGTTCCGCGAGGTGTAGGTCAAATTTCCTCTGAATTTGTTTCTTTGTGCAATGGCAGGTTTCGCGGAAGGGAAGACGGCCACGTCTCCCGCCGATGTCCACGGTGCTGTGCAGACTACTGAGAAGAAAGTGGAAAAGGCTTTGACAATCTTATGGCACCAACTGCCAGACTGGATGCAGGACAATCATTTCATCCATAGCGGATATCGCCCTCCATCCAACTCCTACGCGAAGTCCGCAGCTAGTATTGGCAGTTGGCATAACGAGACCGTCAACATATGGACCCATCTGATCGGCGCATTGCTAGCAGCTTCTGCAGGAGCGAGGCTCTACATCAGCATCAGACCAAGATTTGCGATGGCGACCACCGAAGACGTGATGGTCTTTTCCTGCTTTTTTCTCGGAGCTGTTGCTTGTCTCGGCATGAGTGCGACCTACCATACCATCTCGAATCACTCTCATGCTGTGGCGAAATTTGGCAACAGATTGGACTACATTGGCATTGTGTTCTTGATCTGGGGAAGCTTCATACCATCTATCTACTATGGCTTCAGCGCAGAACCTAATCTGATCAATCTGTACTGGTCCATGATCACCACCATTGGCGCAGGCACTATGGTTGTTGTACTACACCCGAAGTTTCGATCCCCAGCTTGGAGACCCTTCAGAGCGTTCATGTTTGTGATGATGGGCCTCAGCGCAGTGGTTCCGGTTTTGCATGGGTCGAGCATGCATGGCTGGGCAGAGGTCGAGCGACGTATTTCATTGTCCTGGTTGATCGCTCAGGGCTTGCTTTACATCCTAGGAGCCATGATCTATGCTGTAAGTTGGAGACAAGTGCCTGATGTGACTGTGCTGATTCTTCGCAAGGCTCGTGTTCCAGAACGATGGAAGCCAGGCGCTTTCGACATCCTTGGCAGTTCTCACCAAATCTTTCATATCCTCGTTGTCGCGGCGGCAGCGGTGCACCTCGAGGGCCTTTTAAAGGCCTTCGATTACGAGCATGGTGTGCGAACAGAATCTTCATACCCTGGTCTCGGAAGATAGGACCCTCCATGACCGGACTTACGAATTCATTGACTGGCCACGACCTCCAGAGTCTCGAATCTCAGTATGCCAGCTGAAGAGACTCTGCCGTGACTATGACAGGCGAAGAGGGGATTAGTCAGCCGAATTTGAACCTTCGCTTCGCGGATCCAACTTCGACTTTAATTACTGCATTCACAAGACGAGACAAAATCTTGCAGCTCTTATCAGCTGGCAGTTGAACTGGGTCTGACGCCTTTCGCTGGACGGAATCGCGGGTGGTGTGGTCTAAAACACTACAAGGCCATTGTCCAGGAACAGGCGAGCTCTCACACTTCCAACATAAATGCCAGCAACCTCTGGAATCCGGTGATCCAAGGACACAAAACACACAGCAATGGAAGAGGCCAACCCGTTCAGCTCCAAACGACTTATCTATCGTGCCGTCGAGCCAGCTGAAGACGAAGCTTTCTTCTTGACTTTACAGCAAGACCCAATAGCGTGGCGAAACTCAAATGCTGCAATTGCGAGACCGCAGTCCAAGAAGGATGCCATCAGCTACATGAAGCATTGCGCTGAGGAATTCCTCATTGGCGTGGTCATCTGCCTCCCACCAACAGAGGAAAATTCAAAGCCGATTCCAATCGGCGCAATGCACTTGTCACCTGTCCGCTCTCACCTCTGCCATCACAGGTGCACGGAGATCGGCATCGATATCATCAAGCCATATCAAAGTCAGGGCTACGGGACCGAAGCAATCGAATGGATTCTAGACTGGGCATTTGAGACAGCCGGCATGCACAGAGTGGCAATCCAATGTTTCGAGTACAATGAAGGAGCACGTCGCTTGTACGAGAGACTCGGTTTCAAGCATGAGGGTACAAGTCGAGAAATGCTGTATCATCGTGGCCGCTGGTGGGATGGTTATCATTTCGGCATGTTGGATCGCGAGTGGCAGAGAAGGAGAGATCGAAAAGCCGTGCAAGCGGAGAAAGATCTGTTCTTGCAGGGCATGACGGAGCATGCACAATGTTGAGACAGAGACAGATGCTGCTGTCATTTTCGGTAAAGAAACGTAGCTTTCTTGGCATAGTCTCTCTCTTTCAGCAGAATTTTCCGCTTCTTTGCCAAGCTGATGCGGAGCTTGCCTTTTTTTCACGCTAGCAGTCTCTCTCATATCGTGAACCAACCCAAGAAAACATGTCTGGGCTCATGAAGCGTGTTGATCCCGGGGGATGGATGTCAAAGAGGAATGATAAAGAGAAAGCAAGTGCTGTAACAGGGCTCGTTTCCTGCGAAAATTTTCTTCATTACGGTACGTGCTAAACGTCGATGGGACATCTCACATTTTCACGAAGTAGATCAATCAGTTCTTTGACATTGCTCAACTTGTCAAGGCCAAGAACTTTCTCTTCAATCGCGTCTCTTCGCTCGTTACTAAGGATGTCTTTTACCAGCATTCTCCATTTTTTCACGATATCTTCGCTGCTTGCTGGGGGGTCGATACCTCTTGGCGCATTTACGGTCTCTTTGAGCTCAGTGTCGTCTTTGAACTTCACCACGACTATGGTTTTGAACAAAGCATCGTCTCCTTGGTCGAGAGCTTCATCGTGCTCTGGGTGGATTCGAGACATCAAATTTCTGATTTCTGGCCGGTTGAGCTTGCTTGCACCATACTGAGCCATGAGCACCTCTCTATCCAAGAGCTGAGCGGCAGCAGCATACTGGATAGACATTTGTGCCCCAGTGCTGGTGAGTGGTTTGTCGGGAGGTGCAATCCAGCCACCATGTTCGTAGGCGGGCTTGCCGTGCTTGGTCTGGACTGAGACTATTTCGTCGAGCTTTTCTGAAGCAAATCTGTCTGGGTGGGCTTTCTGCAGGTTCTCGACGCAATCGATCGTGCTGTGCAAAGCAGCCATTGCGGCGTGAAGCTTGACTCTAATGCCATGGATCTCCCATCGGGAACCAAGACCGCTGATCAATTCCTCCGGAAGAGTCTTGGGCTCCTGAGTAATGCCTTGACCGAAGCAGCTGAGAAATCCACCATATGGCACTTCGTATACTTCTTGGATACCAGTGTAGTTCTCCTTGGCCATTAATGCCCCGAACAAGCCATTTCGAGATGCGAAGCCGTGCTGCATCCGTTTGACCATGGATCCGAACTGTGCTGACATGAGGCCACCAGCTTGTGTGCATGCAATACCGAGAGCTGATTCTGTTTGAGCGGGAGTGAGGCCAAGAAAAGAGGATACTGCCGCTGCGGATGCTGAAGGTCCCTGCACAGCACCGCTATGCCATCCTCTAGACAATAAGTCACCACCGCGAAGAGCGAGACCAACCCGAGGACCAATCTCGCAGCCAATAACGTACGCCCTGAGGAAGTCTTCGCCAGAGAAAGACTTGGCAGCGTCCTCTGTCGATTCCGCAGCGGAGAAAAGAGCTGGCACAATAATCGCATTCGAATGCAGTGGAGCCCTAGAATGATAGTCGTCCAACTCGAAGCCTTGGATGAAGGTGCTGTTCAGGATGGCAGCAGCAATGGGGGAGAGCTTCTTGTCCTTCCACCCGATGACGGTGCATTGGCCGGGCGGCTCCATTTTGAAGATGCCATTGGCGGCAGTCTCGGACCATGGTAGATGAGATGCGACTAGAGCACATGCCATGCCATCCAGGATGAGATACTTTGCTCGCTCGATGACTTCGCGAGGAATATCTGTGAAACTCGTGTTGTGGATCCAGGTGCAGAGCTGGCCGGTCACACCTTCGGGATTGCTTGGAGAGGAAGACATAATGTTGCGGTGTTTTGCTTGAGTTAGATGAATGTGTCTGTTTCTTACCTGTTATCAGCTCGGCTGCATGCGGTTTGCGCTCTTAAGTATGAGCTGCTCTGGCGTGGGTTGCACCGTTGCATCATTTGGCTTCAGCGATGGCGAAGTCGGGACGATCTCCATGGCGAGTGAGAGTTGAGGCGTTGATGGGTGGCATCAACCCTACTTATTAAGAGCGAAAGGCTAATGGTCGGGCCCGGCAGAACTTCCCTCCGAAGACGGCCTCAGTTCTGCCACAACGAGGACAAAGATGGTCCTCAGCGCAAAACATGCTGCATGGCTGCAGAGACAATGTCTCAAGACATCCTATCCGTCGTCGCCCACGGACCGGGCACAGACCTCAATCATCGATCCCACTGGGCCCTCGAGATTCATAAAAAGAAGCAGCGAACAGGAGTGGTGTTGCACGTGAGCGGTATCGACCTCTCGAGGTTGATTCATCAATATGATCGGAGGCGTGAGGTCGTTCTTCGCAGCGCAAGCTCGGAGGGCTCATTCCTTGTGGCTGAATCAGCCCAAGGCAACGCTGGCAGGGCTGTCTAGATCATTGACGAAGAGCCTGCGCCTGCAGATAGAGTAGAGAGATGTCAGGACTGGGTGCTCCGGGCTATGATCTCCCTTGAAGCTGAAGAAATAGTTCCTGCAGAGACATCTGACTGGATATCTGGTTTGGTCGGTCAATTTGCAGACAGCGGACACCTACTGAGACGGGAAGTTGATCAGATCATCTGCCAAGTCGTGGTGATCGGTGTGGGAGATCAGACACCTGTATAGCGTGTCAGAACATTATTGGGTTGTTTGAAGAGGTCATAGTGTTTTTGCTCGTTCTCATCGAAAATTGCGTTTGCCCTCAAAGTATATGTTGCCAGGATGTAAGTCTCCGTGTGAGAAGACTTGAGTGTCGTCAGTAAGTCGAAGAAGCTGCTCAACCACGACCTGCTCGACTTCATCGCTGTCTGATTGCTGTCGCGTTATTGTCGTTGCCATACGTTCGGTTGCAATTTCCCTTCCCTGAGACTTGACCGGTGCCAGATTTACCCGTCCCGTCCCACCAGTTCTTGTAGTTTGGACATCGAGACTTGGGCAGCCAAGGTACATACGAACAATCCAGACATTGCGCACAACGAGGAGCCAGCTACGTAGGAGAGATGATTTAGACGCGACTGCGTATGAAGTATGAGAACGTGTAGGAAATGCGCCCTCGCGACGTTGACTGAGAGACGTGAAAGCGGGCGTTATACATGTTTCCGCTGAGTTGCTGTCCGCTAATCCACAATACGACGACCCAGATCTCGATACCATCAGTAGTACTCGGCCTTCAAGGCGTGCTCGACACCACACTCGGACTGTACGGCGTCATACGACCAACCGACTAGGTGGCTAGAGTGGTAGAGAAGATTGGCGGCTGTATCCCGCCTGCTGTGGGCCACACGTTGAGGTACTGATGCGAAGAGATCGGCGACTCTCGATGCTGAACGCGATACAGCCTGCAGCTTCTAAACATGGGCCTCTTCACCCTCTTCGCCGCTCGTTGACCTAGTATACATCGCCGAGCGCTGATGCGGGATCATTGGGCGAGGCCGATTAGGGAGGTCTTTGCTGAGGAGAGGAGAGGGGGATGGGAGCCGGGTTCTAGAGAGACGGGAATGCCGTTAGGTGGGATTAGTTCACATGATCTGCGAGTAGAAGATCGAGAGTGCCCAGTAGTTGTGACTTGGGAAGTGTATGCTCAATGGAAGCGATTGAAGACGTGGTTTGCATGCAACTGGCTATGCTATCATTCCATAACCATGTTCGAGCCCATTTTTCATGCGCCAGGCTTTCCGTAATATCGTACTGGCCATCAATCCTCCCAACGCCATACTTGTCATCATGAATCGCTTCCATCACATCAAAGCAGGACCATTGCTTGGGCGATCCGCTTATTTCTTCTTGCTGGCCTCTTCCTCCTCCTTGGCCTTTTGGCGCTTCTCGCGCTTGCCAATGAGACGCGCGTCGGAGCGAGCGACACGAAGCTGGCGGTAGGCGTTCTCGGTGGCTGGGTAGTCGGAAAGCTTGCCCTCCTTGATGGCGACCTTGTTGGAGATTGGGAATGCCTGGCTGGAGATCTTGACCTTGCCGTCGTAGAGGTGGCCAGACTCGCCAATTTGGCGGGCAGCCTCGACCTCCTTCTTGTCGGCATCGCCGGCCTTTGGTGACTTGGTCTTGCGTGGGAAGAGGACAAGACGCTGCTTGTAGGCCTTCAGGCGCTCGACGTTGGCCTTGAGCGACTCCTCGGAGAGGTTCTGGCGGCGTGGGTCGACGCTGATACCGATGGTTGGGGCCAGCTTGCGGGCGATGCCAGCTTCCTGTAGCGAACATCAATGTCTGTGACCAAGCCATGCTCTTTTGTGGCCGCATGCATACCTTCAACTCAGCGAGGGAGAAACCACGGCCGGCGCGGACACGGCGGTTGTACTTGACAGTCGGGCAGCGGACGACGGGTCTCAACTTGTCGACTGGGCGTGGTGCGACCTTTGCGGCCTTCGCTTGACGAGCATTGCGTCTGCGCTGCTTGCGGCCAGGCTATACAGCAGGAATCGGGTCAGAATTTGGTTCTTTGCACTCGCAGGCGCCACTGCACTCAGCGTTCATGGGCATGAGCGGGGAATTACCTGGTCAAAGTGCACGCGGACACGGCGTTGCCAGTCCTTGCGGAAGTCTGGAAGATGTCAGTATATTGTATGCGAATGGGTGGTGTGTTTTCAGATGTTGTCCTTACGGTTGTACTGGATCTGCTGGTTGTGCTTGATCGCCTACGAGTGTGTCAGATGGAGTGCATTGTGTGGTTGATGATGCGCTTCATACCATTTTGTCGGTGTTGGATCAAATACCAGCGGTTGTGCAGTCGTCGTGACCTGGAGAACGAACTTCTCTCGCCGAGCGCAGAATTGAGATGCGATGCGATGTGGGCGCTTGGGCCGCTTCCGTCTTGGCGTTGTGGGCGGCGGTCGGCAGTGCGGGAGCTGATTAAGCGGCTCTTCTCCGGCAAACGCGTGGCCGTGAACGCGTTCGCGATGTCCAAGCGCGCATCGAAACAGCAGCTTTGCTTTGCTCCTCACTGCTTACCACCCGAACATCACTCCGCCCGTTGCTCTTTCCCAGCATTGTAGTTGTGTATTCTGACTTAGCATCTGCATGTGATTGTTCAGCATACGACAATGGCTCCGTCCCGAGCAGAACGACTCGCTCAGTTGCGCGCCCTGCGCAAGGCGGGCAAGACTGCATTCGACGACTATGAAGTGCAGGAGGCCGAGTCAATATATGAGACGGTCGACGATGAGGGGTATAAGAAGGTCGTAAGGAGTCGTCTGGATCAGGACGACTTCGTGGTGGACGACAATGGCGAGGGTTATGCCGACGACGGACGCGAAGATTGGCAGGATGAACGACAGCCCATGTACGACAGCGAGAGTGACGAGGATCTGCCCAGGAATAGCAAGGCTGGTAAGACTGTAATCTAGGAATCAAGCTTGTGATGCACTGACGATATATCACAGCCAAGCGGAAGCGCGAAGAGGATGCCGAACGGCAGGAAAAGCTCACCAAGGGCATCAGCAAGTACTTCAACCAGAAAACGAATAACGCCGCGCCAAAGCCCAAACCGGTACGAACGAGAGAAGATGACGACTTTATGGCTGATTTGCTGGGCGAAGTCGATGCGAATGTGCAGTCACGAGCACCATCGTACGGTAATGCCATCAAAAGCAACGACCGCCGAAAGACGAGAGTGCTTTCACCTCCCATTGAAGACCGAGAACCTGTGAGACATCGCCAGAGCAAGTCCGCTGCAGCGCCTGTCACTTCCTCTCCCCCACCAATGATGGCGAACGATGACGATGATGGATATGTCGTTCCTGCAGACGACGATGTACCGATGATGAGCGATCCATTGCCTTCTTCTCCTGCTGCAAAAGCTGTAGAGCGCAAAGAGCAGTCCACAATCAAGGCAGAAGAAGCCGAAGAGGAGGATTTGATGGAGATCGCAGAGGTCAATGCGGGCTCTAAGCTGAAGAGCACAAATGTCAACATTCGTGGCAGTCGACCAGCGCCAAAGCTTGCCAAGCCAGCCTACCCAACACCGGACAGCTCCTCACCTACGAGAGGACATGCAGAAGACGTTGACATGACTGCTATTAACAACGTCGCTTCGAAGCTGAATATTCTCAGCAGCCCAGCACAGGAGACAGTTTCCGCCGGCAAGCTGGATTCGAGAGATGCTCTTGAGGATGATGGCTCGCTGCGCTTCTTCTGGACTGACTATACCGAAGTCAACGGCAGTCTCTGTCTCTTCGGGAAAGTCAAGAACCGAAGGATGGGCGGATATGTATCTTGCTTCGTCAAGGTTGACAACATTCTCCGCAAGCTCTACTTCCTTCCACGAGAATACCGCCAGAAAGGTGGCAAGGACACGACCGAAGAGATCGACTTCTCAGATGTGTACCAGGAAGTGGATCAGCTCATGACGAGGAACAAGGTCACAATGCACAAGATCAAGGCATCGACACGAAAGTACGCGTTCGAGCTTCCCGGAATTCCCAAGGAAGCGGAATATTTGAAGCTGCTTTATCCCTACGACAAGCCCGCTATCTCTACGGACTACCGTGGCGAGACCTTTTCGCACGTCTTCGGCACCAACACAGCACTCTTCGAGCAATTCGTGCTTTGGAAAAATATCATGGGTCCTTGCTGGCTCCGCATTGAGAGCGCAGACTTCAATGCAGTCAACAATGCATCCTGGTGCAAGCTGGAACTTCAAGTCAACAATCCTAACGGCATTGCCACCCTTGGCGATTCGGACCATCTCGAAGCTCCTCCTCTGACCATGTTGTCCATGTCACTCAGAACCACTTTCAACGCCAAGGAGAACAAGAACGAGATTCTGGTGGCAAGCTTGCGCTTCTATGAGAACATTTCACTGACCGACACCACACCTGTAGAGCAGCTTCCTAGCAGACTCTTCACTGTCATGCGGCCACTCGAGAAGGACTATCCGCAGGCTTTCAAGACGCTCGCAGAGCAGCAAAAGCATCAGATCAAGCTGGAGCGGAGTGAGCAGGGTCTACTGTCTATGCTTCTTGCCATTATTCAACGACACGATCCGGACGCCATCATCGGACACAAGCTGGACGATGTAGACTTTGGTATCTTGCTCAGCCGCATGCGCGATCGCAAAACTCCTGGTTGGCACCGTATCGGCAGAATGAAGCGTGGTGATTGGCCCAAGAATGTTGGTAAAGGCGGCGGCAGCTTCTTCGCCGAAAGACATCTTGCTGCTGGACGTCTACTCTGCGACCTTGCCAATGACATGGGAAAGAGTATAATGACTGCATGTCAATCGTGGAGTCTGGATGAAATGGTCTCTCTCTACCTCGGCGGCAATTACATTCGAAAAGATATTGACAACGACAAAGCACTGTCCATGGCCACATCGAAAGAGGGCTTGATGAATTACGTCAAGATGTGCGAGATCGATACCTTCTACACAGCCGCTCTTGCTTTCAAGAGACAGCTCCTGCCGCTGACGAAAGTGCTAACCAACCTGGCTGGTAACTCGTGGGCTCGAACGTTGAGCGGTACGCGATCAGAGCGAAACGAGTACATTCTGCTTCACGAGTTCTACAGAAACAAATACATATGTCCTGACAAGGTCTGGGGCAAAGGCGCTCCCAAGAAGGCGGAAGAGGCTGACGCCGAAGGCGAGGAGGGCGCCGATGCAAAGAAGAAGGACAAGTTCAAGGGTGGTCTCGTATTCGAGCCGGAGAAGGGACTTTACGACAAGTTCATCCTGGTCATGGACTTCAACTCGCTGTACCCTTCGCTGATCCAAGAGTACAACATTTGCTTCACGACCGTCGACCGAAGCGACTTTGCCGAGGAGGACGACCGTGTTCCTGAAGTCCCGGAGGATACTTCCAACAAAGGTATCTTACCAAGACTTATTCGAACACTGGTCAGCCGAAGACGAGAAGTGAAGAAGCTCATGAAGGACAAAAGCGCTACCGAAGATCAGCTTGCGACATGGGATGTCAAGCAAATGGCTTTGAAGCTCACAGCGAACTCCATGTATGGTTGTCTGGGGTATACCAAGTCTCGATTCTACGCCAGACCGCTTGCTGCTCTGACTACTTCGAAGGGTCGTGAAGTCTTGCAAGCGACGAAAGACCTTGCAGAGTCGGCACACGCCCTTCGTGTCATCTATGGTGACACTGACTCTGTCATGGTCAACACTAATGTCGACAACATCCTGGATGCACTGAAGATGGGCAAGGAATTTCAGAAGAGTGTGAACGAACGGTACGAGCTGCTTGAGATCGAGATCGACCACATCTTCAGACGTCTACTTTTGCACGCCAAGAAGAAGTACGCCGCGATCCAGATGGTCGACACTGGCAACAACACCTGGAAGGAGAAGCTCGATGTCAAGGGTTTGGATATGAAGCGAAGGGAGTACTGTCAGCTGTCCAAGGACACATCGAAGTGAGTTACAGGTCCAACCGTTATTCAATGTCTGCTAACAGTGACCCAGGGAACTGCTCAACCACCTTCTTTCTGGAGAAGAGCCAGAAGTGGTCGTCTCCAAGATCCATGATTATCTCCGCCAACTCGGCGAGAAGATGCGTAGCAAGGAGATCCCAGTGCATAAGTATACGATCTATACACAGCTCGGCAAGAATCCGAAGGACTATCCGAATGGTAGTACTATGCCGGCAGTGCAGGTTGCTCTCAAACGCATGGCCAAGGGCAAGCAAGTCCACGCAAAGGATGTTATGTCCTTTGTCATTTGCGGCGACAGCGAAGGCAAGCAAGAACACGCAGCCAAGAACGCCTACGACCTCGAGGATGTGCTTGCCAAGGACAGCGGACTGGCGCCGGATGTTGATTACTACCTCCACAAGCAGATCCTGCCGCCAGTCGAACGTCTCTGCGCTCCTATCAGTGGCACGAATGTGACACTGCTTGCGGAATGTCTTGGACTTGATACCAGCAAGTATCGTGTCTCTGGTGCCGCCAAGTCTTCTGAGCAGAGCAACGAAATTACTCGTTTGGAGTCTCAGGTGCCGGATCACGTCCGGTACAAGGACTGCGAGCCCCTCGATCTCCTGTGCTTGGGCTGCAAGCAGCATTTTGAGTACCGTGGCATGAACTATGAAGCAGACCCTGCGGAGACACCAATCACGCCTGTTGGTATCCTGACGAATGATGGCATCGCGTGTCCAAGGGCGGAATGCAAGAAGCGTATGACAACGCTCTCCCTGACAGCACAACTGGAAACTCAGATTCGACGGCATACTGCCAAGTATTACTCTGCCTGGCTAAAGTGCGATGAGCCAACCTGCGGCATCCGGACCCGCCAGATCTCAGTCTACGGCCACAGATGTCTTGGACCCAAAGGCCTTGCATATGGTTGCTCAGGACGCATGTCTTTTGAGTACAGTGAAAAAGCCTTATACACCCAGTTGCTGTATCTGCAATCCATCTTCGACGTGGACAAGTCTTTAGAGAGGATGGGAGCCGTTGGGCTCGTGAAGCCTGAAAACGAGCAGAGGGAGAAGGCGAAGGTGCTGGCGGGTATGAACAGAGACCGCTTCGCGGTATGTTGGGATGTGGTCAAAGCGTATTTGGATAAGTCTGGATGGGGTTGGGTCAGTATGGACTCGTTGTTTGGATTTGCGATGAAGCAGGTTGCATGAGCTCTGCATGGCGTAAGGCATTTTATGATGAGTGAATATGTTCTGCTGAGATAGCAGTATTGAACGAAAGTGATATCTATCCTAGCCGCCTTCCTGGTGTGTGGCTCGCATCACCCCTTGCCTTTCACGGCGACGACGTTGGATCTGGATCTTCTCGGTTAGCAAGGATGACATCGCATTCTTGTTCTGCAATCGCGTCACTTAAAGAGTGTGCCTGGGCGGCCTATTGTCTTGGCGGCGCTGCACCGCCAATACATTGGTACATGCATCTCGATCCTGGCAATATGCACGATACCGCCTTCCCGGATGCTCGAACCTGCTTAGCTTGGACGCCTTCTTTGCCTCCGAGATACCGCCAAAGCTGAGCTGTGTCAGGCGTTTTGGCACGTCCAGCCTTGCGATGGAATATAACTCCATCGTCTTGTCCCAGAACCATGCGACTTCCTCTGGTTCCGCCTCTCCTACGCATAGAGCGTTAAGACTCTACCTTCCACCGCTCATGGCAACTTCTTCTCAGAGGCCATTGGTTCGGTCTGAACTCACAACGCACGACTCGATGTTTGCTACACGAAAGCAATCACCTCTTGCCCAGCTGTGCGACGTCCTCGATCGACTACGAAGCCTTTCCCTGAGTGCTATCCAGGATGTTGCACGAGAGGATCTGTCGACCTTCTTCGTGGCGAATCACAATCAGCCTCAAGCACTTGTGCAGCACGATCAAGCGGTTGAGAATGCCCGACTGTCCTTGATCCACTTCGAGTCAAATCAGGTAGCGCCAGCCGAGCTTGTGCGGATGCATAACCAAAACATTGTTCCGCTTCTTGACAGTGTGTTGTCGGAAGACGATAGTGCATTAGCGAAGCCTGCTGGCGGTGCACCTCTTACTATGAGAATGGCTCATCTTGCTCGGTTGAAACTCATTGGATACGCCATCGCCAACAACTTTGCCGGAATAGACGAATCAACCTCGCGAGACGTAGCCTATAAATTTCTTCGAACGATCCTGTCCCCGACAATTGAAGGCCAGGGCATTAATTCGCAGCTGGTAAGAGAAATCTCGCAGCTGGCTTTGCTCAAGCCAATTGCCGAGACTCTGTTTCGCGGTGCTGTTGAGAGCGGTGATGCCATCGTTGTCAGTCACGTTCTGAGCTGGCCGGGCGTTGAGGTTGATGTGGACAGCACTGTGTGCAGTCTGAACGGGAAGAGACTGACGCCCATGGAGGCTGCTGCTTCTCTTGGCGATCTCCGACTTGTTCGACTTCTGCTACAGCACAAAGCAGACCCCAATAAAACTTTCGGAGATAACGAGGAAATATATTACCCCGATTGCCGATGTGCCATGAAGTTCGGAGGCGCATTGTACCATGCCTGCATGGGCTCAGATCCCACCTTGGAGCTGGCGAGGTCGATCGTACAATACGAAGGAAATATGTGCTCTCAAGACATTAAAAATTCAGGTGGGAGGTTGCATCCTAGCGTGAACGCATTATTAGTCGGCAGTGCTGTACCTCAGGGCTGTATGTCTCGGGTCGAGGCCGGTGTGATCCACACTTTAATGCTCGGCATGGACGAAGAAGAGCAGAAGCTGGTGCTCCATTCTGCACAAACTGCTGGTCTGGACCTTCAGACCGACTACCATGATCCGACAACACAGCACCGGTTGGACGGAGAAACACGTCTCTCTCGAATAATTGATATAGCTGCTCAGCAAGGTCATTTAAACACGGTGCGTCTGCTTCGCGAATGGCAACACTCTTTCACAGATCACACACTAGTTGCCGGTATTCGATCCCAGAACGCAGCTCTCCTCGATTATCTCCTCAATGAAAACGCGCCCACGTTATGCTTCAGTCATCAGTATTGCACAACACCATTTGCCGAGGCGATACGCGTCAAGGATTTCAGAGTTTTGTCCATCGTCCGGAAGGCTTATAACGAAGAGCAGCTAATTCCGGATAAGAATGCATTTTGTGCAGCAATTGCAGCAGCATCCGAGGCTGGAAATGAAGAATTGCTCGCTGAACTCATGGCAATGCGGTTTAGTTCGTCCCTGAATATACTGGGCTACGCCTTAACGCGCGCGTGCGAAAGCGACAACATCGCCATAGCCCGTAAGCTGCTAGATGCTGGCGCTTCTGTGGCTCGTGGGCAGTATACAAACGTGATGGGTTTTACACCTGATTGCGATTTTGCTTCTTCGTGTCCGTGCCCATTAATATCTGCGGTATCCAACAGGAATGCAGATATGATCGAACTACTGCTTGAACATGATATTGGTGAAGAGGAACATAACGAGGGGTATGACCCTGCAGGGTTTCAATCCGCTGTTGCTCGATGGAATAGTCCTTGGATAGTCCACCTCTTGCTGAAATCTAGGTTTATTTTGGACACAGGCAGGCTCCTGGCCGCGGCTGTTGAGGCAGCTGATTCAAATATGGTCCAATTTCTGCTCACAGATCCAATCGCCAACGCTCGAAATAGCCCACGGTATTCGGATGCGCCAGGCTTTTATAGACGGGGTGTATATGGTACTGCCATCATTCAACAAGATCAGGGCATATTTCGACTACTGCTGGAGCACCGGAGCGCGTGGTGCCTTGCCCAGGAACCAGATGCCTTTGCGGCAGCATTGCAGTGGGCCCCCAACCTGTATCAATCATTGGTTGATAAAGTCTTCTCTTGCGACCTGCCGCGACATAGTCGCACAGGAGATGGGTATTTCGAGAAGACATGGTTTGAGGCGATCATGCGCAAACGACCAGATATGGTCCACTGGATCGCTTCAAGCATAGCTCCGCTCCCAAGGGATAGACTGTACCACTTTAATCATCCAGACCTGCTTAACATTGCAATCAAGAATAGAGAAGAAACCCCTTTGAGATTCCTTATCGAATGCGGGCTCGATTTGGATTCGCCGCTGCAACTGCTCGGACGACTCCATGATGGATCCCGACGGCCTCGGGACACCACATTGTTGAAATACATCAGAGCAAAAAACTTGCGCGAAGTCAAGCTCTTATTGGACCTTGGTGCTTCAGTGAACTTACCTGCTAAATACGGCATCAAGAGAACACCACTACAGCAGGCTGCTGAGACTGGCTCTTTGAGTATCATAGAGCTTTTGCTGCTCAGAGGTGCCGATATCCACGCGGCGACAGCTACACGAAGCGGTGGCACACCAGCGCAGCTTGCAGCAATCAATGGGTTTGTGGGCGTGGTACAATATCTCGACAGGCATGGTGACAATATATGGGCGCCTGGCTGCACGGTCAATGGTCGGACAGCACTCGAGGGAGCCGCCGAGCATGGCCGCTACGAAATGGTACATTGGCTTGCTAGTCGTAATCCGCCCGATCTCACACAATACGAGAAAGCGGCAGCTTTTGCTAGGGACAATGGGCATTCTGCGATTGTAAGCATGCTGGAGTCAATGTACCAGGCACGAATCGCAGAGATGACTCCAATCGCACCACGGCTTACTCAATCCGCATCAAATACCCACAGACACGTCTGCAAGACATGCTCACGGGCCTTCGGTAGAGCAACGACGCTCAGGCGACATGAGAGAAGTCATAAAGAGACATACCCGTATCGATGCCAGGAATGTGATCAAGGATTTCGCCGGAAGGACACGTTGGATCGACATATCGAGACACATACTGGTGGGAATCATCAATGCCATGTGTGTGGTTCTGAGCACAGTCGGAGAGATGTCTTGCTGAAGCATATGCGAGATCAGCATGGCGACGCATGACCTGAGCGAGAGAAAACTGTCTGGGCTGGGACAGCTAGGGATGAGCTTCTGCATATTCAGCTGGAGAAGGTTTGTAATTGGAAATGGACTGGAACTGGTGGTCTGACGACTTGAAGGGAGAAAGGTCCAAGTGTCCGTCACAGCTGGGGAAACCCGCAACTCAATTTCGCGCGTATGTCGCTCTGCTTGTATTTATGCGTCCGCAGATCAATTGGCACATTGTAGGACATGTCAGCGGTGTAGATGCCATGACTGCCAAGCATGAAATTACAACATGATGCAGATGTCTCACGGCGCCTCGAAGCCTTGTACATTTCCTGAAAAGAGACAATCACATCTCCTTGCTCCTGAGGACCCACAGAATGCCAGCTGGTGCTTACGCAGCAATGTCTTCGATCCTCAGCAACCCATCTGCCATACCCGCTGCAGCCCAGCCTGCCACATGCAAATTCGGATTCCAAGCGAGTGCTGTGATTGCAGTCTTTGCCTCATAGATAGTTTTGAACAACACGCCATTCTTTGAATTCTGGGAGGATTTCCCATCGAGGGAAATTCTTTCCGCCTTGAAGCCTTCAGAAATGCGCGAGAGACCAGATTTGCCGAATTTGGCCTTGTCTGCATTAGCCGGCTTTTGGCTTAGACCCTCCGGATTTGCCGCTTCACGGCCATCTCCAGACAATTCAGTCCCGGACTGCTCGGAAGTCTTTTTTTCTTCCTCACTGGGACGTCTCCACTCGTGTCGGAACCAGTCTTGCTGCCACATGGCCATCCTTCCACCATCTACAACACGTCTGAGTGGGTTATTGCCAAAGACTTCGCCACCGGCCGAACCCAGCAGGACGAATGGGTGGCAAGGGCTGGAGGCGATACATGTAGGCGAACTTCTCAGCTTGCCTAGGCCAATTGTGCTGAACCATCTTCGGAGTGGGTACGCCTTTAGGGTCAAGTTGTCCTCGACCACAAGGGCAGACTTGCAATGCTCCAGCCATGCTAGCGTATTGTGTCCAATTCGTACACGAGCGGCAACAGCAGTGGCGCTTGAATCTTGGAATGGACGAGAGATGTCCGTCAATAAGGTGTGGCCGGTGGCGGAAGTCGTCATGAGCATGTTCGGAAGCGACGGCCAAGCTGTAGCGATTGCGAGAATGTAAGAAGTCGAGATACTGGCGTAGGAAGTGGGTCGAGGGTTGGGATCGCTCTTGGTCATGCACTCGGCAAGATCCCAGACAGCCACACATCCGTTCGCACATCCGGCAATGAGACGCCGCGAATCAACCCAGGCCATGCACGTGCAGACTGTGTCTGGAGGTTTGCTCTCGAAGGCGAAGGCGTCGAGCATTCGGTAGTTAGTTTTGTCGCCCACGGGCTTTTTGACGTCGACAACACGGATAGAGCCGTCGTAGGATAAGAAAGCCAGTAGGCCGAGCGAGTCCATGCCGATCGTGGGTACTGGGCACCATCTCAGCACTTTGATATCGCCCATCTCTGCCGCGAGCACGAGTGACAGTTTTGGTGGTATGCTGTTGTCGATGGGACCAGTAGCACGCGCGCGGAGTTCCCAAATCTGGATGCTCGACAGGTGCTGTGGATGTGGTGCGAATGCGGGTGCTTCTGGCGTCTCGTCAGACGGCCTCGTGGGTAGAACGGCAAGTGCGAGATATTGCTTGCTCCCAGGCTGGTGTGGCACCCAGTCCAAACAATGTACTCTTGCGCCTAGATTTAGCAAGAAACCACTCTTGTACTCAGCAGACCTGACTTCCTTCCATTTCTGGCCGGGTAATGGGTCCGGTCGAAAAGGCTCACACAATGGTAAGTACTCTCGAGGCTGCAGAGTGTACAATTTCTGCTGATTCACCGCTCCCATCACAAAGCTTCGTTCGCCTGGTACGTCCACCGGCAGGTAGTCTTGCGCGTCTTGCTCGTTCATGGTGCCGATTTGCTGGCGTCGCAAGAACCATGCTTTGCCGCCATCATCGTTGTACCACTTCCAATTCGCTTGAGACTCGGCAATGGCTCTCTCGTACGCTATGCTGTACGAAAATCCGCCAGCCCCGGATTTGTTTGCTTTTCGACTTGGAAAGCATATCTCGGCACCCCACGTCGCTCTCGCCTTCATAAGAATGTCCGTATCATGTTCGCCAGTACCGAAGAAGTACTTTCGTCTTTCCTTCTTCGTGAGTCTGTTGTAAATGTTGTCCGGTGTTCCTCGAGTGAAGAGTCGTTCATCTTCTGGTATTGCGGGTCTTTTGGCCTTTCGGCCGGGCTTCTTCGCCGGCGTATCTGGGTCTGAGGCTATGGACATGTTATCTTCCAGATCGCGCTCCCCAGCATTATTGGCTCTATCGCTGGCGCCGTCCAGTTCGCGTTCAACTCCAGACATGGCATCATCGTCTTCAGATTCCGAGGGCTCGGCGCCTGCCTCGAAGTCGTCTGCATCTTGATCAAGGGCATCTGGTATCTTTTGATCTGATGCCTCAGCCTCAGACGCCAGCTCCTCGATGCCTTCAAAAGCATCGATAGTGTAACGCTTGCGAGACGTTTCTCTCTTCGAAGAGCGTAAACCAGGCATCACGAAGTGCGATGAGCGATGAGCGAGATATGTATGAGAGGGTTTCGGGTACTTAGCCTCATTGCACAGATTGTAGGTTTCACCGCAGCGTTGTTCTGGCGCTTACTAGGTGGGTTTGAGTATTCCGGAGAGAAGAAGTGAAGTGAGGTCGAAAGATGCTTTCCGGCTTGGCTCCCGTACTTCCGCAAAGACCCTGGCGCGTGGAGGGGAAGGAGAAGTCAACAGTGCGATTCTGCGAAAGTATTGATATTCCACTCAAACATGCATCATGCGACACAATAGACGGCCGAGAGGATGTCTGATACCTCTAGCATGGTCCGCAATCTTGTTCGGTGGGTTGGCGAGTGCCAGTATAGGTGACCGGTTGCCGGAATTCAGGCAATGCGTTCAAGTGAGTGAAAGACGCCATGCTCTGCCACAATATGAGAAGAGACGCTGATTCGGCAACTAGGATTGTGAGAGTGCCAACTGTGGTGCGGATGGACCCTCGATATGTGTGTGCTCTTACAAACATTCGCTTGCAAACCAATAGCTAATATCTTCGCCAGCACTCCAACATAAACTCCTCCTGTGGAACTGTCCATCGGAATGCGATTACACATGCCAACACATCGTAACCGATCAACGCCTCGCCCGCGATCCACCTTACCTCGAACCCGTCGTCCAATTCCATGGCAAATGGCCATTCTATCGATTCCTCGGCATGCAAGAGCCAGCCTCTGTACTCTTCAGCCTGATGAACTTTTTGGCCCATGATTGGGGCATGAAATCGATACGCGATAACATCCCCGCCAGATACCCTTTGAGGAAGTATTATCTGGCATTCGGCTATTTTGGCATGGCAAGCTGGGTCTTTAGTATGATCTTCCACACTCGGGACTTTGGCATTACGGAAAAGCTGGACTATTTTGCTGCAGGGGCAAGCGTGATGTATGGAATGTTCTATACACCGATCAGAATTTTCCGGCTGGATCGGACGGAAACACTGGGCGCGAGCAAGACGGGCACTGTGCTGAGGTTGTGGACATTGCTATGCGCGACTGCATATCTCTGCCATGTTTCGTACCTGGCGTTCTGGAGGTTCGACTACACATACAACATGGCGGCGAACGTGGTCGTGGGATTGATTCAAAATGTGCTGTGGACATGGTTCTCGATTCAGAGGTTTAGGAAAGTGGGGAGACTATGGGCGGCTTGGCCTGGTCTGATAGTATTTTGGATCCTGTTCGCAATGAGTCTGGAGTTATTCGACTTCCCGCCTTGGAAAGGCATGGTTGATGCGCATGCGCTGTGGCATCTAGGCACTGTTGGGCCTACGATATTGTGGTATACATTCCTGGTCAAGGACGCCGAGGAGGATCTGCAGAGTCAGAGGTTGAAGCAATAGCGTTGTCAGGTGTAAAACTGTGCCAATTGGTGCGGAACATATCACACTTTCGGCTCTGGAGCCTTCACTCCCAGGCATGATCTCTACGCATCGCGTTCAGTATTCGTTGGATAGGGGCCTTTGCGGACCACCAAGCGCTTGAACGCCACAGGGCATGCTTCGCGATCTCTGCTTCCTGCTTTCGAACATACACTTGAACAGACCTCCACTACGGACGAGTCTTGGCAGCTGTGTTCCCTCCACAAATGCAATGAGCACGACCAATGTAGACAAGGATGTCGTATGGGACAGGATTGATTGTGACGAGATCTAGACCACCTACGAAGTAGTCCACTCACAGGATCATCACACACGGCATGACCAGGACTGTCATTCCAATATGCTCTCCGTGGCTTTGAGCACCTCGACTCGCCCAGGAGCCACGAAGGCGACTTCTAAGCTTCAGTCAAGAGCAGCACGACGCCCTGCGCTGGCTTCACGGGACTGTATGACTGCATACTGCTATGCTCAATATACGTCAAATGTCGCCAGCAATCTGGCTTCTTGTTGTTTTCCCATCATATGCTCCCATTGACCATGCAACAGCTGTCTCATCAATGGCTTCTCATCTGCAAGCAAGCCCTTTGTTGCCTCAAAATTGAAAGTTGTCTTTTGACTGCCTCGTACATCCAGGATTCGGCAATGCTGGCGAAGCCGACTAAGGTATAATCTATTCGAGGTCGCAACACAAGAAGGACCAGGAAGAGTAGCAGCTTATCAAGGAGCTGCCCGACAATGAACGCTCCTCCACCTCAGACGGAGGGATCTGTAGAGCTCTGCTTCGCCCATGAACTTCTTGTCCGGTCCTTGCCAATTGAACTCGTTCGCGAAAAGCTCGCAATAATTGTAAGCATGAGTTAACAGAGCGATGATGTGACGAAGGCGGGCTACGCATGTTGCCTTGGCCTCTCGTTTATACATGCAAGGTGGAATCCAGATGCTTGTGCCCAAAGCGGCTTCAGTGCATAATATGCGTTCACTATTAGGTATATAAGACTAAAACATTACGACTACGACGCATTGTTTGCAGTCCGCAATTTTCCAAACCACCGATTCCATTACCTGCATCACTCACGCGTATTCAGCACACATGGCTGGGGATCGCAAATCCATCACATCCGCAATCGTGGCATTGGGCACAATCCCAGCCATGAACAAAACGTGTTTCAAAGTTGTGATAGGACCATCGTCACCACAATATTGGGTAAACTCTGGGCCTGGGGTTTGCCATCCATTCTGCACATTAAAGTCCTCGCCTGGAGTATTCGGTCGGCCCATTTCTGTGAGTCGAGTGCTGAGATCGGCTTGCTGCCATGACCACCAGAGACGATCGAGGTTGGTGTGGTGGAGGAAGAAAACGGGATCGGCAGGCGCGAGTAAAGCATTTGCCATCTGAGGAGTTAGTATTGCTGGCTGGCACACGAATTGAAAGACATCATACCACTCGTCCAACGCCATTGTGACCAGCGAGATGCACCCAGTTCTCATAACATGAGCTCGCACTTGCCCAGTTGCCTTCATTGAAGCATTCGTCCACGTTCGACTGACTCGCACCAGAGAATTCCTCTTGATTGAATGATCGAGATATGCAGTAAGGTTCGGCTGCTTGAAAGCTGTCGTTGTATACCATGGAGAAGTTCTGGAAAGGACCACTCGTTATGCATCCCTTGCTGCCATCGCCATTACCACCCATGCCGTAGGTATTGTCCCAAACAGCAGAGGCAGCCATGTTACTGGCATCCGCGGCTTCGTCCCAGTATCTGAAGTTCAGTCAGCATTTCTGTCTGTCGACACACATATCAGAAATAGACTGACGGTAAGCCTGCATTATAGCCACAGTGTCTTGAAGCAAGAGTTTCAAAAGCTTTGATATAATATCGGTGCCATGGCAAAAACGCAGCCACACCGTGAATAAAATTCTGGTTTCGAATGTGAGCAAATTGGATCTCGTCCCAAAGGTTCCGAGCTCCAGCTATGCCGGCTTGCGGCGGAGTCCTTGCAAGACATCTAAAGTAAGGCAGAGGTCTTAGCATAGGATTGTAGGTCATTCTTCAAGATCCGCCGGGACTGATGAGGCACAGAAAACTGTACATCACTCAGAACAGCCATTCTCCTCGAGACAAATGCGAGTCCAGAATTGACTTACTGCACAGCATCAATGTATGCCATCTTGTCCTCGTTGCTCAATGCGGTCCTTCATTGCATGTCAGCAGGTCGGACATGCCTCCGCAGCAGGAAATTACTGCAGCATACCATGATCGCCTCCGCACCGGATTAGAGCAAGTCTGTCTCTTCCCAGGCAAAGACCTCGCAGCCACAGAAACGGCGAAAAGTACAAGAATGCATCTCGACAACGTCCACATAATGCCGTCAACTGCACGGCCCGGCGTAAGTAAACGTGGGCGATAAAGAATTCGAACGAGTGTTTTAAGGATGTTTGAAACGACAATTCCAGAAGCAGCAAGAAACAAGACAGGCTGTTGAGGAGATGGAGCCAATGTTCTACTTACGAGCCAGAGAGCTCTCGTGCGCGTCACTACCTCTCGCCGATTCCCACAGCAGGAAACGCACGCGGCACCACAACATATCGACGATGCAGGCGAGACAGTAATCCGAAGATGCGATGGTGCCAGGTACACTCGCACAGCGGTTTGCTGTCCCGCGTTGGTGGAACCAGAAGGTTTTGGGTGGCTCAACGGGTAACCAGAAACATGTCTCCCAAAGCTGATTTGAAGACCTTTTTTTTTCTCTTTTCTTTTGCTGGATGCGGAGTTTGGCGGAGGCTCCACATTCACAATGGTATATGAAGTGTTTTCTTTTGGTAGTCTTCACACGAGAACGTTGCCAAATACTGGTGCTCGTGTCTCAAGCAAGCCATTGATGGCACTGTGGCGATGCGGCCATGTTCACGCGACGCGTTTCGTGGTTCCTGCGAGATTCTGTTGAATGTGGCGCTGTCTGGAATCGCCATGTCCGTTTGTAGCAATCATGATGAGTACGACGAAGCGAGCCGTATATGAATGGAAGCAGAGGTCAGCAGATGTTGTTGAAGGGTACGGCCTAGCGGCCTCTTCTGCCGGCCAAGACAGACATGAGCTAGCGCGCTGAGATGTACCACCAATGAACGGCCTTCTCCCAGTCCATCAACATCACTGTCCATGGGTCTGGGAAAGCGTGATCAACGAGTCATTCTGCTTGGCTTTCGTTAGGCTATTTCTTAAAATGATGTCGCAGAGCATGGCTTCTGGAACATGGAAAGCAGCAAGGTTTCACATTTGATGCTCAGCCATAGGTAATTCCTCCACTCTCATCATCGCCATGCAGAAGTGTTCTGCAAACTTCCACTCGAAGCCGTCAAGAGCAGAGGTCTATTCTTCTGGGCATCTCCACCTACTCCAGTCCATGCCAGCAATAGAGCAGCCGGTCCATCCTCCTTGTCCTCCCTGTCGTTGTCCTTGACCACCATACCCTCCGCCTTGACCCAGGCGGCCATATCCTCCGTACCCACCTCCACCTAGGCCCTGCATGCCGCCGAATCCTGCTCCGCTCAATCCGGATGAGAGACCGTAGCCAGCGCTGTAGCCCGACAAGCCATTGCCAGAGTAGGGCTGGTAGAAGCTGTAGCCTTGGCCACCGCCAGGCAGGCCGAAGCGTCGGAAACCATTGTTGTTATACATGTCGATGTTTGATGGTATCAGTGGTTGATGTCGCAGGATCAGTTTCGACGTCAGTGTGTTTGTGTTCTGTGTTTTTGTCCTAGACCCCATTCCAAAGTTGACTATTTATACTGAAAGAAGAATGTCTTCACTAACGGCCATAGTGGCGACTGGAGCGATGGTGGCGGCGGCAGGCGTCTTTGCATAATGCAATTACTGCTTCACAATGTGATGTTCTCATGCCTTCAGAGCAGATCTTGTTGTATGGTTGATCGCCGTCATCGCGGACTGGGCTGGAACCTCTGCAATGCTGGTATGTGGAAGCTCTTTGGCCACATTCGTTTATCCATGACTGGTCGTGGCGTCGAGTGCGGAGGGCGTCATTATCGCCGCAAAGTCCTCAAACCCGACTCCCAGTTCCAGCTGTCCGCTTCGGCGCTCGGCTTTCGACAGAACAGGCTTGGTGACCCAGTGTAGGACGCATGCTGCTAGAAAAGCTTCTACTTTGCAGGCCAGGTAGCAGAGCCAGGTGGGCTCTCCGTTGAAGAGGGTCAAGCTGACCTTGACAGCCACATCCAAGAGCAGTGTTATTGCAGCGCCCACTGATGTTCGTATTACTACCTTCCGCAGCGGTGGTAATAGACCCTTGCCTCGTCGATGAACCAAGAGCAGTGGGAACAGAAAGCGCAAAGTGAGAAACAGCTCCGCCAGTGTTTCTACGCAGAGCATTGGAACAATGGCGAAGCGCTTGATGCCGATAATGCATACAGTGTCTGGTTCGTCGGAAAAGAGGTAGGCGATGCGGCTAGATGCGCAATAAGCTTAAGCGTCAATTGGACGGCATGAAAGTCACTTACAACTGTATTGCAAGTCCCGTGACGGCCACATATGGGAGCATGATGAACAAAGTGCACAAAACATATTCGGGAGTGTGGAATCGGGAGTTGTTAGGCCAGCTGATGATATACGCCCTTTCTATGAGGAAGGCGAACTCGACGGCTTTCGAAGTATTGTGTAGCAGGAGACCTGTTTCGATCAAAGATTGTAATGAGACCAGGATATGGCGATCACTTACATGTTATCATCATGCCATTGCACAAATTGTCAGAGGCTGGTATGCGAACGTGTGCCAGTATCGTGACTGCAAAAATGTAAAGGAATGTGGTGGCATAGCACTATTGACTGTCAGCCGTTGCCGACGAAAGATTCTCATAACATTATCTTACCAACAGGCATAAGCAAGTGGCGACTGTGCGGCGGCCTTCTCGATCTCTGTGTGGATGTCGCTGCCAAAAGAACACTGCTAAAGCTGGCAATGAGATCTGGGACACCAGCAAAGACGAAATATCTCCAGAAAGCAGGAACTGTGTCCTCACAGGATTCGTGTCGCTCATGAGCATCATCATGCGTTGTTTGATGAGTGAGCGTACATGCTACGGTCGAGAGTGTGGGAGGATGAGCATAGAACGAACATCTGCCAGAGCTATACGAAGTCCTAGGAACAGTCATGCTGAACCCTAAGACCTCTAGCACTTGCATCACCTGCATGGTGTTTCGCAGAACCGAATGATCCAATAGTGAGTGATCGAACCGCGATACCGACATGCTGCCGGACAATATTTGGTCCACAGATCTCGCTATTGCAGAGACTCTTTAAACTTTCGTGATACAGCCGCACCGCGCGGAGGTAGGATACCTTGTCTTTTTGTCCCGGGGCCAACCAGAGAGCCTTGTCGTTCCCCGTCCCATTTGGGATGGCTTTCGCGTCCTCCTGCCCGTCTCCTTCAACCACGCCCAGGCGAGAGCGGAGGAGAGGCAACAATGTATTTCGTGGAATTCGGAGCTTCGATCATCATCAGGATATTGCTGCCATGTTACAGCCTCTGCTCGGCCATGTAAGGCGCATAGTCCGAGACTGGCCATGCTGCTGAAGACAACTCTCCGTCAATGCTCTCGTCCCATGTCTACTTCGTTGCGCTTAATCTTGCTCGAAAATTGCTCGAAAATTGCTCGAAAAGCCGGCGAACAGTCGCGTTCTGGTGGCACACATTGTCCGAGCCGATAGTCTGGTTTCCAGTGACAGAGCGCCGCCTTGCCCAGGCATGTCTCGTTTGGACATGAGGTGTTGAGGTTGAGGAGAGTGATGGAGGTAGAAAGAAAGTTGTGCAGTTCAAGGTTGGAGCTGCCGGGTGAGATACATGCATCAAAAATTGATGAGCATTGATTGACAAACTTGATTGACTGTATCTCGTATTTTCATCTCCGATCAAATCTCAGGCTCTACGCACATCCTTCCATCTTTATACAATCATGTCGCGATCGATGCGGCCCTTGTCGCGCCGGCTCCTCAGCCTTCAATGCCGGCGCCATGAATCGACCAATTCTGCACCAAAGCCAGCACACTCACGCGAGCAAGTCCAGGACTTCCTCCACGAACATGACGATCGATATCTTGCTGCGGTAAAGCGAAGAGTCGAAAGCATCGAACGCCAGACGCGGAAGATTGCTATGATTGCGTGGAAAATTACCAACGACGGCGGTCACATACAACTCAATCCAGACATTCCAGCATACAAAGTCGCGCCATGGCAGAAACAAGGCCAAGTCCACAAAAGTCTGGTAGAACGAATGCTGAAGCAGACTGAACGCATACGTCTCAATGTGAGCGATCTTCAGGTCGAAAGTTATCCCTCAGATTCCGATATTGGAGGCGATAGTGCGAGTGTGGCTAGTCTTGCGAAACAAGATCGTGACAAAATGCTGCTGCAGACTCGCATGGAGAAGGAGGATGCATTGCTTGAGTTGCGGAACACTGAGCTTGCGCATAGGAGGAGATTCGAAGAAGGGCTCGATTCCTTCGAAAAAGAGGTGGAGAAGTACAGGCTTGACCGTCAAAAGACTCCAATGCATCCGCCGGTTGGCATGGAGAGGAAGTCGCTGAAGGAGAATGTGAACAAAGCAAGAGATGATAGCAAGAAACCCGTCAAGAAGGAAGAGGAAGGCTGGGGATCACATACGAAAATTACCAAGATTTTTTCAGCGACAGCATTGCCGAAGATGCCCAACCCTTTCGAGAAGGCGAGCTCGAAATCCCCTGTCCCAACATCCTCTGATGAAGGCACTGCTCGATTTTCAACTGCTGATAAGGAAGCCTCCACCGGCGCGCAGAAGGCAGCTGGGAGCGCTTCAGCGAATGCAGACGCATGCACGTCGTCACCGACGCAGAAAACGCACAACGAATCAGTACAGGGCGTCGGAGAAGGCTCGACAGGCAAATCAATGACCGCCAAGCCCAAGAACAGCCTGACGGACCTGCATCGGCAGCTCTTGAAAGCAAGATGAAGCGTATCGACGGCCAGTGTAACGACACGCTCTCTATTTCATGCTGGCGGCAGAACAGAATCCTAGTCCGTGGGACGCGTCACAATGCCATTGTCCGGTCGAAAATCGTGACACGCCTTTGCAAAATGCGCGCGTCTAGGAAATTCAGCCATACACCTGCAAATTATGATCCCCAGAGTCTCCCAGGCAACCTCAGCCTTACCTTCGTTTATCGACTGACTTCGAAGCAAACCGCGCAACAATGCGACAAGATAACTCGTCCCCATCTCCACGACCTAGCTTACCATCTAAGCCACAGCTATCCAGCGCTCTCTCGAACCACACTCTCCTCATAAATCCACTTCCGCCAATCCATCAAAGAAGCAAGCGACTACAGACCGTGGCACCTTCGAACAACGAGTGGATCCAGCATTGTCGCACTGGGCCATCACTTATCAACGACTCCACCATGCTCTCCTCCTCCTCCTCCTCCTGTGACCTTGTTGGGACTGCCCGCTTCTTCTTGCATCACGTGCTATGAAGTTCATCGAAAGGAGAAAAAGGAGAAACAGAGAAAGAAAATTCCGGACTTGTTAGATTTTGGCGCTTAGGGACGAGTACACTAAAGAGACACTTGCAATAGCCTACATGTAAGTCTCAAAGACACAGATACGGCGCGATCCCCGACGGAATAGTGGCAACTTGGTGTGCGTTCCCATTCTCAAGAAAATCTAAAAAAAAAACTCGTGCTACTGTTAATTGTCAATCATGTCAAGAAAATGAGCAGCAAATGCGTCCGAGACTGTACTGTATGTAGTAAATTCGGAATCGTATCTGTGAGTACATAATGAGAGGAAGAGAATTAGACAAGAGTGTATATATGGATCGTAAACTTCGTTTTGCATTGCATGCATTTATGCTTCGCGCTTCGCAGCAGCCTTTGTACTTTTTACAAACACCCCCGACTCACAAAAACACCACCATTCTCATGGTTCCAAGATATGTTTCGTAAATCCCTCAGAGTAGAGGTACAATCACACGTCCACCTATACTATCACTTATGCATCTCCAGCACCACCTCCAACCGCGCTCTGAGCCTTAGTCGAAGGATAGAAGAAGGCAGCAACTGCAATAATGACGTATGCTGCAATCAACAGACTGCCTTCGAGATAGTTGCTTCGCCCATCCAGCACCAAAAAGTTGACCACAAAGACCGTGACAAAGAGACTGATAGTCTCAAAGAGGTTGAAATAAAGACTCATGCTAGTATTCAAGATCCAGCCAAGGAGGACCACGACGGGAGTGACGAAGAGGGCAATCTGGATTGACGAGCCGACAGCGACACCAATGGCCAGGTCCATCTTGTTCTTGGCAGCAACTGTCACGGCCGTGACGTGCTCTGCTGCATTACCGACAATGGGAAGGATGATGAGACCAATGAAGGCTTCAGAGACTGTAGGCGAGTTGGAGATCATAAGTGGAATGGCGTCGACCATGAACTCGGCGCAGACAGCGACCAAGGCAGTAGAGCCGAGAAGGAGGACGACAGCAGCGGTGCGAGACATTTCGTAACCATCCTCTTCATCTTCCTTCGCTGGCCCTGTTGGGGCACCAGACGCGTTGGAGGCGGACTTGGCTAGGCGCTGATGCTGATACGGCGGGAGAGGATCCTGGCGAGTGATGGTGCCATTGGCAGGAGCAGGGTTGGAATGACGCTCGTTTAATCGTCCTGGTAATGAGCTTGTACGGCGCAGACGGCCAGCTGAGATTGAGCGGACTGGGCCGACTGGACGCATGGGACCTGGCGCAGCAGGAGCACCGGGCTGAGTGTAATTGGCGGAGAAGACGGTGTTGCTGAGGTAGGTCGGCAGAGCTGGTCGGTATCGCGATGAAAGCTGGCGCACATTAAGCCCCAACTTGCTCGGCGAATCTCTCGTCTCAGCTTGGTCTGGAGCTTCAGCAGTCTGTAAGTCGGCAGCAAAAGAGACACCTTTTTGAGGTGGCTCGTCAACCACGGCAGACTCGCCTTCCACACCCGCCTTCTTGGCATCAGCTTCATCCTTGCGTTGACGGCGCTTCTTCTCTTTCTTCTTGCTGTGCTTCTTGCGCTTCGGCGGCTCGTCAGGAGACCTGGATTCTCCGTTGCTGCCCTTGCGCTTTGTGGCCCAGTCAAAGACTCTGCTAATCCCATTGTCCTCTTTATCCGCATCAGCATCATCGCCATTGTGTACAGGGCCCGGATTGTTGAAGTAGTCGTTTGGATTTTCGGTAGATGGTGAGCTGAAGACAGATGGCAGATTTGACGTGGTACGAGTGCTGCTGGTAGAAGCACTGGACTTGCGACGTCGCCGGTGCTTGAGCATGCGCTTCACACGCTTGCTAGCTGTGGCGATTGAACCAGAGGCCGAGGAGTCGGAGTCTGACGAGCTGGACGAGCTTGAGCTGTCAGACGAAGAAGATGAGTTCATCATGTCATGCAGCATTCCCGGATGCGACTCCTCGTCGATGATTTCCTGCGGTGTACTTTCGTACATGTAGGCATGAGATTTGAGCTGGAACAGAAGGTACAGAATGTAGACAACCAGCAGCACAACACTGGTACCACGGCTGACTTTGAGCACCTTGTTGTCGGCATTTTTCAAGTTCTCATTGTTGAAGGAGGCATGGAATGCAGTCTATGAAAAGGTCAGCAAGTTGAAAAGGGGTGACGGCGAGCATGACTTACCGGAAGCAGAAGACTCATGACACTCAAACTGAGCAGACACGCGCTCATTTGCGTGACAGTGCTGTTGTAGAGCTGCTCTCGGAAGCGAAGACCACCCAGCAGGAAGGCCATGCCTAGGATGAGCAGCAAGTTGGCGAGAATGGAGCCGAGTAGGGAGGCTTGGACAATGCGAATCTCGCCCTTGACCAGGGCAATAATGAAAATGATGAGCTCGACTGCGTTTCCAAAGGAGACATTGAGTAGTGCGCCCCATGTGTCGCCAAGTCTGCTGGCCACACTCTCGGTGGCATGACTGAGAAGTCCAGCAAGTGGGACAATGGCCACTGCATTGATAGCGAAGACGACAGCAGGGTTGAGTTGGGCAGCCTCAGCTGCAATACCTGCAGGCACTGCAATGAGGAGGACATTGACCCAGCTGTGCCATATGGCATTCTTCAGATGAACGCCAAATCGTTTGACGCCATTCTTCATGCGCGTCGGTATGGGTGGTTTCTTCTTGTTTTCGGTCGTGTCTATGGCGGAATCTCCCTGGCCCTCAATTTGGGATTCGAGCGGGGGTGGAGGAGCGGGAGATCTCGAGTGAGATATTGCGTCGACCTCGTTGTTGTGCGTGGACTTCTCAGGGTCACGTCCAGCACGGTCTCGCACTCCATCCAGTCCATACTGATGTCCGCCATTCGCCAGCGAGTTCTCCGGGGTCTCTGCTAAGGGAGACTCCGCTCCACCTGGAATGCTTAGCCCGCCAGCTTCGGTATTCTTGGTGGGCTTGGCTGCGTTTGCTTGATTTGGAAAGGGGAATGCTGGGCTGCTTTCGAGACGCTGAAGGTTCCGATTTGAGACGGTTCGTTGGGCCTGGGCGCGGTAGCGATCTTTGATAAGAGTAAGTAAAGGGTTGCCCATTCGCGTGTCGCAGCTCCAGTCGGGGGAGGATTGTTAGAGAAGGAAGAGAAGCAGAAGCAGAAGCAGGGGCGAAACTTGAAAGTGGTAGTCGAGCTTCAATCGCGGTCATGTGTCACGTGGCAAAGCACGCCTCAGCCTCAGCCACAGTTCGAAGTGGAGCCAGCGCGTGGACAAGGAATGATGGGGCGGACAGGGGGCGAATAGTGAGACTTACGCATATCAGGATTCGCCGAGAAAGTCCCACGCTCTCTGAGCAGTGCTGTTGTCTGTGATGAGCAAGAAGTTGTACGGTAGCAAGACACCCAGAAGTGAGGAGTTGATCGTCTAGTTGCCGCCTTGGCTTTAGCATTTCCAGTTATGTCACCTCACAGCCACCGACATCGTCATAAGCACAGCACATACCGGGTTGAAGCAGGCACAACTTGCACCTCAAACGATCACCTCCCGAATCGCGAATGGCATTGATACACCTGGCAAAATGATGACCCGAAGCGCCACAAGATGTTGCTCCATCACATCAGCAGTCCAGTAGTAGCGGCAGATCCTCCACGATGCCGGAATAGGTGTGGAACAGCGGCGGGGGACGAGAAGGTCAGCGCCATGCACGACAAGCTCACCAAGCAATATCGCCATGCTGCAGCACTTCAAGATCTTCTGATACGTGGACCAACCCTCACAAAGGCGTGTATCGCAAGTATATCGACCCTGCGAGCAGACCCCAGGCCACGTACTCGTGAAACATGCAGGAACCATCGTATACATCCCAGACCTACACCCAGGCTCCGTGGCTGGCGCCATACAGGACCTTTTAGCTTTGCAGGCGTATTGCTGACCCTCTTAAACGTTTGTAGCTCTCTGCCTAGTCCTATTCTACCAAATCTACATGATTGTAGCCACCTTCCACACAAGTATTTCCCACATCCTCCATCGGCCGTCCAAATGAAAAGGTCCTTCCACTCTTCTTATTGTCCAAGCCAGGTATCGCAGCTTCCCACCTTTCGGCATCCCGAATTCTGCTTCGCACGACATCTTCGGGTATCATCCGCCGCATGATAGGATGCCGAGGAGAGGGGTTGCGACTTGGCCTAATGCGACTTGGTGCATGCCTTCGAGGACTAGAGCTATCTTCGCTAAGTCCATGAGTTGGATTGTTAGAAGGTTGGTTCGATGGTCATGTGTGTAAGTCGTTCGGACTCGTAGGGAAGTTGAGGACGAGGCGGGTCTTCCGTAAACAGCATTGCTTTGGAAATCGTAGAGTGTGATCTTTTCTGAAGGCGTGTTGACTCGTGTCTAGTATAAATCGAGGTCTGTGGTGGTTGTTCCGCTCGAGGGACTGGTGATGCTGCAGTGCTGTGTTGTAGTTATAGAACTTAGCTATCTTTCTTTGAATCTTTCCTTGTCTTCAGTGATCTTCTACCAACATGCAGATCGACATACGCGTTCGAAAGGCCGAAGTGCACTGCTTTAACCAAGAGTGTCCCACTGTGCCTACCTGTATTGACCCTATAGGCCATACGAATTCAGTATAGACGCTACAGTTGGGGAAGGGAGAGAGTGGGAGCAAGGGTCTTCGGGTGATGACGTGATGCAGGAACCGTGATGGAGATGGAGACGGCTGGTTGCCTTAGATGCTCTTGTTCCTTTGGAGAACATCGTCGCCGACTTCTCCATCGCTAGTCGGCAGTATGGTGTTCTCAAGAATACCCCTACTTCTTGCCCTACTACACCTAGCAACCGCCGAACAGCCATCCGCTCCCTCGCCCATCGCCGCGCCACTGAGACAGCTGCCGTGGGGTCAGCTCAACTTCCTGCATACCACAGATACACATGGATGGCACGGCGGCCATCTCCAAGAAGCTCAATACTCTGCTGACTGGGGCGACTACATCTCATTCGCCTCACATTTGCACAAGCGGGCCGACGATGAAGGCAGCGATCTATTGCTCATTGACACCGGTGACCGCGTAGAAGGAAATGGACTCTACGATGCGAGCAAGCCGAAGGGCGAATACACGTTCGACATCATCAAACACCAAAACATAGACGTAATAACGACGGGTAATCATGAGTTGTACGTAAAGAATACGAGCATCCGAGAATACAATGAAGTCGTGCCAGATTTCAAGAACGCATACATTGCCAGCAACTTGGATATTTTCAATCCCAAGACTGGCGAGCAGGTACCGCTTGCGCAGAGATTTCGCAAGTTCACTACCAAGAATCAGGGCATTCGAATCGTCGCATTCGGCTTCCTGTTCAACTTCAAGGGAAATGCCAATAACACAATTGTACAACCGGTGGAAGAGGCGATAAAAGAGCAGTGGTTCAAGGATGCGATTGATGACAAGGAGGTGGATCTGTTCCTCGTAGCTGGACATGTCCCAGTCAGAGATAGTCCAGAGTTTGAAGCCGTGTTCAAGGCGATCCGCGCCGTAAACTGGGATACCCCGATTGTCTTCTTTGGTGGCCATACTCACATTCGTGATTATCGCAAGTTTGGAAATAAGGCATGGGGTCTGGAAAGTGGACGATACATGGAGACACTTGGCTTCATGTCCATCTCTGGGTTGGGCCGCGGTGAGAAGGATGGTGAAATGATAGCCGCGGCCAAGTCGCCAGAGTACAACCGCCTCTACATTGACAACAACCTGTACTCTTTGCATCATCACTCAGGCACCAACAAATCCACCTTTGATACGGAGCTTGGTAAGAACGTGTCGAAAGCGATTCATAGCGCGAGAAAGGAGCTGGACCTGGACTACGCCTATGGATGCGCACCCCACGACTTCTGGCTAAGTCGTGTTCCGTATCCTTCTGATGACAGCGTTCTTACCTTGCTGGATTCGAAGGTGCTTCCGGATACCTTCAAAGACGCCAAAGCACCCAGCATAATTCTTACCAATAGTGGCGCCATCCGCTTCGACATCTTCAAAGGTCCATTTACAATAGACTCCACGTTCCTCGTGTCGCCCTTCACGAGTGGCTTCAGAACGGTGAAAGATGTGCCATTCAAGGCCGCCAGTCAAGTCTTGAAAATGCTCAACAACGAGGGTCCAATCCTGCTCACGGATCTTCTAGCACTGGGAGGCGAAGATAAAAGCAAGCTCGATGAGCTTGTGCCGCACCTTCCCGTCAGCGCGAATAGTCTCCTTCACAGCGAGTCCCTGCCGACCAAGCTGCAGCCGCTGATCGGAGTACAGAGTCAAGTGCCGTTCGTGGGCAACGATGACAAAGACAAAGACCAGCCGCAAGTCCCAGGCTACACGACTAAAGACGATGCAGGCAGCGATGGCGACGACACAATTCACCAACCTATCAAGTTCTACGACGTCCCAAACTGCATCGGAACGAATGTTAGCTTTCCTGCTGCCGACGTCGAGCCTGAGAAGGTCGATCTGATCTATAATGAGTTCATTCAGAATTTTGTATTGCTTGCGCTGAGGTATCTTGGCGAGAAGCGTGAAGTGGAAGATACTACTTCGGCGCTGCATGGGAAGACCTTGACGGACGTCATCTCGGGATGGATTCATGATAATTGGCAGTGTAAGAAGGATTAGATTGTATGGCTTGTGATGGCGTAGGATAGAATCATAATGGCAAGTTCCATTACTCATTCCATTGCTCAGACTCGACCCGGCCTTTTCTTTGCATGAGATATCAAGTTAATAGCGTGATCTTCAGGACTATTTTCCAAGCCCATCCCGCCATCCGAGCTATGCTTATCTCATGTGGGTCGAACGAACTGTGTGTGAAAGAGAAAAAAAAAATCTCGACACTCTAGTTGGCTACCTAAATGGTCTTTGCATAAGATGGCACAGACGTCCTTTTGGTACGAGAAACCCTCCAGAATCCTTAGTAGTTTTGCCCACGAATTATTCAAGAGGATGGCGAATGTGCAGGAAAACCACCACCACGATTCGCCACATGCACTGCCACATCCTTTACGCAGTGCCGACACTGGAATGGACTGTGCTGGTGTACAAAAAACTCTGTTGCACGTTGATACATTATTACCTGCACCGTGCCAGAACCGCGGACGTCTTGTCTTGTCGATATCGATATCGCCTCGTCAACGAATAAGACTTGGGATGCAGGTCCAGGGCCAGCTGCATGAACATGAATCCACCAATGAATGAAGCGAGCGGGTTGAAGCCTTGCGATGCCTCTCGAACAGGTGAGCTAGACGTCACACTTTGGCATCATGGATATCGTACACGAGCTGACGTATACAGCGTTAGATCGCGATGGCGAAGAAATACGACTGGTGACTTTGACAGGTAGCCGCGCAGATTCGTCGGGTGCTGTGTATGGTAGTTCTAAGCAAGACATTGTGAAGTGCCATCTATGGCATTTCAGTTTCAGATGGGAAAACCACACCACGGACTCAGCTACGCCTCTGAATTGGGCCCAAGCAGAACCGAGTCTTTCGGGCGAGAAAATCAGTCAAGATATAGAGTTCGCAGCTCTTTCCTACGCATGGGGCGATCCAACCAAGACCAAGGCAATTGAAGTGGATGGCGTGCGTGTGTCAGTCACTGCCAACCTCGAAGCGGCTTTGAGGGCACTGCGAGATTTTACACCGATACGGAATGGCTGTGCGCTATGGATCGATGCACTGTGCATCAACCAGCGCGATGTTCAGGAGCGTAGCGAACAAGTAGGGAGGATGCGCGATATTTATCGTCTTGCTCGCGCTGTTGTGATCTGGACCGGTACCGAAGCGGACGGCAGTGGCAAGGCTTTCGAGCTGCTCCATACGATGTCCCGATCTTGGCAGGATGAGACGCATGAAGATCTTGCGAGCGCCGTGAGGAGCGGGACTGGCTCGATAGCGCCAGGTAGTTGGGCCGCTTTGACTGCGTTCATGCAAAGACCATACTGGAATAGGCTGTGGATCCTCCAGGAAATCGCTATGGGTAATCGGAGCACGCCAATTGTATGTGGCAGCCATGTTATCACTTGGGGAGAATTATACGACGCCTTGAATGATTTCGCAAGTCGATATGTCGACGTTGTATTCGCGAAGGTCGATCTAGAAAGCCGAGCAGCCGGCATCCAGTCCAATGGGCTTAAAAGGAATCACCTCATACAGCTCAATCTCCAGCAAAGAGACCAATATGTGATCGATGAAGATGGCACGCCTGAGCGTTTACTGCCTATACTCGACATCGGCCGCAAATGTCTTGTCTCCGATGACAAGGATCGTGTCTATGGTGTCTTGGGAATGTTACCAGGGAGTATAAGAAGGCAGATCAAGCCGAACTATGCAAAGAGCATTGAGGACATTTATCTCGAGTTTGCGGTGGCTGTGATCGATGCCCGCAAAGACCTTCTACTGCTGGAAGAATGCATCTGGTCTCAGGATCGGAACATGCCCTCCTGGGTGCCGGACTGGAGGCTGTCGGACAGCAATCGTTTATTCAGTGGCAGGCCAACATACAGCTGCGCCCGTGGTATTGCGGGCTCGCCAAATTTTAGCGCAGATCATAAATTGTTGCGCTGCACGGGCATTCTTGTTGATATCATCGATGGTCTAGGAGCCACGTATTTCGAAGGAGTGAGTTTCAAGAAGGATCACGATGGTATTTCACAGCCGAGGAACGACAAAAATCCATACGGCGACGAGAGTGGCCAGAGAAGGGCGGTGTGGCAAATGTTGATCGGAAATCGAACGCCAACTGGAAAGACAGCGGGTACCGAGCTAGCTTCGCTGCTCGAATGTCCGCTCGAAGACTTAGACGAGGCAAGAACTTCAGTCCCGTGGCGCGGCCGAGCGGCCCTCAACAGCCTGCTAGAGGCAAACAGACATCTGCAAGTTGGCAGTCGTACACTCGGGTCTTTCTTTGCTACTGCCAACAGCATTGACTCGGATCCACCTGAAGCTCGACTAGCTTTAGAGCGCATGTTCCGCATGTGGAGGACTCGAAGACCAATAGTCACAGCGAAAGGGTGTCTTGGTGTAGGTCCTTCGGCCGCCCGGCTAGGTGATGAGATATGGATAGTCGCCGGATGTGACTTGCCGCTGGTTCTCCGCAACACCCCCGGGACTGGACGTGAGATCGTAGGCTGTTGTTACTTGCAAGGGTTCATGGAGGGAGAGATACTGAATACCGAGTTAGCGGCACGTGTACAGACTCTTGAGATCTGCTAAGACAGGGCTCGATGGGGAGGCAATCTATGCGGAGAAGATAAGAATTGGACAATCCATATATGAATCTAGTTAAACGTAGCGGCGCCGAAGCGCGGATTCTACCTGCTTGCAAAGGCATGTCAGCTGTGTACCTGAAAGCATTTTGCGGTGACATGTGTGCAAGTGGACATATTGAGTCAGACTAGAAAGCAGTTAGCATATTTGAAAAGGACGGTGGAGGCAGCAGGGAGACAAACTTGTTGAGCTTGAACTTAAGGATTATACGTCACCGAGGACCTCAGAAGTTATCGTTTGAAGAGGAGATCATCATTCGAATGCTGTTGCTGTGGTGCTTAAGTTAGACTTGGTGGCGCGCATACCTGTGTTAAGACTGTTGATGATGGGTTTGGTGAGGTTGATGAAAAATACTGGAGGCGTGGAGGAGGAAGGAAGAAGACGCGTGCAGAATTTTGGAGGTTGTAACTTAGTGGAGGAGCAAAAATTGTGGCACGGATGTCGGCAGAGAGCATGGGCTAGAACTAGCGCGAAAGTCTAACATTTCACAACTTCACCATCCTGATTCCTGAGAAGACGCGAAGAATGGCCGTCAAAGCGAGGAAAGCGAAGTCCTAAATGAGGAATAGCTTCTTGTCATCTTCATCTTCACTCATCACGTTCAAAAACGAGGTGGGCATCAATTATGATATATTATGTAGCGGGTCATTGGATATCTCTACAGCACAGAAGAATACTGTATTGCTGCAAATCAGACCGCCGCCGTGTCCCAAAGCACCAGAAATGCAAGCTCAATCTCCATCTCAGGCGGCTGTGTTCGTAACTTCTTGACGAGCTGTCGAACAGCAGCTTTGCCGCGCGCCTCGTCTCTTGCGATGCGTGGCTGAATGTTTCCGCCTTGAAGCTCAGACTTGCATTTGACTCGAACCTCTTTGATGCGGCCGCTGCGTCGCAGCTCATCTGGCAGGTACGACTCAATCTGCTGGAAGAGCTGCGCGCCGCTGTCGAAATCTTGGAGCTCCATATGATCCGTGTACTCGTACTCCGTGTCTCGTCCCCAATTGATCTCGACTGTGATATTGTGCATGCTTCTTCTCGTCGTGGGAAGAGACTCATTCGTGATGTCGGCCGAAAGTTCCCGTTTTGGCTCGACGGGAGGCAAGGCTTGTTTCATCTGGCCGTCTACAGAGCGCTTTCGAGGAAATGCAGTAGCTCCTGTTACCACGTCGAATGCCTCGAAGCGGACAATCTTTTGCAGGAGTGGAAAGTCGCTTTGTGTCTCGGGATAGTTGGTGAATGTCGAGCGCAGCACTTCCAGCTGCTCGCGGCTCATTAAAGGATACGAATCGAGCACCCGAGCGGCTGCAGAGCAGGCGCATAGTGGTCCAAGTATCTCTTCAGCAAGCTTTGCTGTCCGTTCGACAGCGGGCGTCTTGGAGCGAAAGTCCGGTCTACTTGCCTGAGAAACTGATGAAGCTCGTATCTGCGCGGGTGGCAAGACTCTGGGTCCAGTAGCTAGGGCACGAATGCGCTTCTCCAGCAGGAAGAGATCATCCCTGGTGTCAGGAAATTCGACTAAAACGCTTTGAAGATTCTCCAGACGATCGCGGCTCATGGTTGGATAGTTGGCAAGCAATTGCCTTGCGACAGTGCAATCTGCGAAATCGCCTAGGATTTCGCGTGCATCCGGTGTAAGTCGTGGTGCCTGCTCTTCGTCTGAGGTGAGACCCGTATTTCGTGGTGGACCATCAGACTGGTCATTTCTAATTCCATTCCAAGGCAGTGTTTGCCGATAGGGAGACATGTAGCCACTCGGATTAGGCGGTGGACGAGTTTCTGCCGGTTGTGTTGTAACGACAGCGATAGTATCTGGCTCTGCGCGACGGCTCGGCTCTTCACTCGGTGGCCAACACGTCCCGGACGAAGCAAGTCGCGACAGCTGCCTACAGCTCACTCTTAGTCTAACTACTAGCGAGTCTGCTCTAGTTCCGTCCTCTCGGACCACACGAGCTCGTTTCGAAGGTCCTTCCTGAGGAGACGCCTGTCCAGGTAAACGTTTCTGACCTGTTTGGTGGTGGGTAGCTGCGAACGAGCGGCTGCTTGGAGGATGAGCATAGGCTCCAGCAACAGATGGCAGACCGTGCGGGATGAGCGGCACCGGGGACGTGTATGCAGCGAACTGTTCGTGAAAGGTTCGGAACTTGTCGCTTAGCCTGGGCTGCTCGAGAGGGCTTACGCCAATGCCGGAGTCCTGGTCAGGCTCATCTTCCTTGGGAATGCTTTCCTCTGACTGTACGTAGATATTTTCGTCCAGCTGAGCTTCTCGCTCACCTACAGTGTCCTGTTGTAGTTGTTGATCGAGCTGCTTTGCCGCCTGGCGTCGCGACTTCTGCAGTTGATTCTCGTGGTACTGTGGAAGTGTAAGTGGCTTCACATCACATCGCCAAGCCAGTTCGCACGTCTTACATTGATGCATTTCTCGATTATGAGCTCGATGAAGACGTCCTGAAGGCTGCAAGTATGTCAGCTTGAACTTGTAAATTCCACCGGAGGATGACTTACGTCTCGCGATCATGGATATCGGTGTAATGCAGAGATTTGGGATAGCAGCCATCGTGTCGTGTGTTAGAAGGTTCTTCCAGCCATGGCGGCCGGCCATCTTCCGGGCTAGGCCATATTTGAGGTGCGTATTTGTTGAAGAGTCGCATGGCATCGTCTTTGAGTGGCTGCGAGTCGCGAATTTCATCGAGTGACTTATGGACATAGGTCGTCTGAATCAATTTGATGCCTTTGAGTGCTGCTTCGATCGGAGGCGCGTCTTTGTTGGACTGCCGACTTATGCCTCGCTCGCTCTTTAGGCCCAAAGTGCGCTCAATGGTGAGAACCTGGCAACTGGCGTTAGCGTAGTAGACGATGGAAATCATGGCGACGCATCATACATCACGCTGATTGCGCCCGTTCCTCGTACTGCGAGGCGCTGTCATGACCAGATGGTAGAGCGCGCGCAATTCGAGGTTGGAGGTTGAGGTTGAGGGCGGAATTGGGAGCTAAGTTCAAGGCAGGACTAGCCAGAAAAGCGTAGAACCAGGACGCGATGTATTCTGGCAGCGACCGATCTTTGAATGACATCGGCAAGCAAGGCAAAAATTAATGGCTTCGAGGCGGATAGATGTCGCGACAATGCGCCGCGGCCGAAGAAGATAAGGAAGAAAATAGGAAGTGAAAGGTAAGAAGCTATGTCTAAGTTCTAGCCTAAGTAAGCGCCCGGGAAAGTAAGTGCAATCTATCACACTATGACTAGCAGCGGCAATAAGTATATTGTCAATCGATAGCTGGTTCTAGTGGTCAAATTAGTAATCGACATAAGTCTATGCGATGCACCAGACAGCCAGTGCTATAGGATAGCATCGCCATAGCATGTCGCCTCGGCTATGACAATAAGTGATTACCGGAAGGAACGGACTCGGAAAGAGGTAATGTGCGAGGCAGAGACGGAGGGCTTGGCATTACACAGATGGTACCGGTACGTGTACAGTATTGGACATCACGACCATTGAACCATCATCGAGGCCTAAAGCGTCATGGGCCGGAACTCGTCTTGATTGCTTCGTATTCTGAATGATGCTCGGCAGCCTTGCTTCATACTCTATGGCCTAGGAAAGATGGGACAGGCACGCATTTCAAGGCTACAAGTACATAATCGCATCACTTCTTACTGTATCAGATCTCGGATCTCGGATCTCCGCAGCTCCATTTCCGACGTTTCAAGCTTCGTTTCAAGCTTGAAGCTTCTATCATCCCAGCAAACCGATTATAGATCAGCAAGCAAGCTCTGACTAGAGATGTTAGACACAGCAACACAAGGTCCGTGTACACGGTGATAACACCGTGTACACAGCCATTTTGGGACCTAGCCTTATGAACACAGCGGTTAATATGCCTAGATACAGTGGATAACTATGTGGAGCCCTAGATATCCGGCGTAATATATCTTGTCCGGCATAGGTCCGAGGATGACTAAGCTGTGTCTTGTGTATGTTCACACCGTGTACACTGTGAACATAGGGGCTAATTTTAAAAACACGGTGACTCTACATCTCTAGCTCTGACAGGGAAAACATCACAGCTCACCAACCCGACCATGAGCAGCGTCGTCTTGTCTAATGTAAACCAGTCCGACAACGCCCAAATCAACGCCAAGGTTCAGCGACGCCTAGATAAAATGGCGGCAGACTGGAGCAACCTGCCAAAAGAGCACAAGTTACGAAAGTTCTCGGAAGCGTTGGGCGATATCTTGAAAAATGCTGGGTACAACGAGATGTATGGAATTGAGCTGAAGGCGCCAGAGGGAGAGTCAGTGCCGACCAAATACTGCCAACTAAAATCACTACTGACGCCGTCACAGCCAGCCGACAGCTCACACCACGCTCATCATCCTCCAGAAATTCCTACGAGCCAATGTCGACGATCTGGAAAAGGCAAAAGACCAGCTCCTGCATGCGCTGAAGTGGCGCAAAGAGTACCAGCCGTTGAAAGTGAGGGATGAAATCTTTGACGCCGAAAAGTTTGGAAAGCTGGGATACGTAACGAAAGTCAAGGGCGCAAGCGAAACACCCAACGACGAAGACGTCGCGACCTGGAATATTTACGGCGCGGTGGGGAAGGATATCAAGAAGACATTTGGAGACACTGATGCGTTAAGTCGGGCCATTTTCTCAGTCAATCATGATTACTGACGCATCTCACAGCTTCGTTCGCTGGCGAGTCGCTCTCCAAGAGCTCACGCTTCAAGAACTCCACCTCGACCAAGCCGACAAAACCATTCCCGACTATGGCAAAGGCCCCGACCCATATAAATCCCTCGCCGTCCACGATTACATGTCCGTCTCCTTCTTCCGCCAACCCCCCGAGATCAAAGCCTCCTCGAGCAAAATCATCGACATGTTCCAGCGATACTATCCGGAGACTGTGTCGTACAAGTACTTTGTCAACGTGCCACTCGTCATGCAATGGATGATGAGCGCAATGAAGGCGCTGCTGTCGAAAGACTCGATTCAGAGCATGACTTGGATGACGTACGGGAGCGAGTTGTATAAGTATTTGGGTAAAGAGGTGCCGAAAGAATATGGTGGTAGTGGACCTGCTTTGAGAGAGATTGCCGTTACACCGAAGTATGGTGCGACAAGCTCCGAACCAGAAGCCGTTGCACCAGCAGAGGAGAAGAAAGATGTCGAGCCTACTACTATAGCTGAGACTCAGGCTGCTACCACCGAGCCGGTTGTTGCTGCTACACCAGAGGTCACTGGAAAGCCTGAGGAGAAGGCCACGGTGGCTTGATCCTTTCCTCAACAGGTAGACGACATCTTTGCTTCGACGCGCTATACCCCGTATTCACTATTTCACGAGAAGAAAGGTACGCGATCCCACCTTCGATCCCTACTGTCTGTCATTGTTGCATCATGAACAGCACCATTCTTCATTCCCGTCTCGCTGCAAGATCATTTCGCACTCCGAGGGCTGTTTTCATTTTTCGAGCTACTCTTCGACTTGATATGAGCCCATAATAATTTTTCCTTATTAACGCAGCGGAGCGGAGAAGGGAAGCTTTTGATATCCCAATTTATCGTTGCGCGGTCGCCTGTTCCTAACTTAGAAATGCTAAACGAGGAATAAAAAAGGGGAAAAAAAAAGAGGAATCCGCAGCTATCGATACGCCGAGATAGTAAAGTCTATTTGGAGGCGAGGGAAGAAAGAAAGAAAAGGAGGAAAAATTGTATATTTGATCTATGCATCTCAAGCTTCGTATCTAGAGGTAAAGTAGAGGGATTAACTTACTGAGTGGTAGGCACGGTTGCAGGTGTGTGCGTGTAAAGTCTAGGCATGCTTCTTCCGTCCTTCTCATCAGTTTTGGCTTCTAACTCGGTGTTGATGTCCCGTCCCAAGAATTCTAGAGTATCGAACACTCACGTACAATCTTACTAGCTTCGGATATCGAGTTTGCACGTTACGTTCGAATAACGCAAAGCCAATGGCCGCCTGTGAGAAGCTGAAGCACGACGGCATGATTTGCAGAACCAGGCCCTCGAGCAAAGAAACAATGTGATGGATCTCTACGACCGACCCTTTCGGGCCAGCCGATCATGCCAGCGACGGGATTACTGATTCCTTTTGCACACGCATGTGCACTAAGCGACAACAAAAAGCGGCGATGAAGAAACCAGGAGTAGCCGAGTGGGTGGAAAAGGCTGAAGATCGAGGGCTCCGATTGCCTAGCGAGCCAAGTATGGTTGCAGATATCGAAATAGGCTCATCTGTTAGATGTGCTATATCTAGTGTGCAGAATGATACCCGTCCCGAACTGGTGGAGGGTTGGAGAGCAGCCGCCGACAGATAGGACTTCCAGCCTCCTTCGGAATCACGCGTCGATTCAGCTGTATCTGCGCACACGTCTCGGATTTGATGGCCTTGGCGGAGAGATTGCGAATTGGCTTCGAATTGCTGTGGCCCATTTCATTGAATGAGTGGTCAAAGCACACGAAGCAAAAGGGTGATCTTTGCAGGTCGTAAGTTTGCACCATAGACAGTGCCGTTCCCAGGTTGCCGGAACGGAGCAGGCGCAGCTGGGGTGCGGTGCGCTCCGGGAGACCAAGCGTATATGCATGCTGCACCATGACTTTTCGATGGTGCAGTGTCATGGTAGGTGCATGGTTGCCGGAAAGACTACTGCGTACCAGTCAGATTTAAATTTTTGATCTTGGAGTTGACTGCTGAGCGTGATCTATTCAGATGTTGCGCCAGGTGTGGAACGGTCCAATTCTGTTTGATGCCCTGTTTCAATGTTTCCATTTCTGAAATCGACCAGCGTAGCGAACTTCCTGGACTTGGCAGCGTGATGCCTTCCTGAGGTTGCATATCACGGGGCCGCACCAAGCGCTGTTTCCATATGCGTGCGTAGACGTGCTTTACTGCGCGGCGTAGTTCTTTGGCTATGAACGACACCCTCTTGCCTTGCAAAAAAAGTGTTTCCAACTGTGTGTCCTCATCTTCGCTCCATGGGCCCAATCGTGTTGGCTCTGCGAGGCGTGTGGGCTTCGCTCGTGCACTGGGGTGCAGCAAGCGGGCTCGTTGCGTTATTGCTCTTAGCGATCGATGCGGGAAATGGGGAACCAAGGCCCTGTCGGTCAGTCCATCGCATCGCAGCTTCCGGAGTAGGGTGTCTTCCTCATGAGACCAGCGGGCTCCGCCTGCATGCTTGGGTGTCGAGGTGTTCGCGCTTGCATTCGGCCGCGAGAGGTACATCGTACGGACCAACGATGTGCTTGGAACTCCTAGCTTTTCGGCAATTGCTTGGTAGGTGTAGCCTGAGTGGCGCAGAGCTACTATGTCTGCCAGCTTGTTGTGTCTCGATACGTGCGCACGCTTCGTGCTGGGCGGCAAGCGGTGGTCCTTCACGAGCTTGTAGCATTTCTCGGCGATGCTCTTGTAGCTTCTGCCGCTGAGAGGCGAATGCGACGCCAAGTGCTCGTACGACACACCCGACGACCGCAACCTGATCAGCTCCGCAGTCTCCTCTGGTGTCCACGTGCGGGCATGCCTTTTCTTATCGACCGCCTGGCCCTGCCTCAGGCTCTCAGTGGCCAGATGTTGCCTCCGACTCTTGACGACTGCTTGCACGCACGAGTGCAAGGCTGATGTGAGGCCCGTCGCACCTTTGAGCAGCTGCATGTCTAGTCAAGCACTTTCGTGCCGCGCGTTGTGAATTCTGAAAGCAGATTACTTATTGACTTGGCACTTTCCGAAAGAACACTAGCGCGATCTGTTTCCATCGTGGAACAAAGAGAATCATGACAATCGCACAATCTGTATTTCGGCAGTATGGCCACTCCTATTCCTACCGTGGAAGACGTCAAGGAATTTCTACCGATACCCGCCAATATCAACGCAGTGGCCCATCCCGAAGATCCGACTGCCAGTCATGCTCTAGCAATGGCCGACCACGACGACAAGGGAGCCGCGCAGGAGACTCACGAGCATGAAGTGAAGGACCTGGGCTGGACGGAGCATGTCGACCACATCGAGAACCCGCTGGTGGGCGGCATGCACAATGAAGACTTGTGGCTGCTCGTACGCCGCTTCAACAAGCAAATGTACCATGTCAAAGAATATCCCTACCCGGTGCCGGGCAACCTAGATCTCAACATCGCCGACCAAGAAGACTTCTCTCCCGACAAGCTACGAGCCAATATCGAGCGACTGTACATGACGCTCATCATTGGACTGATGGGAGCTGCGAAGCAAATCATGCGATTACGTTCGTGGCGCGAGACTCGGCGGACGGCATGTTTCTGTGCAGCATATTTCACTGCCTGGACTCTCGACTTCCTGACTCCACTCTTCCTGAGCCTGCTGATCGCGCTGATTGTCTACCCACCATGTCGAGACGTATTGTTTCCTCCAGCGCCACTTGCACTTGTCTCTGCGAGTACGGGAGGTGTTCAGAAGCCAAAGGCAGGTGTGTTGGCATCTACAGACTCGGCTACAGGTGCACCGGAGGAGCACAAGGGTGAAGCAGTTGAGGCCGAGGCTAGTAACGTGGTCAACAGTATTGCTTCTGTCGCCTTGTCAAGCGTGGCCGGGAAGCACCCGCAGAACGAACCACCGCATGCTGAAAATAGCAAAGGAAACGACTCTATTCCTGATCCTACAGCACTGGCCATGAGTGCGAGTAATGCTCGCTCCAAGACAGGTGGCCAAGACAGCGTGTCCAAGGACAAGACCAAAGTTCCCATGGAGACCGCAATATGGAACAAGATGAGGCCTATCATGCATGGCATCGCTGAAGTCTCCGACACGTGGGAACGATTCGGCAACGCACTGTCTCCTACCTCACCCTTCCCACGCGATCTCTTCCGTCTGCGCATAGCTGCAGTCATTGTGCCACTCCTCGGCGTCTCCATCTTCGTCACCTCCTACATGCTGGTGAAGGGCATCACTTTCGGCGTAGGCTTCGGGTTCTTTGGTGACCCAGTAATCCAGAGAGGACTCCTCTGGCTGAACAGCCACTTCCCCAAGTGGCAGAAACTCCTAGAGCTACGCAATACTCTCTTGAAGGGCGTGCCAACCAACGCTCAACTCACCATAACGCTCCTCCGCATTGGAGAAGCAAATAAGGCTCCAATCCCACCACCGCCATTCTCCCATGGAGCCCCGCCAGACGAGCCTGTCGAGTTGACCGAGGACGAACTTCGTGCTGCGGGCGCCGATTGGCCTCTGAATGCCACCGACGAAGAGATAAAGGCTGCCATCGCGCATGATCCCACCACAGCCCATGAGACGGCGGGTACAGACGTCGACGAGTCGAAGAAGAAATCTCACGGAAAAGCCGGCGCCAAAATCTTGGGGTTCCTCAAAGGAAACGTGAAAGCCAGCGTCGACACAGCCTTGGGCGTCGACCACCTCAAAGCCAAAGCCGGAAGCGAACCTTCCAAACAACGCCTCGGCGTCGTCCCCTCCCGAAACGCCTCCTCACAACTCTCCGGCCCCATCGATTTCAAATGTCGATACCACGGCAAAAAAGGCCATCTGTACATCGCCACCAAAGCCACAATCCCTTGCATCGGTTTCAGTCTCGACGGCTCGGGCCTTCTTCATCCCGTGTGGACCGTGGCGCTCGCTGATATTCAAGCGTTGAAGAAACTTGGGGGTTTGGGATGGAAGTCGAAACTTGTGGTGGGTTGGGCTTTGGATCGCGAAGTCGCGGATGGTTTGGAGATTGTGGATAAATTGGGGAATTCTTGGATTGTTACGGCCATGGTTTTGCGGGATGAGCTTTTTAATCGCCTTGTTGCCATGGGTGGGCAGAAGTGGGAGGCTTGGTAGAGTAGATTGTGATATCGACAGTGGGAAGGTGTTTGGGGTTTGGAGAGGTGGTGTTTTTTATGATACCTATGAGCACACAACAACGTATTCTATGCAATCCTCGTCTCGCTGCCTGAATCCTGGTCACTTTGGCGTGCTATTTCTACTGAGCATAGAGAGGCGTTACTCGTCTCCTTTTGTAGCAAAGGGAAGCGTAATGCCCTCGTGCGTGTAGAGGTGTTTTCCTTGGGACACTGTTCCTTTCCGCGTGCAGCGCAGGCAGAATCTCGTGGCCGAATCCTGGCGTCGATATGCACCTGCGTTACTCTTCTCCTTTTGCAGCGAACGGGAAGGTGATGCCCTCGTGCGTGCAGAGGTGTTCTGGTCCAAATACTTTTCCTTTCCGCGTGCAGCGCAGGCAGAATTTTCGTATGCCATTTTCCGTCTCGGCTGCCTTCGTATGGTATTTCTTGGTCCTGGCATCGCTTATGATTCTGGGGCATAGAGAATTGCCGACGCAGGAGGTGAATGTAGATTCGCACATTTGGAGATTTGTTATCATGCTCTCTTCAAATAAGACCTTTCTCATTGACTCCAAAATATTTTGGACGCTGTTCTTCTCTGCATTTGGGATGGGCCACAGTTCCAATTTACCAAGTCGTCGCAGGGAGGCCACGGCATAGTTGTCCTGAAAGGTGCAACCCAGGGTACATGAAGCCCAGCTTTGCCTCCGGATGTTGCAAGAGTCAAGCATATCCTTCTGTACGAATGCCGACAGCGACAAGAGTGCTCCCATGCGCTGATCTTCCAGAGCAGCTATGGACCACGTTAGCTTGTAGTTCTTCTGTCTTCGGAGAGAGAGCATTTAATTAATACATACCAAAAACATCCGGAACCCGGCTCGAGTCGCTTCTGATGGGCTCAGAAGCTTCCAGAATCAGTCTCTGACAGATGCGCTCGAACAGCTCGTGCTGATGGCAAAAGTAAGCGCAGTCGAGCATTCTGCCAAGATCTTTCATCGACACAGTAGTAGTGTCCACTTGCTTCACCATGATGTAGTACACCACTGGCGCAATCGCGGTGGCGCACTGATACTTGTCGACAAGCTGGGCAATCACCTCCAGTCCATTGACATCGAGTTGGCTTTCCACGCAGTCGTTCTGGAGGTGCATGATATTGAAGATGATCTCCATGGCCCACGCATCATCGTCCGGAAGCTCAATCTCGACACGGGAGTCCTTCAACAGAGTGCTGCCCTCCTTGAAATGCGGGCGGAGCATCGCTTTGAATACTGGCGATGCTCGACTGACGACTGTCGATGAGACTCGGTAGCGGCGAGTAGTTTCCAGCCCATGAGGACAAACGAAGATGACATCTCCATCTGCCTCGATCTCGATATTCTGCATCTCCTTCTCCGCCATTGACGAGTTTGAATTCAGAAGCAAATTGAAAAGCCGCGAGCCTTTTTTTTCTGGTGGTGGTTTTGCCAAGTCTTCACATGTTCCAGAAAGGGAAACTGCGTGTCAATAAACATGGAAGCTGCAATCAACAATGACACAAGCGCGACCTACATCTAGCTTCACTTTCACCGTCATACAAAGCCACGCATCTCCAACGCAGCTCTTTCATCGCCAAACGCCCACTCTTCAAGCATGACCGACAACGAAGGATCCCGCGCCTTCTCGAAAATGCAGAAACCAACACCGGCATCAGGACCTCTCTTCCCGCATCTTAAGATACCAATCTCCAAAGCACCACTCAGTCAGACGCCAACACCGACCGCACCGATGCCTCCGATACCCTGCGCGCCACAGTTCTCGTTGTCCCGATCCTCGCCACTCTCTCCCTACACATCCTACACGACAGACCCTTTTTTCCCAGCTACAACGACGCGATGTCGAAAAAAGGGGGAAAACATATTTTTTCCTATAACCTTTCGTAACAGAAGAAGCACAAGGATAATAAAGAAGAGCGGCGGTGGGATTGAGGGAATTCGGGACTATACATACATGAGAATTGAGAAGAATAACCTGATCCTTAAGCACGACGATAAAGGGTAGGCAGACGAACTCTCTGTAAGTATCGACTTACATGGTCAATTAAGCCGTCGTCTGATCTGCGCCTCTCGCAGCGGCAGTCAATTCTCTGGTCAGCTCAGCAGAAGATTCTCCATCTTGCATCTCAACATCGTCATCATTATCATCTGCTTCCTCTTCCTCTTCCTCTTCTCCTTCACCCTCATCGTCGCCTTCATCTTCCTCCTGCTCACGTCTGATCTGAGCCAGCGCACGAGCTCTGTCCAGACCAGGGAAAAGTGGTCCATCTTGCCGCCTGATTCGCTCTGGACTACCTTCTTCCTCCAATTCGCTCAATTCGCTCTCATCATCTGCACTATCATGAATGCTACCAGGAGCGCTGGTCTCCGTAGACGGAGCACCAGATTCAACTTGCCGTTCGCGATCGATAATGTTTTGGATAACAGTACTCTTGAGGGGCGGGGCATTCGATGGCAAGACTGGCGTGTGTCCGTGCACCGGAGGCTTGCTCTTCTGATAACAGCTTTCGGCGCAAGTTCTGATTTCACGACGACCGACTCCCATTTTGCGTCGCACTGGCGCTGGATCGGGTTCTTTGGATGTCGAAGGCGCCATTGGGACTGCTGTTGATGGAGGCGGCTGGGCAGCAGGAACCGACTCGGCAGCACCATCGAGATTCATGATGCTCATGATGCCCATCTTGGCATGCGAAGGACTGGCAATGTGTGGTTCGGATGCAAGTGGAGGTGGCGCACGGCTTGCCTCTTCTTCCTGCTTGACTCGCCTCTCCTCATCTTGAAGCTGCTTGCCAACGGTTTGGAACAGATGAGCGTAGGCGTCGCCGATCAAGTCATCAATGGCACCAGGCTTCATAAGCGATTGATTGACCTTTTTCAGCTCTTGAACCTCTCGTAGCACATCAAGAGCAGGTGAGGCACCATTTTCTTGCTTCTGCATCCACATCTCCAAAGGCTCCTTCCTGGCTTGAAATTCCTCATACGCAATGTTACTGAACGTAGAGGTTTCCAGGCCCTCTTGAAGACTTGCATGAGATCGCAACAGGCGGAGGTAGGCGTTGCATAGCTCGGCCCATACCTGACCGTGTTGAAAGACGTCGTGAGGTCTCCGACGCACTCTCCGCGCGAGTGCTTCAAGATCCTTTCGGTCCTTCAGCTGCTCCAGAATCTTGGCGAAGAATAGGGTGTAGCGAGCGGTATATACGAAATGGCGTCCAGCTCGTTCATTCTCCGGTCTCCAAACTTGCAGGACCATGGTTTTCGTAAACATCTGCTGAGTCAACTGCTCCTTGGCAGCGAGAGCCGCATTTTCTTCACCTGTGTTTTCCATTTCAAGCTCTTTGCGGTCGTAAACAATCTGCGCATAGCGAGCAATGATGCGATGATACCAGTTCGACTTGTCGGCTGCTCGAAGCTTTTTGAGCACAGCAAGAATATACGGCACCCATTCATGTCTGCCGTCTGGAAAGTCTTCGCGCCGGGAATAGTGCGTGTGGTGAATTGCTTCCTTGGCCTGCTCCAAGCTAATACTTCCACGAATATACAGCTTGTGGACGATGCTGACAAGCTTGTAATGAGGCTCGAGGAGAGGCTCCTTCTTGGAATCTTTGCTTTCTTTCTTGTCTTTGTCGGGAAGCATTTCTAATGCACGCACGAACGCCTGGAGGACCTGCTCGCCAGATGGCGCTGTATCATGTCGCCTACTTTCATTGCTCGCAGAATGCATCTTCCACACACATTTACCGATCATGTAGTGGAGCTGCCATTGATCCGGCCTACCAGGCAGAGCGCGCTTGAACAGGACATTCGCCAGCTTCCAGACAGTGTAGTCCTTCAAAGGTTCGAATGGCCGCTGCTTGTGGATGCCGTAGTTCCGGCTGACGAATATCTCGAGATCCTCAACATCGAACGGCTTCATATCGAAGGGAGCTCGCGAAGAGCTGTACAAGCGAAGCGCAAAATCATGGTAGAGCTCGGTCATCTTGCTCGAAGTCTCGAATTGCAAGTCGGCCGACCGATGCGCCAGTGCCGTCGCCATAGTATAGCAGTGGATGGCGTTGCGTTGGAGCGTGATGATGTCGCCCATGTTACTGTTCAGCTTTTCAGCAGACCAGACAACAGTCTCCTCGATCTTGGTATCATATGCTTGTGCAAGCCGGAACCATGTTTCCCAATGCTCCATGGTCACTTCGAGATCCTGATTGAAGAGAGCGATAGCGATGTCGACATCGTCGAGCGGTGTGGGTGCCGTTCGCTTTTGCGACCGAAACTTTGTCAAGGCGATGTGACCCATCAGGAAGTACCAGCCCTTTGAAGCGAGTAAAGCATCTCCGTCTGGGATCGCCGTGACTGCCAGCTGACTGCCTTCGCCCTTTAGACACCCAAACAGCTCGAGCGGGTTGACAGCAGACTTGAGGAATGCTCGATAGATCTCCCTATTGCGAAGCACCGCTTCAGTCGGCTTCTTCCGGGCCAGAGCGCCATGAACCTTGTCGATCGTGTCTTTCAGCGTATGTTTCACGAGTTCTTTGATTGGCAATTTGCTGGCTTGGGCCAGTAAGAGGTCGACAGCTTGCAGAGCCACACCGCGATCGAGAAAAGCATCCTTAGTGCAATGGTGCTCGATCAGCTCGTATGAGGGATTCAGGAAGCAGTTCAAGCCGTACAAGTCGTAGAGCACCTGTGCTTGCTCGCTGTCGAAACCATCCACGTTTTGCATTCCGAAGAACTCATCCTTGAGCATGCGAACGAAAGCGCGATTCTCGCAAGAGCAAAAGCCTCGTATACCCAAGTTGCGATGGACGGTGCGCAGGAAGTCGAAGCGATCCTCTAGCGGAGTCGGATACAGTTCGCCATTCTGCTTGATCGCCTCTTTCAGCAGGAAGTAGAGCAAAATCCAGATCCTGACTTGTGATTCATGGGTCATCGTCATCACATTCTTGAATGAGGCTACCGGCAAGCCGTTGGTCATGGTCGGAGGCTGTGACTGTCCCACACGCAATGAATCCTCGGCCACATTGAAGACTTGCAGGAGTTGCAGTATCTCGCTAAAGTTGTTCACTGCAAACTTGAGGTAGGCGTCATCAATGCACTCGAACGCATCTGTGTTTTGATTTGCAGTCTCGTACATGAGTCTGACCAAATTCAAAACCAGCCCGAGGCTCTTCAATGTGCACACCAGTGTTTCATGCGGATCCAAAGAGGCCACATTGGGCGATTTGAGCTCTTCCAATACCATGCCAATCATTCGCAGATGACAGCAGAATACCATTGGTGCATATTCAATACGGTGATAGGCATTCCTGAGGCGCTGCCAGAGCATCAAACGAGTCGAGATTGGGCTTGCTTCAAGGAATCGCACGACCTCAGGCGCAACATTTGTGGCCTCGCACCTGTCTGGTCCGTCAAGCTCACTCTCTTCGGAGCCATTCTTGGCAGTGTCCAGTGTCTCTAGCAAGGGCTCCAGACTCTCGATGACCGCCGCTGGGTCGGAGAGATCCTGATTGGTGACCTTCAGGAAGAAGTCTTTGGTAGTAAGCTTCGATACCTCCCGATCAAGAGCCGCAATGGACAACTCGGGCATGATGGCATTGTTTTGCAAATGGATGGTCGGCTCGCCAGCTTTGACGAAGAGTGCTCGTAGGTCGTCCATGCATTCCAAGACATGGCCTTGACTGATGTCCGAAGAGGCGTTGAGCTGAAAGGTGATTGTCCAGAAGAAGCGCAGGCTGAGAGGGTCGTTGAGGTCGACCAGGTCGGAAGTCTTTGCGTGCAGCTGCATCGACTCCCTAGCAAGCTCAGACCAACGCAACAATCGATTACCCTGAGCAATGATAGTGTCTTTGTCGACACCACTGTTGGGCTCTTTGATCAAACAGTAGATGTCAAGATGCAGCTCGAATACGGTCTGCGCCAAGGTTGCCAAGCCATATAGAGACGGGCTTGTCATGTCCTCTTGGTCTGCATATCTGAACTTCTCGAGCTCCGCACTCGCTTCCTCAAAGATGGTCTCGTCAAAGTTGACGAGCAGTCGCACAACCATGGTCTTGAGGGCCTCTGGCCATTGATATTCTGTGTAGCTGCTAGGTCGGCCAAAGCCTGGCCGCAACAACTGTTCAACGAACTTCCATACAGCTTGAGACGTTAACGTCCATCGGCTGTTGATGTTCTCCAGAAATTCGCCAAGGGTGTCATTGGGCATCGGTGAGGCCTTGTGTACCGCTTTCGAGGGACCTCCACTGCCCAGACCGCCACCAGAAATTGAAGAGCCTGAGACTGACCCAATCTCGAGGTTCTCGGTACGTGAGAGTAGGAGATGAGACAATTGATCATTCCACTTGTCCAAAAATGCCTGCAAGTCAGAGCGTGTCTGCCGAAGACTTTGGCCAGAAGAATCGCCAGACGGCGTACTGTCATCCGATGTAGAGCAATGCATTTCTTGCCGCACGTTGCGAGGAGCATCGAAGCCAATAATTCCGAGTCTCTCGAAAAGGTTCCCAACTGTCTCAAACATACAGTCGTCAGCGGCCTGGAATTCGTTCAGCTGCTGCTCGTACTCCCAGCGAGTATTTGCATCTATGATAGCCTGGCGATCAGCAGCTGCATCCGCAGTAGAGTCTCGAGCACGTAGCCGTTTGCTCTTGCTCCGGCCCTCTTCGGCGTTTTCTCCCAGCCCCGCTGCATCGCCCGACCGCTTGCGAGAAGGCAACGTCACCATCTTAGGCGACTCGTCCATGTTGACGTCCTCGTCCTCGTCGACTGGCGACTCCGCCACCTGCATGCTCGGATCGGCCGCAGAGATCTGTGGCTGAACAGTAGGTTTGCCGCCGTCCGAGCCTGGAAACTGTGCCGACAAAGATATTGGGAAAATGATCTGCCATTTTGGGATGATGATTCTTGGGAGAATGACTTTTGGGCTGAGAGGTCTTTCCATGGTATTTGGTTCGGGCGGGGCGGCGCTATTCATGTCAAAGCGAATCGCAGGCGCAGGGAGCAGCGTAGCGGTGCCGTTCTGCTCAGAGGTTCGTTGTTGAAGGAGAATCTCGCCAAGCCCTGCCCAAGTGGAAGGTGCCTTTAGTGTTATGCGTTCTGGAGGCGGAGATTCCCGTGGAGCTTCGTGCTCTCTCACAACTGCTTCTTGCTTCAAGAGGGGGTGATAATGGTGGAGTTTTTCTCTCAGCATTTTTGAGAGTATTCTTCGTTTACCGGCGGATAGAGGTGGGTGGAGGCAAGAGAGTTGGTCCTGCAGCTGCAACAGCAATTCTCGAAGCTGTTCGCCTGCAACGCCTGCATCGAGCCCTGGCAGCGACATGATGTTGCTCAAGCCCCCGTCCTCTCCGTCAAGCACAGATTCCAGGCAATAGCGAGCCACGCGCTTGCTGTGCAGCATTTCCCCTACCGAGGCGGTGCGGCGCCACAGATCCAAATCGCTGTCATCTTTGTCGAGAGCCTCCACAAAGTGCGTCAGGGCTTGCGTGGCATCGGCCAAGATGTGCTTGAGAGTGACATTGAACGTGTCGAACTTTGCCGCAAGCGCCTCGAGCTTGAAATTGGCGTAGTTTTTGTGTGACAGATGTAAGATCTGAGGAAGAGTACTCGGCCCGTCCACGCCGCCAGATGAGACAGCTGTGCTTGCCGGAAGGCCGTCGAGGAAGTCGTCGGCTTCCGCAGTCGGCCCATAGAGTTCTATTCGGCCAAGTTCTGTCTGAGATTCGGGCCATTTGAAGATGTCCGAGTCAAACAGCTGCTGGTAGGCCTCGGCGGCAAGGTCAAACGAGTGCGGGCCATCAGCGTGGTATTTCAGGGCAGTCTGGTAGAGCTTGAGGGCCTCTTCGATCTGGATCTCCTTGGTATCGTCGACCTCGATGTCGGATTCATCGTCGGATTCAATGTTCAGAGCCTTGAAGCCTGACATGGTGGATAGACGATGCCTGGTATACGGATATTGCCGACGAAGTTGTGGTGTAAGAAGAAGTATGAGGAGGTGGAGGGCGCGTCAGCCACAAGTCACGGTGTGGCGGTGAGTCCAGCTTCGTTTCGCAAAGTGGATCGGGGACACCTGCTAAGAATACCTAGCACCTAGCCGGCTTCGGGGCTTCTACACCGCTTTCTATACTAATTTCAGCTTTTTTTTAGCTTCTTTACTATAAACATTAATACTACGGCCTCGTATTAGCTTAAACGCTTTCCCATCGTAATTAGTAGGTATTAAAGTATTTTTACTATATCGGACAACTTAGTCGATCTAATGCTATACTACGGATAGCAACCGTACCCTAACCTACCTAAGAACGTGTAATAAGACTTCCGTATAGCTATTCTAGCCTTTCTATATACATACCTAAAGGACATAGAAGATAGAGAGATCTTCGATAATAAGGACTTAGGCTCTCTACGCATTAGAAACTAGCACTTCGCTAATAGTTATACCGTTATAATTAAGACAACTAAGGCGACACGAGTACGGCTTCGCTATAAACATTACTCTTCCGATACTCGTAACTAGCGTGGACTAGATAACGAACATCGAAAAGCTATAGATAATAAAGGACGACATATGAATAGGCCTAATATGTAAGGATATCGTTGGGAGTAAGGGTATATAATACGAGTATTAGGTTTATGTAACGATGTAATAGCCTCTATTTCGTATATTAGAATAATCTTAGAGATTCTAAAAGAGCGAGAGCCCGCGGGCCTTCTATATCCCTATACTTCGAGGACCGCCGTCTATCCGCCTATACGGCTTATCGCGATCCTTATCGGAACGGGCGATCGCTATTAGTACGAGCGCTCTCGGCTTATCGCGATCCCTATCGTACCGCCGTCTATCCGCCGTCTATCTACGTAGTATACGCTCGGCTCGTCGCGACCCCTATCGCGATAGGCCGCCCCTATTAGCCCGTAAGCGAACTAATGCTAGGATTCTTATATACGCCTCCTCTCTAGGCTAATGTCCTTAGTAGCCTAAACCGCCTAGTAAATACATCGCTTTCGCGAGGCTAAGTTAGTACTATAACGTTACTCTTATATTCGTAGGCGTACCGCCTACGGTATAACTAAGTAATGCCTAAGGTTAGGCTTTCGGGCTATCCCGCTAGCCTTAACCGATGCCGAGCCGCTAAGTCTTTATAGGGAGGCGCTCGGGCTACCTACGCGACTTTACTCGCTTTATAAATACGATGCGCGTAGTCTATTCGCCTACTTTAGCTCTATTCTTATCTTAACTCTTCTCTTTTACTTAAGCGTATACGGGGCGCGTATAGTAATTATTTTAGTTACGACGCGTAGCTTATTTATTTTAACTAAGTAGTTGCTAGGTTAGCTAGTACTCCCGCCCTCTATCCGTAGGTAGTGTTTTTAAACTTTAAAATATCCTTCTACCTTTAAAAATTCTTTCTTCGCGCGTAATAACTTCCTTTACTACTACCTTCGTACCGTAGCTACTCCTTTTAGCTTACTATACTTCTTCGTTTATCTTTATAACCTTACTAATCCTCTATCGTAGTCGGCCCGTATTATAGTAGGTGCCTATTAGATTAGCTATCGCCTAGGTAGCCGGTCTAGCTACTAGGAGATCCGTAAGTTAGCTAAGATGCTTTTAGAAGATAATAATTATTAGTAGAGACTAGAAGACTTATATACTACCGCCGTAGTTATTACGATCGCCTATAAGCGTTATATAAAGTCGCTCGCGACGGGCGCCCTCTATTAGCGGGCGACCTATAAAGCGTGCGACAAATGTAGAAACCTTTATAAGGGCGCTTACGAGGTAGTAAGTTATCTACCGACCGCCTTCGGTACGTATACTAATAACGTAATAGCTAGGACTAGAATAGTAAGGCCGTATTAACCGCGTTAGATAATTATATAAAGAATTCCGTAGTATTCTAGTCGACCTCTTAGAGACGGTAGAAGACGAGCGTAAGCTACGCGAGTTAGTACGCTCTTTTAATAATACTACGCGCGCTACGCGTACTCTATACCTAGCCGCCCGAACTCTTAACCGCTCGCTTAAAGCTAAGGAAGTCGAACTTACGCGACGCGGCCTAAAATAGGGCGTCCTAACGTCGGCTCCGCGCTCGGTATAAGACTTTTAAGCCCTCGCTCTCGACTAGTAGTTACGAGATATAGGTAATTATCTATCCTAACGTACCTCCTCTCGCCTAGGAGGTTCGCTTACTATAAGTACCGCCTTCTCTCCGCCGTCTATCTACGTATTAACCTAGATAGTATCCTTCCGAATACGTAGTACGAGATAATAGTCGCCCCGACCGCGCTATTATTAATAAAGCGAATAACTAGCTACCTACTATACCGTCTAAGCGCTAACCTCGCTCTAATTAGGGTACTCCTTTACCCTTATTTACGTTAAACGCTACCCTAGCCTCGTAGGTAGGGTACCGTCGGGCTCGCGTAGAAGCCTTTTCTAACGATAATAAGTATCTAAATTTAGCCTACCGTAGCTACTACCTATCCGCCCGCGGTCCCCGCTTAATCCTACGCCGCTCTAGCTTAGGATCCGGGTCCGGCTCTAGTAATTCTATCCGCTAGCGGGACGCTCTTAGTAGTAAGTTAATAATATAATCGGGCCGAGATAGCGATACGATTCCTCGTCGCAATCTTACGTAGGATTTTTAACGCGTATAGAACGCTTTCGGCGCGGGCGTAGGCTAGGACGGCGACTAATACTCTAGCGAAGAGATTTCTTTAGATAAGATCGACGGTAGTAACGCGCTACTAGATATGTTTACTAATAACTTCCGCCGCCGCCGCGAGGAGCGTACCCGCTCTACTATCGCGCCCTCTACGCGCCTTACTTAGACTATTAGTCCTCTCTCCGTTACTAAGCGCGCCCGGTTATTCGACTAAGGCGGTCTTAAGGCTATTCGTCGCGAGTAGTAACGCCGCGAGTAGGCTAATAACTTATCTAAGTAGAAAGCTACTACTAAAGCGTAGCGTACTCGATTTACTATTAGTACTACTATCGCTTCTCCTTCTCGCGCCCGCCCTACTCTACGCTATCGTCGTCGTATAGGCGCGACGCCTACTCTAGTATATAACGATAGAGATAGCGAAGCCTCTATAGACTTACCGGATCCCGCGCTTATATCTAGCGCGTTACCTAATACCTCTCTATTACTACCTACGCGATATAGCCGCGAGCCTCGTCCTATTAACAACTCTCGCCGTCGCACCGCTAGTAGGGTCGAGGAGCTTAGCGACGATTTAGTTAAAATATATACTACGCGGTATTAGACTCCTCGCCGTCGCCGTCGTAGTAGCGATAGCGGCGTACGCGTTTAGCCTACGCTAGTATACGTTATCTTAGATAATAAGGAGGGTAGTATTACCCTTCTAACTATACTAGTACCGCCTACTATACCCGCTCTAGTAGCTACGCTATAGTAGCTAACTCCTACGCCTTCTATAGTTAGTAGCGCCTTAAAGGCTACTAAGGAGATGCTAAGTTTTAGGGTTAGCGCTTATAACGCGTATCGCGCCTTTAAAGGCTAAGGGTTACTTTTTACCTACGCATTTACATCTTTTAGTAGACCCGCCGGGGGTCCGCCTACTATCTAGGTTTTTTAGAGTTTATATATTTTATTTTTTAGTACTCTATAGTAATAGAAACGCGACTTTATACTTATTCTTTTCCTTTTATTTTCTTCTTACCTTTCCTCCGCCTACTATCCGCCTTCTCCTAGTCTTTAAGAAGCTTATCTATATTCTCGAAGTCCTCTTTACCTTCCTAGGTATTATATATCTCGTTATAGCCCTTCTAGCGTAATCGATACTACGTCTATCCGTCTCGGCTTCTTTTATCGACGATCTTTTCTACTTCCTATACCTCGGTACTATCTAGAAGAATCTCGGGAGCCGCGATATTCGCCTACTCCTTACCGGCTCTTCCGTAATATAGACGAAGTAAGGATATATAGAAGATATTATAGATCTAGTAGGTTATTAGGAGGGTTAGGCGGTACGCCTACGTACTAATAGCTTTTTCTACTCTAAAAGGTCCTACGAATTATATACTAAGCTTACGGCTAGGCTAACGTAACTTTAGGTTCTTAGTACTTAGGAGTACGAGGTTACCCTTATTAAACGTTACTATAGTATACCGCTTATTATACGCCTTCTATTAGTAGGCTTACGCTCGCTATAAGTACTCTATCGTAATCTTACGCGCATTCCTTACTATTTAACTCTATCTATCGCTACCGGTACCTCCCCTTCTCGCTATACGTCCTCGTATAGTTCCGACTACCTCGGGTATTCTCTATAAATAAGGAAGAAAGGCGTTTCGCCTATACTAGAGTATTTAGAGTTATTATAGGTAAACTCTACGAAGGGTAGTTACCGTACCTACTCCGCCTACGCTTCGCTAATAAAGGAACGTAGGTAACCTT